>CM037791.1:28060581-28110581 GCA_021229015.1 Solen grandis | reverse complement strand
GCTAGGAAATATATTTTTCTTGATATAAAATAAATCAACAGACATATTTCCGTCTTTTATTTTTAGATTCAAGCCCCTGCTTCAAAGGCTTTCTGGAAATGTAAAAAAAACAACACCTCAACATGTTTGATTTTAACTAAAATTGCATGTTTATTGAAATTTTAGGCAGATTTGCATAGCATCACCAAAGTGTGACTTTTTGGAGCCTCATCATTTGGCAAATATACTTTTTTATAATGTTTTTTTTTTTTTTTATACAAGGAACTTAAAATTTGGGGTTTAATTTTACATTCTACTAGATGAGAATTGAAAAAAGCAAAATTAAAACCAGTGGTAACTCGCTGAAACAATCATAGGAGCCATTGTCTTTGTGGCGGTCATGATTTGCCATATATGGTAAGTTCCCATTGTTAGTCTTCATCACAGTTAATTTAGTCATTCTTTTTGTTAATTGTTATATTTTGATTTTATTTTCCTTATCTTGTTCCATCTTCTTTGGCGTGAGTAATGTTTCTTCGTCCATTGTACAATTGAATTCAAAACTATGGTATAACTTTGTTATATTTTTATGATTATCCTTTTCCTTTGTATAATCATTATCTTTTTTCTTCAAAATACACAATAGGTGACCCTTGAATTGAAAATATGAGATAATAATTTCCTTGTTTTCATAACATTTAGGTTACGTAAATGGAACATACTCGATGACTTCAGTATGTATAACACTTTAATATTTCACGATTTATTTTGCTTTTCATCACCAGGTAACGTTTCCTTTAAGCTTGTGATTCTTTTAGTGATACGAGTAAACATATAAAATATATTAAATTATATTGCTGAAATATGCTACGTACATGTCCAAATAATCTGAAATAATTTGATTAACACGAAATTAAATATTCAAAATTGAACCGGTTTAAAAGCCATTGCCTTTAAAAGAGAATTTGAGTAGATTTCCGTTTTAACTTTGCTGAAGTTACTGAAACTATTGTCTTCCTGTCTCTTTCCGATTTTCGACAGCTCATTTCCACCGAGAAGGAAACAGGAAAGGAAAAAATCAATGCAGTACATATAATTGATATATAATATCATATACATCTCTCTCTCTCGCTCTCTCTCTCTCTCTCTCTCTCTCTCTCTAGTCCCTGCCCTCTTTATTCCAAGTTGAAAAAAAAATAGTTATACAAATTTCAATACCATCCCAAGGGTTAAAACATCAACTGTGGGTTTACGGCTCGAACTCCTACATCCTTACGTTGGTACTGATCGTACCTTGATTGGCTCCCAGCAACATGCTACATCCCACGATGTTGTGTTGCAGTGTGGCATCACTATATCGGTCTCATGTAGACATAGTCTTCAAATAACTGAATTTCGATTAGTGTGACATTTAACCCAACAACACACATAATGAATCAGCAACATTCCTAAATTGTTACTATTTGCGAAAGACTCGTTGTTATTCCTTGACTTATGAAATGATATAGTCAAGCTTGTTTTGCTTGGGATCTTTTTATTGTTTACTTTTTTTTTTAAGGAAAAAGACAAAAATCCCCTAAATTGGGTTCATTTCTTGCAAAAAATAAAACTTGTCATAGAATGTAGTAGTTTTACTCACAATATATATAATTAGAAAGGGAAAACAACATTTCACAGATCGAACATTTGGACATATGGTGAAAGAAATTGATGAAAAATGCAAAGAAGGGGAACTTTATCATAAAAACAATAACAACGCATCATTTCAACTCTGGTTTGTTTCAGTTTGATCGAACTGAAATGAATTTTGATTGTGCAAATCAATTCCAGCAAGAAGGGAGACGAACTATCATTTAAATCTGATGCTTAAGTATTCCCAAGTAGATGAAGTTTTATATATCATTGATTACCAATTTACCTGGTGCCGACATTATATCGAATAACCATTTATTAGTAAGTATGCAATATTCAGTTTTTTAAATTAGTAGTAGTATTTTTATCACTGTTGATGTTGTCTTTTTCTTTGAGATGTATTACATACGTCTTTGTACTGTTTTGAATTTATGGACTTTTTTTTTGACAATGTCTTCAATATGCTTTGTTAATAGTACACGTGCCATTAGTGTACCTATAACTATTGCTATATTTTACATACTTCATACACTTCATATTACTTCATTAGGGTAATATAAAAAAATATCTAAATAAAATGGACTAGAATAAATTATCAATGCATTGGCTTCAATCGTCAGGATCTCATGATACATGATTTAACATTCTTGTAAGACGCAGTGCTGTCTTTCTCTCTGGTCAAAAAACATAGTTTTGTATACTTTTTCAAAGATAAGAAATGCGGATATGGGCGAGGTCAGTAAGAACAATAATCTACCTCTTCGGATATATATTACAATGTCATATTTTGAGAAATGGCAGCATTAAACAACCCAAATAGATTTGTAATGTTAAGTAGAACGTATATTGAAAAAAAAAACAAACAAACAACCAAACGTTGTGTATATATCAAAAGCATTTCAAATGAAACAATATATGCTCTCTCCAACATTTAATTCAATGTGTATCCAAGACTAATTGTTACCCCTGTTTCTTACAGTATGTAGTGTTGACAAATATGGTGCTTGGTGCTTTCCGATATGAAATATTTATGTCAACCAGTGATGCTTGAGATGAACCCGAGCATTACCCGTTCCTTAATGATTCCATGTTAATATTTTTCCATGGCCGATCATACATATCTTTATTTATTATTCTTCTTTCTCAAACATAACTGCGGTGGCATAACGGTGGCAGGGAAGATATGATTTTATATCGAATGCTAACACAAAACCTATCACGTTCGCACACTCGCGTTTGCTCGTGGTAAATCATGTTATCGTGTGCGTACGAGATAAGAAAAAAAAAACATCATTGTCCCCTTTATTCCACCGTACGTCACTATTTGAAGTTAAATATTTAACAAATGTATAGAATGCAAACATAATCATCAAGATTGTGGATAACCCTTTAATTCATGCTAGTTTACTATGTCTAGTTTGATTTATTAACAACAAAAACATATAGTTTAATGATGAATTCAAGCATGGTGCTCAGGAAAGGTGGTCGACTTCCACAGTGAGATTTAAACATCGAAACTCTACAACACCGAACATTTACTACTCAAAAGTTATTAAAACCTGTTGTCAGATGTTGCAAATGCGAAATAATAAGTATCCGTATAACTGCTTTAAAATGTTAAAATCTATCTATGAAACGGGAACATGGACATGAGCAAAATGTGTAAATTATTTATTATTTGATTAGGTTTTGGATATGTCTGTATATTACAGGATGTAGGCGATATAAATTTGTTTCTGTATATTTTTAACAAGGAATGCGCGTAAGACTATAAGACCGTAAAGCACTGTAGTGTCAATTTAGTGTAAATGTAATGTAAATGTGGTGTAGATGTAGTGTAAATAAAGTGTAAAGGTAGTATACATTTAGTGTAAATGTAGTGTATATGTATTGTAAATGAAGTATACATTTAGTGTAAATGTAGTGTAAATGTAATGTAAATGAAGTGTACATGTAATGTAAATGTAGTGTAATTGTAGTGTAAATGTAATGTAAATGTATTGTAGTTGTAGTGTAAATGTAGTGTACATTTAGTGTAAATGTAGTGTAAATGTAATGTAAATGTAGTGTAGATGTAGTGTAAATGAAGTGTACATGTAATGTACATTTAGTGTAAATGTAGTGTAAATGTAATGTAAATGTAGTGTAAATGAAGTGTACATGTAGTGTACATTTAGTGTAAATGTAGTGTTAATGTAGTGTAGATGTAGTGTAAATGAAGTGTACATGTAGTGTACATTTAGTGTAAATGTAATGTAAATGTAATGTATATGTAGTGTAGATGTAGTATAAATGTAGTGTAGATGTAGTGTAAATGAAGTGTACATGTAGTGTACATTTAGTGGAAATGTAGTGTAAATGTAATGTAAATGTAGTGTAGATGTAGTGTAAATGAAGTGTAGATGTAGTGTACATTTAGTGTAAATGTAGTGTTAATGTAGTGTAGATGTAGTGTAAATGAAGTGTAAATGTAGTGTAAATGTAGTGTAAATGTAATGTAAATGTATAGTAGTTGTAGTGTAAATGAAGTGTACATGTAGTGTACATTTAGTGTAAATGTAGTGTAAATGTAATGTTAATGTAGTGTATATGTAGTGTAAATGTAGTGTAAATGCTAAAAATGTCAATTACTATATTCATATATATGTGGTAGCTAAATAGCTGCACAAATACAGTTGAATATTACTGTTGGTTGGATTTAACTGCATCACATCAAATATTCAAAATGCATCTCATATATGTTTCATTTGAAAATGCAATAGAATTAAAAAAACTATACAAGCATTATAACAAGATCATATGTAATATACTTTTCAAACACATAGCATAACCCTATCTCACAATTTGAGAAACACTCATTACAAAGGTGTTACGCGACCCTGAGTTCTGTCAGCTTTCTCATAAAGGGATAAAATAGTAATACAAATCCGAAATAGTTTACTTTCACGTATATTGATACTTAAAGTAAATTACATAGGGATATTATTACATGTATAAGCTCAAATGATTTTAGTCCAAACAATGACATCTTATGATAACGCTTCACGACTAATGATACTTTATGAGTGACTCTTTAATTATTATTTGAATTCTGGTTAATATATGAATAACATTTTGAATTAGATAAAGGAAACCATTTATAATTTTGAGTATATTTTAAAAGCGCGCCTGTCTATTTAAAAATTTGATTGCGATTAAGAAAATGCAAAGTTTATTGGCACTCTAGTTCCAAAGTCCATTACTTAAATGGGATTCAACTATGACACTTTGGTCAAGTCCTTTACAATTCCATGCTGATAAGATGCCCTCTCATTTCAAGCACGTGATAAGACAAGTATATTATGTAACATGAATATACTGAATAAAAAAGAAAGGCTTTGATGCTGTAGACTCATATTGAAAGCAGTTGTTTCTTTTTTCTCTCACCCCCTCTTAAAATAAAAGTAAACTAAATCAATACATAACACTCGCATTCAGTCATATAACTCGCTTGAATCCTGAATAAAATGGCTATCTATATTGTTTGGATTGCTCTCGTCTGTTGATAATCGAGTGTCTGTAAATATTTAATAGCAAATAAAAACGTTAACATATTCAGGTCATCTCCGAAAATGATGAGAGTAGGTCATGGTTGCCTATTGACATACCTTCTAATACTTATTCTCGTCTATGGGCGTCTAGTAAATTTGCCTCTATACGACCACATCATATTTAGATGACGCCCTATCTTTATAAAGTACAGTATTATGAAGTTCACATTGAAGAGATAACAAAATGTTCCCTGCTTATTACCAACGATGCTTTGGAAACTCACAGGTAATTATTCGCATTATAACTGTCAACATCAGGACAAATTGTGTGAATATATATATATATTGCATTATAACATAAAATTGTTTGTTTTCGTATTGTCTTTTTAACACATATAATATATATAAGATGGAAATCTACATTCTAACAAAGTCTAATGTTCATTTAAAAATCCAATATTACAGATATGCCAATTTAGCGAATATTTTTAGAATATTTTGTAACTCTAAATATGCAATAAATCGACGACGGACCTTCGGTAAATATACGAGGGATTATCCAAAAATACGTGGACATTTTATGTAGTATAAAAAACTTTTAGAATATCAGCCTGAACATTTGATATGTCATTTTGGAACATATAATCAAATATAAAAAAAACAACTCTGAAAATCTCGTGAATATATCTTCATTCATATAAAAAATATAAGGTTTAACAAAAACACATCAACGCGCTTCCGGCAAATTCTACTAATACGACGACAACGTCATTTTTTATTCAAAATTAGAAACGTCATAAATAACAGTAAGAAACACTCGTGTTATTTACTATTTTTCAAAATAATCACTAATAGCTTCCAAATCACTTCTAGCTTCCATATATCGCTTGTTGCGATGAACCATGTGCTCGTACACGTTAACAAACAACATCCCGCCAAGACCCGAAATTATTATTGTTGTAGTTGGTTGCATATTTCACATAATTAAGAAAGATAATTTACACTCGTTTGATTGAAATACGCGAGAATATGGCGAGGACAAATGGAGCAAAGTCCGGGGAATACGGAGGACGGGATACTGTCTCTAGCTCCTTCAGAGATAGCTCGGGGCACGAGTCTGGGACCTACTACGCAGGCGAGTTGTTCTCATGCAGTAAAAAGTGGTTGATTGGAAGACTGGGCCTCCTCTTGTCCAACGCGCGGACGGAATAATTTCTATCCATATTTCAGCACGGCTTGACGTCGTCAATTAACTTTGCGTTGATTATCATCATCCGGACTAGCCTTGTGTCTTCTTTCAGATCCTCTCACCCTTGGTGAATCCACTGTGCCATTTTAATTCGACATATCGTGAAACTGCTTTCCTTGGGTTGGTTTGTCTCATTTTTTTTCAAGTGTCTGAGTAAGTGTAATGCGGAGATTATGGCAAAACTTGACAATTACGCAATTTTCAATTTTCGCCGCGTCCGTCATTTTCGTACGTTTTTACTCTAACGTATTATAGTTAATGAATGTTTTTTCCGCAATTCACGAACATGACGTAAAAAAAGGAGAAAGAAAGCAACCGACATATTTGACGGAATTTGATAAACTGATGTCGTTTCGCGGAATTTTATCACCAAATTTATTTTTTATACTGAATTTGATTTTGATTTTTAGGATGCGCCATCCACTGCTTATATTTGTTTGTCGTAGCACCATAATTTATTTATTAACGCACTTATTTAAACTTGAACACGTGCTGAGAATACATCGAAATTAATATGGATAAATATCATTACAACAGACGTTAACGTTAATAAGATTTTTAGAAAGTTCACGTATTTTTGTTAACCCCTCGTATGTTCATAATAACTCACCTAATCCCTTTTATTACATACGGATTTTCTACAATACAGTAATTGTATAAATATGCACATACGACCATTGATTTGGCTATTTCTAACAAATTCCGGAAACTGCATAACTTACATTATGTAAATATATAAAAATAGAAGTGCATGCACAACTTCCTATGGTGTTATAGCGCTCAACTTGAACTATTTATCCGATTAAAACAAAATGCTATGCAACTAGAGAACACATTCATTTTCTCTAAACGATTTTGTGGCTAAGGAGATAGGATTGCTTGATCAACAAGTGCCTGACACTTTTAATATTAACACACACCTCAACTTTCACAAAAGGAACCCTATTACCTTGCTCGAGTTATACATGGTGACACTCACCAGACAAACACTTGCGATAATCCATGACCTACGAGGGTCAATATGACGGAGATAAAGAGATCGATCGATTGCGCAAATATTCGTGTATATATTCCGGAAATCTTCGTGAAAGTATAGAAGAATTAATATCCTACTTTCATTTAAAACTGGTATTGGTAATTAGATCAACATCAATGGGGATAATCGTTTGACCTACATAGGCAACTGTTTGAAAATTGTCAAAAGAAACATTAAATTGTCATATTTTCACCTTATTTTTGTATTTATTGCATTGTTTTATGGTAAGCTTGCAACTTTAAAAGGCAAAAGGCTCATATTCATATGAATTTCACTTGTAGCTTCGAGTGTTTTGATAACATTCGCTGCTTTTTGCATTGAAAGGAAGCATGGGTTTATTGTTGAGGGCAACACACGTAAGTCATGTTACTTTCTTTATAGTATTATCATTTGTTTGCATAATAGGTATAAATATGTATACTCGTATAATTTTACCTAGAAAATATAAATTGGCCAAATGCAATGAAACTAAATTGTTTGGCATCTGATTAACTTTAATTGTATTAACACCAACAAACAGAGACTTCAATGGTCCGTCTGGAGAATATACATACTTATCGCATAATATGGGTTGTCAACAGGTTAAACCAGCCATGTTGTATTTGTCTTACATGTGCCATATCAATAAAATGTATCACGCGCCGCAAGTCGAATTTATTTACCACACATGGCCTTTCACAATAGCGGACGATTACTTTAAGATATCGTAAGATCCAAACTTTGCCAGATTGTTCTAGTAAATTCATTTTGTGTCAATTTTGAAATAATATGATATTTCGTTTACACGCAAAGCAACAAATAAATAAAATTAAAATAAATAAACAGAAGTACCACTTTACTCGCTTCAAATATGCTATAGGGGTCTACTGGCCCCGGGTGTTCCATGCACAGTTATAAACAGTCGCGTATGTCACAAATGTGCGTTTTCGGATAATGTGAAAGAAAAAATCTAAAACTCGTATCTTTTTCATATAAAATTATATAAGTCATTATATGAGTTCACATTTTTCTCGACAAGTCCATACTTTAATATTAACTAATTAGATACTCATTTAAGATCCTCTAAACCCATAAGGTATCCTAACCCTGCCCCTAACGGTATTGGATAGATTATTTTTTGTCGCTCTGGCAACCTGATTTCTGTATTTACAAACCACTATTATACAAGTTTGAAGGGGCATGAATAATAAGAATCATCCTATCAATTGACACAGACGTTAAGGAGGAAATAACTTGGAAATTATTAGTAAAGGACAGATAGCCAAAGGATGTCTGACAAAGATTGTTAACAAATACTTATGTTGTACGTTTTCTCTTGTGAGCTCCACAAATTAAGCTTGTGATGACATTTTATACATACCTTTTTTTCTATCAAAGCTTGTGTCGACAGTGGTGACTTTGATTGTGCTGTCGTCGATGCCGTGTATTCTGTGTGCAAAGATACTCAACATTCAAAATTGCATTGCAAGAAATTCTGTGGTTTGTGTGACTTAGGTATGTACTATTAATCATTTTACTTCCCTAAGATCTTAAAAAATGTTGTTTAGTTATTGAAAGCAAATTAAATATAGTGAATCGTTTTCAAGAGCTAAATGTGGACAAATTATTTTGATAACTTATCATCCTCATTTGTTTCATACAAACTGCTTTTTGATCAAAATAACATACAATCTACCAAATGCTTAGGATTAACTTTTTTTTTTCTTTCTAGAACCAAATAATGTTGGTCCGTTAATTAAATGTAAACTCATATTTATTACAATAATACCGATAAAAACCTAGGTATAACCAAGAATATATTTCATTTCATAAATTATATATAATGCAATGTCTATATCTAAACTTAATGCATATATTCAAAATAAGTCAATGTTAAGTAAAGTAAGACTATCAGTTTAAAAGCCGTTGATTTTATTTTTTGTTTGTGATGAAAAGTGAAAAAAGAGGACTTGTCGATGTAAATAATAATTTTGATTTGACAATTATGTCATATTATAGTCCTAAAGTGTTTAATTAATCTAAATTAAAAAGTATAAAAGGTTATGTATGGACCTTTTCCTCTGATAATATTATTCTAAATTCAGAAAGTTAGTATAGAGAAATGAGTAATGACTTCGATTGATATACATATATATTAAACGTCTATTTCTTGTTAAGAATAATTTATACTTTCTACATGTTAGCTTTATGTTGATATATTCATACGCTACGAAGATATATTTATACACGACACTTTTGTATCTTAAGCAAGTTAACGAATGATTATGATTAAAAAAAAAACTAAAAAACTTTTCAAAATAACATTTGAATATTTTTCCATTAAGGTCTGGCGTATATGACGTCTATGGACAAATGTTTTGTAGTTATTAAAGTTATTGCTGAAATTATTGTCTGAAAGTGTTTTATACGATGATATTATCTTTTGCGTCATATCTATGTTTTGAATACATTTTCCCTATATGTGTGTACATAGGTTTGTCCTAGCTTTTTTTTTCTCAAAAAATTACAAGCGTATACGCTAATTTGTCATATTATCAGCGAATCCCCAAAAGACTGGTTAGGTTTTTGTTTTACTTTTGTATTTCTAATCGCACATATTGATTATCTATTTGCAATATTTTGAGTATGGTTTGATTTATTTTGAAGAGTTCAGTGACGTAATTGACTTCGCAATTAGAATAGCGCCATTTATATGAAGGGACCCTTAGCAATATGAGATAACCCCACCCACTTTACCCAGAATACAACCTAGGACACTTTACTTATTAGAACAGTTTATTGTATGATAGCCAATACATATTGGCATGAGCTGTCAAAGTTTGAATAAAAAATGTCCGTAGTGGCCTTAACTACCCCCCCCCCCCAAAAAAAAAGTGACGAAGTATTCTTGTTTTTTTCTTCAATTAATTATGCAATAAGTGGACGGTAAATGGTCAACATGGTCAGACTGGTCCCAATGTGACGTCACGTGTGGAAATGGAACACTAACACGGACTAGAACGTGTACCAATCCAGCCCCGGCCCACGGAGGAACAAACTGCGTTGGTTTAGCTACTGAGACTAAAGGTTGCTCTAACCCATCTTGCCCAGGTATCTATAAATTTGTTAGGCTATGATTCCGTTTTATTGTACAATGTTTGAGACGGTTAGATAGAGATATACATGCACATTTCTGAGGACAGAAATGACTGACTAAAACCATCATTTTTTTTTACATCCTCCACCTCGTTTTAGCCGTCCAAATCCACCCAACTGTATTCGTGTTTGACATTTTATACTTCAAAAACAATTCAAATTTTCAAACAAAAAAATCTATAAAAATATTTAAAAGTTATTAAAGAAATAATACTAATATGGCTATTTATGAAAATGACTTTACTTGTTATTGTTCAAAATTAGAAAAAAAAAATCATAAAAAACAGCAGGATTTTTGCCATAAGGAATACTATTTTTACCTGACTTTTCTAGAATATAAAAGCTGCCTTAAGATTATTCATGCATTCCTTAATTAAAAAAAAAAGGGCCACTTTGTCATATTTCTTTTTTACTCTTTGCTTATAATATTATCTGCATGAACCTTTATTCTCAAATATTTTACGCCTTTTAATGATCAATTGATTTACGTATTCCGAGAAGAGTATAGTATCAAATCTTTTGTGCAGTAGCATGTATATGAGGTCCGCACATGCATTTTGACAGCATATTACTTGAAACAACAATACGCACTCTGAAACGCTTACTTGTGCACACCAGTCTTTTGTCTTTTAGTTAGACAATGTTAAGGTAAACAAGAAAGTCAGTAGAACTGACAGATGCTCCCCGAAGAACGTCATTGTTACAAATAAGGCCTTGGTCAATGGGTGGGAGGATATGTTGAAATCCCCA
The DNA here is from genome assembly GCA_021229015.1 of Solen grandis. Taxonomy (NCBI): domain Eukaryota; kingdom Metazoa; phylum Mollusca; class Bivalvia; order Adapedonta; family Solenidae; genus Solen; species Solen grandis. The sequence goes on along the minus strand of CM037791.1, from coordinate 28,099,270 downwards.
TTCCTAAATCATATCTATTCTCCTCATCAGATGAGATGTTTTACCAACTCTAATTTGGAGACTTAGTAACAGTTTACTATTTAATATGATAATACGTGTTACTCATCAGATCTTTTATTGATTTTTTTTAAAGTTTTTATACTACTAAAAATTAAGTCATACATTTCAATGTGTGCTCATATCAAAGAGGTTAACCAACACTCTTGACATATGACTGGATATTTGAAATAGTGTATAATGGCCTAAACAACAATTAGCTGACATGAGTATGATTGACATTACTAGCATATTGAATTTTGTGGGGTTTTGTTTAAATGATATCTCCTGTTAAATTAGGCAAATGACATGAATATTAGTCAACAACATGGTAGTAGGGGCCATAACGTCGACGATATGCGTATCTACTCTTGGTAATAAAGCTTCCCATAAAGTTTTATTGAATTCAAGCCATTAGTTCCTGAGAAATAGCCCGGACAAGAATCATGCAACATGAACTATAGGCTAAAAAGTCAAGGGGCCATAACTCTGTGAAAAGTTGAGGAACCAGGTCACGCCGACGATATGCGTATCTACTCTTGGTGATGAAGCTTCCCATAAAGTTTCGTTGAATTCAAGCCATTAGTTCCTGAGAAATAGCCCGGACAAGAATCATGCAATATGTATTATAGGCCGAAAAGTCAATGGGCCTTAACTCTTTGAAAAATTTGGGGGAATTAAGTTTCATTGAATTCAAGTCGTTAGTTCCTGAGAAATAGCCCGGACAAGAATCATGCAATATGTACTATAGGCCAAAAAGTCAAGGGGCCATAACTCTGTGAAAAAATGAGGAACCAGGTCACGCCGACGATATGCGCATCTCCTCTTGGTGATAAAGCTTCCCATAAAGTTTCGTTGAATTCAAGCCATTAGTTCCTGAGAAATAGCCCGGACAGGAATCATGCAATATGTATTATAGGCCAAAAAGTCAAGGGGCCTTAACTCTTTGAAAAATTTAGGAATCGGGTCATGCTGACGATATGCGCATTTCCTCTTGGTAATAAAGCTTCCCATAAAGTTTCGTTGAATTCAAGCCATTAGTTCCTGAGAAATAGCCCGGACAAGAATCATGCAATATGTACTATAGGCCAAAAAGTCAAGGGGCCATAACTCTGTGAAAAAATGAGGAACCGGGTCACGCCGACGATATGCGCATCTCCTCTTGGAAATAAAGCTTCCCATTAAGTTTCATTGAATTCAAGTCGTTAGTTCCTGAGAAATAGCCCGGACAAGAATCATGCAATATGTACTATAGGCCAAAAAGTCAAGGGGCCATAACTCTGTGAAAAAATGAGGAACCAGGTCACGCCGACGATATGCGCATCTCCTCTTGGTGATAAAGCTTCCCATAAAGTTTCGTTGAATTCAAGCCATTAGTTCCTGAGAAATAGCCCGGACAGGAATCATGCAATATGTATTATAGGCCAAAAAGTCAAGGGGCCTTAACTCTTTGAAAAATTTAGGAATCGGGTCATGCTGACGATATGCGCATTTCCTCTTGGTAATAAAGCTTCCCATAAAGTTTCGTTGAATTCAAGCCATTAGTTCCTGAGAAATAGCCCGGACAAGAATCATGCAATATGTACTATAGGCCGAAAAGTCAATGGGCCTTAACTCTTTGAAAAAATTAGGTATCGGGTCATGCTGACGATATGCGCATCTCCTCTTGGAAATAAAGCTTCCCATTAAGTTTCATTGAATTCAAGTCGTTAGTTCCTGAGAAATAGCCCGGACAAGAATCATGCAATATGTACTATAGGCCGAAAAGTCAATGGGCCTTAACTCTTTGAAAAAATTAGGAATCGGGTCATGCTGACGATATACGTATCTCCTCTTGGTAATAAAGCTTCCCATAAAGTTTCGTTGAATTCAAGCCGTTAGTTCCTGAGAAATAGTCCGGACAAGGAAAGTGTGACGGACGAACGGACGGACGGACGAAGCGGCGACTATATCCGTCACCTTCGGTGAGCATAAAAAGTACTATACTGTTCGACAAAACGCGCACCGTTATCCATGTCATTCAAATTACTTTCGTAACTCCTTTCGAGGTCAACAGTAATGGCAAACTGAACAGTATTGTGATTAATTCGATTGGAAACACTTTCTCTCTGCTGTAGACTAACGTTCCCTAAATTATCTGACCGGTCTAAGCCAAACGTAACATTGTTAATCTCCAGTAACTACCTATTGTAAGTATTGTAAATGTGGTTATTGTTCAGGTAGCATTTACTGTATTTTCACCACAAGTATTGCTTTTGTACTCACCCCCCCCCCCTTTTCACACAATCCAATACAAATAAGATACAAATTGAACAAGTCTGGCGGACCATTCAATTCGGTTTAATCATCACAAAACCACACCTATCCTAATTTCAATGTCAAAAGCAGCGAGTATCTTCTCATAACTATTGTTGTAACTATTATCATATCAATATAAAATAAATTGTAAGTGAACGGTGGCTGGAGTATGTGGTCCCAATGGGGAGAATGCTCGGTCACCTGTGGCATAGGCCTTCAGAGACGGGACCGTTCGTGTTCTAATCCGTACCCGGACCGTTTCGGAGACCATTGCTTTGGGGACGCACGTGATGATAAAACATGCACTCCTCGAGCATGCGCTGGTAAATATTTTACATATTTTGTGTGATAAATATTTATTACTTTAGTAAGGAAAAAAGTATGAAAAAATTAAATTTTAGCAGAAAAATACAATAGTGAACTATCAATAACATTTCCAAGAGAAAAAGTGATTGAATATGGACTCACAATTTCTAATAAAAAAGTGTTTATTCAAAGGATACTAGAAAATACTTAAAAAAATGTTTAATTTGCCACTCTCTTTCTGTTTGTAATCTTATTTAGGAATAATATTTAATAATCTCAATTTCAAATCGTATATATGAATGATGTATCATAAATCGATGTCTATGAGCAGATGGTGGGTGGTCAAAATGGTCGACGTGGGGTACGTGCTCTGTGAGCTGTGACGGTGGACTCATGACGCGTGCGAGACAATGTGACAACCCGACACCTTCTCAACTAGGGGCTTATTGTTCTGGCGTGTCAGAAGAAACGGAGCAGTGCAACAAACAGGCCTGTCATGGTATGATATTAAAGTTTGTTTAATACTGTTATATCCTGATTGTGTCCTTGCGCCGAATATAATTATATGTCTGAAACATAATGACATAAAAGTATTAATAAATTAATTTCACTTAATACTGAGAAAAATGAAAACCCTTATTTCATATGCATATTCTTATTTTCCCTTCTTTCGGTCAATAAAAATACAATTAATGAACTCGTTCTGGATCTACAGAATAATACTTCTTCAGACCATACATCGTTTTTCCTGTTTAGATGGTGGTTGGTCCAAATGGTCGGCGTGGGGCATTTGCTCAGTGAGTTGCGACGGCGGGTTAATGACGCGTAAGAGACAATGTGACAACCCGACACCTTCTCAACTTGGGGCTTACTGTCCTGGTGTGCCAGAAGAAACGGAGCAGTGCAACAAACAGGCCTGTCATGGTATGATATTAAAATTTGGTTTAATACTGTTATATCCTGATTTTGTCCTTGCGCCGAATATAATTATAATTCTGAAACATAATGACATAAAAGTATTAATAAATTAATTTCACTTAATATTGAGAAAAATGAAAACCCTTACGTTATATGCATAGTCTTTCTTTCCGTCAAGAAAATTACAATTAATGAACTCGTTCTGGATCTACAGAATAATACTTCTTCAGACCATACATCGTTTTTCCTGTTTAGATGGTGGTTGGTCCAAATGGTCGGCGTGGGGCATTTGCTCAGTGAGTTGCGACGGCGGGTTAATGACGCGTAAGAGACAATGTGATAACCCGACACCTTCTCAACTTGGGGCTTACTGTCCTGGTGTACCTGAAGAAACGAGACAGTGCAACAAACATCCCTGTCACGGTGAATTATTTAAGTTCGTTCCGTAATATTGTCCCTAAAATAATACGTGCTTCGCAGGAAACTGCTCTCCAACTTTCCATGTGTTTGATAGCATAATGTTAGTTGTTACTATTTTTAGTGTTATCATAAAGAACATCTAACATAAGGCATTGATCCCTAATACATGTGGGACGTTACACTCCCCTCTGAGCTGGACATGCATTGAAAATAATTATGCAGCTCAAATATTCCAAGTTTCAAGAGAATCTGATATTTTTTAAAAGAACACGAAAACAGAAAACTATGTTGAAAAGGGACATACCTGTGCAAAAATGAGGTTAAGAGTCACTAGTCCTTTTTAATCTGTTTTACCACCTTGAAGGTGATAAAGTATTCCAATCGTGAAGGGAGTATGTTTTACAGTTTTTGAGAAATGTTCCTTTATAAGGACAATTCTAAATTCATATGAAGGGTTGTTTCTCTTTTGATTTTTGTTTTATCTTGATAGTAAACAAGTATTCCGAGTTTGAAGTAAACCTGTTTGACAGTAAAATTTCATTATCGTGGTTACATTTTGCATGCATTTCACCCATTCCGTTCAATTGTAACCGAATTTCTATGTCTCTCACATACGACGTACGGATGTGGGTCAAAATTTGTTTCATGCTTGTTTTATTTTGTTTTAACAAAATCTTGCCTCCTATATTAAGAAAGGAATTACTCGCTTAATGCTTATTGTCACTCTAGATTTTTCCTTTTTATTTCTGCTCTTCGTCGCGGTTTCGCGCATCTGATTCTAGGCGGTGATTTTACAAGGTCGGGAACTTTGACCTGATGTTCCTACCAAACAAGAGTTCAGCTGAAGACACGCTCGTGGTGGAATGCGATGCACTCCGGTACATTTAGAAATATGATTTTGTCTAATTCGTATTTTTAGTTGCGTTTTTCGGCTTGCGCGGTTTTGAAAACCTTTAAGTAGTGACCTGTTTTGCCGTTCTACCTCACCATTTGCGCTCGGTTTGAATGGCGTTATGCGTCTGTACTAAACCCTGTTTTTAATCAATTATGTTTAAAATACATCGCTGGTATTGCAGCTAGAACCGTCCGCCTAAACTGATATCGGAAATCCGCGTCTGCTGAAAATACCTCGGAGTATTTTGATTGCGCTTTCTAAAGTGGACGATTTACTAAGTCCGGACTAAATATACCTACTGTAGTAATCTACAACTACTAAAGTCTAATAATGTGTTTCAATGTCTTTATCAATATTCGGCCAAAATACATGCTGTCGTAGATTTCTCTTCATACTTACAATTTCAAGATGAGATTCATGCGCTATTTTGAGTATTTGATCTCTCAAACCTTAAAGTAACACGATTGTTTTATTTCTGAGCTCATGATAACTTACGCGCGTCGTTATGGCAGTAGGTCTTGTGTTAACGGCGACAAATTTCACATACGCATGGCTCAAAGTGAACACATGTGTTTCTTGATCGCCTTGTGTTGACATTTCCAATAGCTTACTCAAGCAATTGCTTATGTTTTCTTTGACCTTAATGTGTCGCGTCGTGAACTTATATTTTGAAGACGTAATACCCATCTCTCAATGCGAGCAGACGCCTTTGACGTTGGTGAGAAAATAAATTCCAGCGGATTGCAATTAGTAAGGAGCTCGAACTCCGTACCATAAAGATAAACATGGAAACGTTCTGTACCCTATACGATAGCCAATATTTCGCGTTTGATTTGTGTAAGCTTTTGCTCAGATGTTGTCAACTAGCGTTTCAGCACTTGTAAGTCTTCATTTGAGTTCGTAAAACGTTTGCTGTTCATCGGAACCACGTTTAATGTTTACGCTTTTGCGAGTTACACTCTTTAACAGTTCTGATACTGTTGCGAGATAAGGTAAGTAACGCACAATTAAAATGACCAAACCAAGGAACGGCCGAATTTCTGACGCACTTCGTAGCTTTCTCGTGTCTAAGACATCTTGCACGTTGCTTTTTGTTTGACCGACACCGTGATTTGAGACCATATTTCCCATAAACACAAACCTTTACATATTGAACTGACATTTTTACGATTTAGGGTAAAACCCTTCTCACTCAAAACGTTCAGAACATTTTGCAAGCCCTCATCGCGTTGACTCAAATGCACTGCTATATCATTCATAATGTTTTGTTCATTCGGACAACCTTACAGAATCTGTTGCAGAACATTCTGGTACATATTCACTTGCACATGACATTCCGAACATAGGTCTTTTATAGAGATACTGTCAAGTATGCGTTACAAATGTTGCGATTTCACGCGAATTTTCTTAAAGTTCGATTTGTTGATATGCTTTCTTGGTGTCTAATTTGCTGAACACAATAGAACCGTTCATTTCTGCAATAAGTGGTAGATTTAGTGTGATGAACTCTGTATGCTGCGGTATTCGCCTGCATCATGTCCACACAAAGTATGATGTCATCGTCCCCTTTTGGCACAATTACGACCGTTGATAGCCAATGGTTGGGTTTCTCGATCTTCTCTATAGTGTCTATATGATCCAAGTTTTCAAGCTTCTTTTCTTATTTCTTCCTTTAATGGCAGGGAACCCGTCTAACTGATTGGATCACTGGCTGTACTGAATAGCCAATTTTCATTTGGAAATCTTTAAGTTTCCCTAGGCCCAAAAACAAATCTGGGTATTTGTTTTCTAAATCTGTGGTGATGGTGACATCCTGAGGTCCTACTTCCAGTACGTCTAAGTTCACTGCTGTGTCCTTGCCTAACACAGACTGTCCCTTACCATGTAAAATAGTGAATTTTACATTTTCTACCAACATACCGTTTCCTTGAAAGTTTGCTTTAAATGCAGCCGCCAATGTAAGAGGTATTTTCAATCTATTGGCATAAATCTTTTTTATCCGTTCTCTCGTGCGTGATGCATTTAAATTGGAACTGTGACTACAGAAATGTTTAAGTGTTCAAATCAATTACGTTGCATGTCGCACCTGAGTCTGTAATCATGTCAAGTGAACTTTTTCCCACCTTTACTGAGATCTATGTTAAGGCAGATGTATCCTTTACTGAAAACCTGTATTCCCCTCTAAATTCCTGATCTGTGTCATGAAGGGAACGAATTTGTCTGTTTTGATTTAACTGGTTTTACTCGCCTAGGCGCTGATGATTTTCAAAATGTCCCCTCCTTTGACATTTGTAGCATTTTACAATTTTAGTTGGGCAAGTTGGGTCTCTGTATAAATGCGACCAAAGTTATAGCACTGTGAAAGATCTGATCTGACTGACTGAAAACAACAACAAAAAACGCATTGTCCGTATCTGATTTATGCGTGAAATCTCCCAAAATCATCGCGTGAAATCCCCCAAATTCATTGCGTGAAATCTCCCAAATTCATTTGACTTCATTTTTTCGTACGTTGGTTCAAAATCCAAAACTTTCTCTAGTGATAATTAGTGTTCGCAGATAAATGTTCTGCTCACTGTTGAAGAACGGCAATTTTTGAATAATTCGGAACACAAATATAAAAATGATGTATGCACTCGATGGAACTTCTAAGCGTTCACCTAGATTTATTCTTTATTCTTTAGAGAATAGGTAATGCATTTATTTCAAACGTAAGTGTTTATTTCGAACAAATTATAATGGTAATGTGATAAAATAAGTAAGGTTTACAAAGGCATTTGATTGTTGAAATATTTGTTGTAGAATGATCACCATCAAATAAAATTCAAACATCGTGATTGTAAATTGTATTCAGTTTTGTGAATGGTATATCCGACAATTGTTTGACTGACTGCCCGACTTATTAACTTCTAAACATCTTAGGTATTTACTTGTTAAGAAACAATTTTCACACCCAAGGCCATTTAGGGTCTTGGCATTTGACTCAGTGTCCCAACATTCAATGGAGGCCATCTAAAAGTCATGATGTTACATTCTATCAAGCTTAAAGAATGTGTTCTCCAGCCTCCTGAAATCATCAATTAACATTCAAGGTTACCACGGCATTGGTCTTTGATAAAGTTAAGGAATCTAATTTTTCAGGAATATTGTCCCAAGAGTTCTCACACAATTTATTGGATATGTCTATGCATTCAATACCAGTGTTGCATTGGCCATTGACCCAGTGAACCCAAAATCAAAAGGGACCATCTACTTGTCATAACAAAACATCATTAATTTTAAATCGACTAACAAACGGACCGAACGAGAGTCCTTCAGTGTGTGAATGTGTGTAAGGGAGGTGGAAATCATCAATGTGTTTGCATTTTCAGCAGACAATGCTTCCACCACTAGTTATGCTAATAGCAATATCATGATTGAAATTATATGTATGACAGTCATGATAGTGGTACTAACGTTTTTTATGTTCTACACATGACAACCGAAACTATTAATTATTAGTTACTAAGTACCAAATCATGTAAATTGGTGAAACTCTCGTCACATACCTACAACGTCTCATAAAGCACATTTTGGACAAAGAAATGGACGTTAAACTCAGCAAGTACAAAATTATGGTACATGTTTGTGCAGGTGATAGGCAAAGTATGTGTTGCAGTTTTTTTTTTGTTTTTTTTTACTTTCTTTAATTCTTTTGTTAACAATTTGATTTCATTGTTTCATTATTATATTTATTTCATTTAGATATCATGACCGTGGCCTTTAACGCCCGTAATGTCAAAAACCTAACTCCTGGAAACGGTGACACCATCATCTTCACGACCACTCTTCTTAACGAAGGTGGTGCCTACGACAACAGTACAGGTGTTTTCACGGCCCCGGTCCATGGCCTGTATACTTTTACTATCCAGCTGTGTACTAGAAGAAATGAAGGTTTTGCTGCAAGTATCATAGTAGGAGGGACAGAGTATACCAGCCTGTATTTAAATGACGGTGATACAAATCCATGTAATTCTTGCCAAGCTGTAGCGGTCATGAAGCCTGGGGACACGTCCATTGTCCGAAATGTCGATAGTGATTTGATTAATAATGTTTTGTATTATGATTTTGTGCATGTTCTTTCCTTCACTGGGACATTAATTCACCTGTTCACATCAGACTAAACTAAATGATTTTATTCGATTTAGGGCAAATAAACTTATCTTTGTGTAAACGTATGTCTTCATCGATATTCATAAATGTACGGGTGTCAAGAGGAGCAACTTAATATTATATCTTGGAACATTAATGGCTTAGCCAGGAAAATAGCAGACCCAAAACTTATCAAAATAATTAATGATCATGATTTAATTATTCTTACAGAAACTTGGTTGTCATCAAAAACAAGTTTTAATCTAAATATAAACAATTATAATGTTAAGCATCTATTTGGAAATAAATCGTATAACACGCAAAAAGGACGATGTTCGGGTGGAATTTCAGTGTACTACAAGTCCAAATTTAGTGACAAAATATCTTTTGTAAAAGAACATCAATGTGGAATTCTTTGGTTAAAAATTTGTAAAACTCTATTTCATTTCAAAGAAGATGTGTATATTTGCTGTTCATATATTCCTCCAAGATACTCTAATATCTTAAATCAAGCTAATTCTGAAATTGACATGTTCGATCGTCTAGAATATGATATAGAAACATATAAATTACAGGGTAAAGTGATTGTTACTGGAGATTTAAATAGTAGAACGTCGAATGAACCTGATTTTTTTGTTCATGATAGATATTTAGACAATGATTTAACTATACGTATAAATGACGGAGTTATACCTAGGGTAAACAAAGACCACGTGCTTGACGCACACGGTGTGCGGCTCACTGAACTGTGTAAAACAACAAATCTATTTATAGCTAATGGGCGTTTACATAACGACAGGTATATAGGTGAATACACGTTCATTAATAATAATGGTATGAGCGTTGTTGACTATATATTGATGAATGAACATGATTTTCGATATATTTCTACATTTGAAATTATGCCACCGAGTGAGTTATCAGATCATTGTGCTGTACATTTTTGTATTGAAATGTTACGTTTACCTGTTATCACTGAGAGTACGTGTACTGACCAGGAATTATTTATTGATTGGGACGATACGCAAATACCCATTTTTCGCAATAATTTAATAGTCGATATTCAACACTTAGATAATCTGACCACAGATATAAATAACAACATAATTGACTTTACAATTAATTCATTCACAAAATATATGCAAAATAATGCCTTTAAAGTGTTTGGAAAATTCAAGAAGAAAATCAATATAAATAATAATTATAAAAAAAAAAAAATGGTTTAACAAGGAATGTTATGAGGCCAGAAAAGAGTTTAATAAAGCAAGAAACATTTTTCTCAGAAATCGCTCAACCGAGAATAAGCAATATTTCTTAAACAAAAAACGTTTTTATAATAATATAAAACGTAAAAGTAAAAAAATTTAAAACAATAGAATTTCAAACTTAGCAAAATCAGACCCTAAAAATTTTTGGAAAAATATCAAATTACAATTCAAAAAACCAAATGTTGATTCTGATAATGTTACAATAGATGATATGTTCACTCATTTTAATGATCTTTATGGTTCAGAAAACACACAAAGTGAACACGATATTCATAGTGAGCCCCATGATGATTATGTTTATGATATTGATCTTGATTGTGACTTTACTGTATCAGAAATTAAAACTGCTGTATTCTCACAAAGTAACTCAAAGAGTCCCGGAAATGACCATTTAATAGCTGAAGTATTTAAACACTCTTTTGATATAATCTCACCTTTTTTAGTTTGCTTTTATAACAAAATTTTTAATGATGGAATTTTTCCTGCAAGTTGGGGAGAGGGTATCATTATACCAATTTTTAAAGGCGGCTCTCAGGAGGCTAAAAATTATAGAGGAATCACTCTGAATAACATTCTCTCAAAAATATACTCCAAATTATTAGTAAATCGTTTAACAAAATGGGCTGATAAATATGGTAAATTTATAGACAATCAGTTTGGATTTCAAAAAAACAAATCAACAACAGACTGTATTTTCATATTGCATGCAATCATAACAAAAACATTATCGTCTAAAAGAAAACTTTATGTAGCATTCCTAGACTGGGAGAAAATGTTTGACCGTATTGACAGACTTTTATTATGGAGAAAACTGTTAGATGAAGATATAAGTACAAAATTTACCAATGCAATAAAATCCATGTATATAAATGTCAAATCATTCATTAAATACAATTCTATGAAATCTAATCATATACATTCTAAAATTGGGGTAAAGCAAGGTGATCCTATCAGCAGTATTTTGTGTCTATTTTATTTAAATGATATTTTAAGGAATATTAATTCAAATTTAAATGGTTTATTAACTGTTGAAGATGTACAACTTTTTTATTACTATTTGCTGATGATGCTGTTGTTTTCACACAAGATCCAGAATCGTTACAATCAATATTAAATGATATAGAGCAATACTGTAATATCTGGAAATTAAATATTAATGTTAAGAAAACAAAAGTAATGATTTTTGAAAACGGTAAGCGTAGCCACTATAATTTTTTTCTTAATAATACAAAACTTGAAATTGTAGAATCATTTAAATATTTGGGAGTCTATCTATTTAAAAATGGTAATTGGAATCGCACACAGCGGTATATAGCTCAGCATGCTTCATTTTCGTTACATAACCTCTTTATTGTCAACAATCAAATTGAACTTCCCATATCCCAAAAGTTAAAATTGTTTGATTCTCTTGTTCTTCCTATTCTCACATATTCTTCTGAAGTATGGGGTAGTCACCAAAGCCCAAATATAGAAGCGTTATTCTCTAAATTTTGTAGAAGATTACTTGGAGTTAAACAGTCAACCAACTTAGATGCTTTATATGGTGAATTGGGTCGTATACCAATGTTTTTACATAGAAAACTACTTCTTCTTAAATACTGGACTAAACTTCTCACCTTAAGTGAAAGAACCATATTATTTAAAACCTATTTTATGTTAAAAACAGATACTGAGAATGGACTGACATATAATGGTAATAATTGGGCATTTCATATAAAAACTATTTTAAATCAATCAGGGCTATCTTTTCTATGGGAAAACCAGTTTAATATGCCTATTAATTTTAACTATATTAAACAGAGATTATTAGATATATACATACAAACTTGGTATTCATCGATAAATAACTCGAGTCGACTTGATACATACTGTTTATTTAAGTTCACTTTTAACTTCGAAAACTATTTAGACATACTTACTGTAACAAAGTTTAGGATAGCGTTAGCAAAATTTCGTACATCATCACATAACTTAGCAATAGAGCAAGGTCGTCATACTAATATTTATAGAAACAATAGAATTTGCCAAAATTGTAACTCAGGTCAATTGGAAACGGAATATCACTTTTTACTTATTTGTCCGAAATATTCTACACTTAGATCAATTTATATTAAACGTTACTATTATACATGGCCAACAAAACAAAAATTTACTAATTTAATGAGTTCAACATCTCGAAATATTATCATTAATTTATCTAAGTATATATATTATGCAAATCTCCAAAGAGTGTAATATACGATACACATCTGTAAGACTTAATATAAAAGTGAATATTTAATTTTGGACTGTATGATGTTATAGCTCCTGTAAAATCATGTCCTTTATTGAATTTGTTTTTGTAATTGCTATAAATATGTATATGTTTAAAGCAATAAAATATTTGTACTTGTACTTGTACTTGGGTAAAGGTTTCCTTAAAAGTAAATGAAAAGTAACACTTTTGATTCAAAATACGTTAAGAGACTGTAATTACTCAGCACAGTCACAGTTTGCACATGAAACGATGCAAACTAGTTTTCAATGATAACTTTCTTATACTTTTCCTTTCCCAAATCGTCTTTTTTTTTTGGGGGGGGGGGGGTTTACAAATAAATTAAATATATTATTTGATTATTTGTTTATTTTACTGTTATTTTTTACTTACTTTAAAGTTCGACCACTCTCTCGTTTTGGGTGGTCCCGTGATACATAACTTGTCACCTGCATGAATCTTTTTATATAATTTTATAATCATCGCATGACGAGGTCGTCGTCTCTATGCTGGACATGCAATAATTTATTATATAAATAGCAACCCCTTAAACAATTTCAATTTACAGGACATGCGATTGGACATTTTTCAGAAATGGATATCGCAGACATCGTCAGGTTTCCAATGCAATTTTGAAACTGCAAACCTTTAAATTACAAAAAATATGTTTGCATTACGCGCAAATTCATCTAGAAAGACGTCCTGAGTTATCCTGCACGTAGCACATATCTTCTCTCTTACTTCAATTAAACAAGTTGTTGCTCCCAGTGAATAATACGTCCAGTAGCTAGATTACATTTCGTTCACATTATGCACATTCACATTATGCACATTGTTATCAATTAACTTTTAATATTATATTTTCTCTGATCTTAACTAGTCAATTACTTAACGGGTGGTTTAATTCATGAAAATTACATGTCAATTGTCATTGAGTTAACCTATTGTTTGTTTGTACTAAATGTACTGTTGTCTGTGGTTAGTGATTAAATGATAAGAAATAAATTGTTTATTGAACATGTTAATACTCTTGCACGTATTTTAACTAAAATTAGAAGCATTGCCAAGACAGTTTAAACTATAAACACGTATCTAATGTGAATATAAACTATTACGCAGTGTAATGATAAAGTTTCAAATTTTATACCCTAGTGTAAATACGAGTAAATGGTCAACAAAATTTGCCTTAGCATTGTATCATTTCTTGGTAAATACGTAAACCAAGCTGACATTACATGCGTAGACATTCACATCATACAATTACTATTGCACACATCCATGTTTTTTGCCGATCATCTCATTGCATGTAAAATGAACATTTTGATACAGAAACGTATATAAGATGGTACGTTTACTGTATATATGAAATCTAACTGTTGATATTGTGCTGCAAACTGTAGTATCCCCCTAGGCATTTGGCTGATAGTTATCTGAGCGTCAAACAGATAACTAATAGCTATCAGTAATATGTTAACGTTCCCCATGAGGGATCAGAACCAGTGCACTCCCGTTCCATAGGCTGGTGCCCCTAACACATGCTCGACGGGGAAGACATAAGTCATGTAAATATACACAATCAACAAATATGCTTTCCGACTGTAAAAATGCGGGAAAGGTTTTGTTTTCTTTTAATATTGAACTTCATGTTTACAATGTAGCAGTAGCCACTTTGCGTCATCATATTTGTAGGGCTCAACATATTCCCGTGCCATTTGTCCATTACATAACTGTCTTTAACACTTTATCTTTAAATGAAATAGCGAGATACAGACAGCTCAAGAAGACTCGGTTACCGTGTGGTTAAAACGTACGCCCCTAGACCAGATGGTCCAAAAGTCGATCCCCGGCCGCGACATACTCAATTCGATAAAACCGACACTGATATATCTGTTTTATGCTTGACACTCAGCGTGTTAGTTTAGTTAAAGGTATATGCACACAATGCAGTTATTCTCTCTCTCTCTCTCTCTCTCTCTCTCTCTCTCACTTTCTCTTTATATATATATATATATATAGAAAGAGAGAGAGAGAGAAAATAACTGCAATGTGCATGTATGCCTTTGAAATACTTGCTGTATAATGTTACTGGGTTAGGTCAGGTAACTATGGCTTAATCTCATAATAAGGCAGTGCAATATCTGTCTCGTGTAGACACAAATTCCCATATAACTTAAACACTTTTCAAAATTTAATAGATAAATAAAACCGGGATCATGTAAGTGTAAAATAAATTAAATATCGAAGATGGGACACTTCACACAAGTCAACTAAAAGTATTCCCGGTAAGAGGATAAACAGCTAAAGCTGACTTTAAACGATAATCGGTTAAACTTTCAAAGGGATACAGGGGGGGGGGGGGTACTTGTTGCAGAGAAACAAATAGTTATACATGTTTCGCCCCTGTATAATGTTGCGAGTCAGTGGCCAATGTAACCTTGGCATCTGATCATAAACAGCAAACGTAACATAAGACCAAAGCCACGCTTAATCAAATGGGCCTTTGTGAATATTCATAACTATTTGTATGTCAGAACATCGTCGCCTAAATGGTTGACGAGAAAATCTTACTTTTACCGACGATGGTTGTATGGTATATCATACCTTGGCACGTATTTTTGCATCTGTTATTCAAATCAAATTAGCGACCATAAAGAGCACCTAAAACTACTACATAATTACCTAAGCCTATATTATTTTAACTATTAATAATTTATATGTTAATATTATCATATGGAAAATTGCTTTTGATGATTATTTCGTTGCATATTATATTCCAAGAAGCCGTGAGGATGAATGTTAGAGACTCCGCTCAGTAACCAGGAGACCATGGTTTTGAATCGCGATATACCAGATTCTGTTACACTAGGTATATCTTTCTGGTAAACATACGAGTTTGACTTAGTGGTAGGATAAGGTAGCTAGGTTACACGATTTGTCAAGCGAGTATTAACATCAACTTTTTATTAGAAACAAATAACTTACATACATACAGTAGATGGTCTACTTACATTGACATTACCGCCTTTTTATCCATACATTCGCGTTGACAAATATTACCACTGGTTGTATAAGTCAACATTATAGTTTTGATGCATTAAATTTGTCGAACTGTGTAGTGCTACTGTTGAGATTCAGTTAATTACACGTGCACCATTGTTTTAGGTTGTGGAATTAACCAATATATCATTCAATGCAAAAGTCTCATAGACCTATATTGTGATATGATCGATTATCACTCCCATGGAGACTATTCCCCGGGAGATTGTTCTTTTATCACTATGGGGCACACAATTCCTACATACCTCTGTATTCAGTATTGTACTAGTTAACTCCCCTGAATGTATTATTATATTCTTAGTAACTATTAAGCCTTTTTTGATCAGAATCGTTAGCCATAAATATAAAAAATAACTCCCATTTTGTGGCAGAAACAAACAAAAAATGTCGTTAGCAAGTAGGTTTTCGGTATGATAAAATAAATAACACATGGTTTTCAGTGTGATAGTGAATATTGCCAACCCGATTCCCTGCCGAGAATAACGGATAATTGAATATACAGTCCGAGATTTAGCTATTCATTTTTTCATAAGACTTGTGATCTGTAATTTTCTTTCAATTCGTTTCGGATTCTTGTAGAATCTGTTTAATTCTGCTATGCAGTTCACAATAAAACTATTATTGTTCACAGCAATTGAAACGGTTTTCATTCCTTAGTCCATTCTGCATTATATTCCAATCCAATAATGCAACTACTATATTGCCCCTTTAAAATTAACATAATTATTTTCAAACATGTGACAGCAATGGGTCCGTTTTAATTAAATCAATTTAATCTTCTTGCTTGTGTAGGTTTTTCTTGTTTTATTCGTTTATTTGAATCATTTAACGTCATTTTATGTCATTACAGTCCACCTAACAACTTTTTCCAAGGATTCTAACATAACTGAAACGTTAGCGCGTATCTCTGTAGTAAACAAAGTACAGCGATGAAAGAAAAAAGAATATCAGAAAAAAAGTGCAAATCATTCATTACGGAACCGTCCCCAATAAGGATCAAACCGGATTCGAGAAGGTGTGTATGAGAAAATGGTAATGTGACTGAATATTATGCAAAATGCTAATTTTGTTGTTTTTTTGCGATAATTTCATTTATTTCAAAGAGGAAAATATAACGTGTATTCAGAATTTACAAACCCGGATTCACGTGGGTGGGGTTCCTTGTTGTCCCCGGTGTAAGCCCTTTACTGAAATAAAGGGTCACCCAGGCCGACCACTGCTAAGCGAGCCTCTGTTGTAACTTATCTACACTATCACCTTGGTTACGGTTCTGTGTCAGTTACAATCTGAATCAGTCAAACGCTTTAAGTTTTACTGAGTGTATATGGACTAAAACCACAATAAATTTAAAAATATTTTTTATTTTCTATATAAACATATATATAAATGACAATTTCTGTATGGAGAATTGATATCCAAACTTCCCCTCATTAGATATTGTATACTCGGTGATTAACAAGTTTAGAGGGACCACCTTCCAACTACCCAGAGGAACGCCATATCACCGCTTTTAAATTAGAAAGATACATTGACTCCAAAACCCGCACCTTCCGCCCCATTCAACAACTCTCGACACATCTATGACGTTATCCTTTTGTTTGTCTGGGTTTAACGGTGCATAAACATTTACATTAGTTATTTTTCAACGATATCTACATATACATTAAACTATAGACAAGTGGGATGACACTATATGCAGTAAAATTATTCTGACACTGCGTCAACCAGTCCCGACACTTCATCTATGCCGAACCACAAAGAATATATGTACCGTCTATGGTTTTCCGTCTTTGGTTTACCTGCTCTACATATATACATGTACCGTCTATGGTTTACCTGCTCTACATTTTTACATGTTCCGTCTATGGTTTACCTGCTCTACATTTGTAAATGTACAGTCTATGATTTACCTGCTCTACATATATACATGTACCGTCTATGGTTTACCTCCACTACATATGTACATGTACCGTCTATGATTTACATTCTCTACATATATACATGTACCGTCTGTGGTTTACCTGCTCTACATTTGTAAATGTACAGTCTATGGTTTACCTGCTCTACATATATACAAGTACTGTCTATGGTTTACCTGCTCTACATATATACATGTACCGTCTATGGTTTACCTTCTATACATATATACATGTGCCGTCTACGGTTTACCTGCTCTTCATATATACATGGTCCGTCTATGGTTTACCTGTTATACATATATACATGTACCGTCTGTTTACCTGCTCTTCATATATACATGGTCCGTCTATGGTTTACCTGCTCTACATATATACATGTACTATCTATGATTTAAATGCTCTACATATATACATGTATCGTCTATGGTTCACCTGCTCTACATAAATATGCATGTACCATCTATGGTTTACCTGCTCTACATATATACATGTACCGTCTATGGTTTACCTGCTCTACATATATATACATGTACCGTCTATGGTTTACCTGCTCTACATATATATACATATTCCGTCTATGGTTCACCTGCTCTACATATATATACATATTCCGTCTATGGTTTACCTGCTCTACATATATATACATATTCCGTCTATGGTTTACCTGCTCTACATATATACATATTCCGTCTATGGTTTACCTGCTCTACATATATATACATATCCCGTCTATGGTTTACCTGCTCTACATATATATACATATTCCGTCTATGGTTTACCTGCTCTACATATATATACATATTCCGTCTATGGTTTACCTGCTCTACATATATTTACATATTCTGTCTATTGTTTACCTGCTCTACATATGTATACATATTCCGTCTATGGTTTACCTGCTCTACATATATATACATGTACCGTCTATGGTTTACCTGCTCTACATATATATACATATTCAGTCTATGATTTACCTGCTCTACATATATATACCTGTACCTTCTATTGTTTACCTGCTCTACATATATTACATGTTCCGTCTATGGTTTACTTGCTCTACATATATACATGTACCGTCTATGGTTTTCCTGCTCTACATATCTACATGTACCGTCTATGGTTTAGCAGCTCTACATATATATACCTGTACCTTCTATGGTTTACCTGCTCTACATATATTCATGTTCCGTCTATGGTTTACCTCCTCTACATATATACATGTACCGTCTATGGTTTACCTGCTCTACATATATTCATGTTCCGTCTATGGTTTACCTGCTCTACATATATATACATGTTCCGTCTACGGTTTACCTGCTCTACATATATACCGTCTATGAACTGCTTTACGATGCATTGACTATTTACATCTTCCCGGAATGAGATGGATGTACAGTACAAGTATATATTTTTTCGAGTATTTTTGCAACAATCCTTTATTAAAAAGTAAATATGACCATTATCCTCGTGTAAAATACAGGCATTTCGCTACAAAAATACTATGCTGCGAACAGTAATTGAAACATTGACACTTACATATGATATAGCTGAATAGACTTATTTAAGTAACTGTCTATTTCACCATTTAATCACCATCGCCTGCTTCAGCACATACGCTCGTGCAGATGTGCCCATATCATCACCACCACTCCAACTTTCGCTTCTATTCATATCGCTGTTCGAGTTATTAAATTTTAAATCCAATGTTCATCAGATATAAATACTGTTAAACCTTTTTTTTCAGATTAAATCTAATATCACTTAATAACTTGGATCACTTTCGATTTGGTAGGAGAACAAGTTTCAGTTTTCGTCGAGTTCTCTCTCCATTTTTTGAATTATTTCTAGATTTCGGATTCGCATGGCTACTAAACAGTTTGTATCCAAAAGGCGAAGATTCCAGTTTGATGCTTAGCAATATAGGTTGTTCGTGTTGGAATGCTGAAAAAGTATACCACCCGCCTATACGCAGTTTCACGTTACGTTCAATCCTGCAATATAAAGTCGCTGGCCAAATTCCTGATGCGCTAACAAAACCAGGGAAACCTCCCACACTAACAAATGCTTAAGAATCAATTCTTGTTAACCATGCAACTGTAATGTGCGTATTTGCAGCATGCCTGGAAAGCAATGGATATCTTGTTTATTTCTAGACACCCTTTCTTTCCTGATCCCCATGTGTCAGTTTTGAAGGACTTTACCATTTCCTGAAGAATGAAGTACCTGATTTTGAATCTATGACATATGATCCGCTATAGCCAACGAGTGTGGATTTTGCTTACAAGTCATGCCAGGTCATGTTTAACCAACCACTGTATATCAGGTTGTTACGAACATGAAGACACAAAATACTGTCATGGCTTGTTTAAATGAGTTTGGGAATTTTGTCCCTGGAGAGCGTTGCTCAATTTAGGCATGATCTGATACATAGTTTCTCTCACTAAAATGCATGAATTGATTTGGAAGCGTGCCTTTCCTTTCTCGAACAATTCGTGTCATTTGCAAATTCAAAGAACATCTTTCCAATTATTAGTACACAGATTAGGCGTCCCGCTGCAGGATATTTCCGCGCTAATTAGATAGTTCTATTCTGCTTACACCCGAATGCTACACATATTTTGAGGCATGCGATATTGATTTATTTGCTCCGTTGAAATCTTGCTAGAGGAAAGCAGAGGGGCAGATGAAAAATGTTGGTGAAGTTCTAGGAAAGAATGATTTTCCAGAACTGACTTGACTTGACTTTTTGAGTTTACCGTCGCTTCGACAGTATTTCAGTCATATAGCGACGTCCAGCTAATTACATTTTCCAAAACTGTTTTAAACTGCTTAGGACCAGATAACTATAATTGAAAATGCATCTAGTCCATACCGCTTGTCTGGCACGTTCCTCTTTCACCTGGAGTAATTGATATGTCCAAGCTTGGTCCATCGAAACTTGTCAGAGCGCAAGCAACCGTCATGCAACAACAGAATCGAAACATGAAGTTCCTCACTACGCACATACTGACAGTTCCTGTTCTGCTTGAATACTCAGGTTTAGTTTCTGGTCAAGTAGAGGAAGATATTAACTGTATGAGTGCATATTGAACGTAGGCTGTTGACTCGTCAATATATATTCCACAGCTTTGCAGTGGCAACGGTTCCAATGAGTTAAGAGCAGATTTTCCCAACAAAAATCAGTTTGGAAGAGCACAGCTTCTCCGTCTTTGATAAGATATAATGAGTCTCGGTGGCATTTAGATAGTTGAAGATACCGGAACCTAGAGAGAATGGTAACAAGATCATTTCGTTATAATCTACTACTTCTGGGCAAGAAGCGTTGAAAGTCCTCAGATATCGTGAAGAAAATATGAAACTTGAAGAACTGGCCAAAGTGTACAGGAAACGAAGAAAAAGGGAAAAAGCAACGATTTACCCAAATTCGAAAAAAAAAGAGGTTCTGTGGCAGAAAAAAACGTTTCCAACCAAGAACCTTAAAATGTATGTAAGCGTTTTGATGCTATCAGATGTGGATGTACATTACATTTGGACATGGCATATACACTAAAGTCTTTTTTTCATATAGTTTGTGGAAAATGAAGCCATTACAACCTATTTGACGTTATGGTGTAAAGTTAATTGTTAACTCAACACAATGTTAACCCACTCTGGAAATCAATCAGAAATTTTACTTTATATTTTTGTATATTATTTTATTACCTTCCTTTATGGAGAGTAATCTAAGATTTCACGTCTCTTTATAAATTGCTGTTTTTGCCTCGCTTGCCTAAAATGGCAAATATATTGTAACGACCCCACACTTGAAGATACGAAAAACTATAGTTTTAATACAACTTTACATCTGTCTTGTTAACAACCATAGAAACCAGTTCTCGAAATAGTCTGTGCATGTCTCAACAACCTTTACAAAGCAATACGCACTGTTTTAAAGAATTCAAAGGAATTTAAATTCAAAGTATTTAAGGCGTCGAAATTCAATAAACACCAGAGAACTTTGGCTTTTTCGATACACAGGAAACCTTTTGTTCCCGGGCTATGATTCCGCATTATAATTTGTTACTGAAAAAATATATCAAAATATGTCAAAAGGTATAAGTATTTTTTTTTTAATTTTACAATGTGCAACTTTCAGTAATCTTACCATAGGAGACCTCTTTGAAATATATTACTTATATATTTGATCCTTGTGTGGCAAATTAAAGTTTATGTTATTACATACATGGAACTGAACTCTAGGACTTTACAGTCAAATATTACGATTTGAGCGGGAATATGATCTGTGTTTTTATTTATTTTACAACCATTCATGTCGAATTAAATATAAACATTAAATGAATATTTGACACGAATGACAGAAAAGAAAATTATATGAAAGTAATATCTCATCCTTGGGACAATGAACAATTACACATTAAATGACACAAAATATTGGTAACCTTTCGAGTTTTTTTTTTTTTATTAAGCTGATTCCCGTCAGCTTTCTTTCGTTTGAGACACAAACAAACAACTCCAGTGCCTTCGGTGCTTTGATTAAATTGTGTTTACATGCACCATTGCTGTTATTTCCATACATATAACTTATTTCCAAAATATATGTTTGCCCAGATGCATGGTCATTGCCTTGCCACCGATCTGTTCCATTATAGAATTGGCAAAATAATGAATAAATTTTAAGGAGAAA
This sequence comes from Solen grandis, assembly GCA_021229015.1. NCBI lineage: Eukaryota > Metazoa > Mollusca > Bivalvia > Adapedonta > Solenidae > Solen > Solen grandis. Next base: position 28,077,084 of record CM037791.1, on the reverse strand, counting down.
ACTTATGGCATCGATTATGTTGACAAATGACATCTTGTTATTTCTGAGTTTGTCACTTAAAACCTGAACTTGTTTGAAACCTGTTCCTTGGCGACGTTATACCGTTCTATTACAACTTAAGTTTATATTATCCCTAAGCCTAAAGGTTGGAAGAAAATCGAGAACAAATAACCTTTGTACCTGGGAATTGTGTGGAAATCTTTGTCCATGATTGCCTACATTGCATTCCCTTTTTTGAAAATTGTACACATAGTGCATCAAAGGAAACAACAATGACATTCAACATGACAGTCATTGACTCATTGTAGGCATGTAGGCATTCGACTTTTAATAATTAATGCAAAATTCCATGCTATCCATGGGCCATATGATCGATAATACAAATGTAAAAGTCATTCTTTCAAACATTTAAATTTGTTAAATCATATTAACATATTAGAAGAGAGAGAGAGAGTGGACACAAAGTTCAGGAAAACATGCATATTTATGGTCCAATAGAATATTTGCATATGTTCATTAATTATATATATAGAAGTGAAGATCACTGCATAGAGAGATTGCTTAAACATTCCTTATTATTCAAAGACAGTATCGCTTCACTCACATGATTTATTAATTTGTTACATGCAATAAATAAATAAATTAATGAATAAATAAATAAAATTAAAAAATGATAGTCATAAGAAATAAATTAATTGGTGTGAATTAATAAAAATGATCATGATTCAACGATGCGTTCCAAGTTACAAGAATGCCCCTTATGCAACAATCATTGAACTGACCGAGGTCACTTCTGGTTATGAGGTTTGGACGCTTCCAGAAACTGTATCGATGAGCCAGGTCTTTAAATTGGTCATAACATTTCATGCTCAAAAATAGCAAGAAAATGAATGACCGAATCAAGTATAACCGGCTGTTGTTTCTCTTGTTACGTTTATATACTGTTACATGTAGTACTGTGAAATCAGATATTTTAACGTAACAAATCCAATTAATTAATTTATCTGTTCAATAAATTGCGAATACAGAAGTTCTACATTTGAACGTGGTCCGCGAGGTTTCTACCAAAATCTTTGAATATCAAGCATGAAACTGTTTGACGGTAATTTGAAACTATGGTAAGTACACATTTCCGAAACTTCTCAGAAATGAAGGGCTACTAAAACTCAAAACTTTCTTGTGTGAATTCACTAATGGTATACTGTACAAATTGCACGGTGTTTCTTTTCTGGGTATCTAACTTCTTAACGAACCATCACTCAAGTTTCGTTGTTTTTTTTTCTTTCTCCTGACCAACCTTCAAAGAATTAATTAACCAATATTTTTAAAGCAACATAAATGCCTTGTTAGGTTAGGGTATTAATTGTGAGAATGTATTATGATATGTGCGGCAAACATCCTGATGTGTCAGGTGTAAGTGACCAGTTGTTAGTCGATTAATGTGTCATGTGACCATATGTGGTATAATTGCAATCGTCCTGAATGGGTCTTTTGTTGCTATGCAGACATGTGATTCTATCTGAAGCAAAATGTCTTCAGCAAGCATGCTTTATCTTGATAATCTTGAAAACTATAGCTGTACGTAATGAATCGTTCCCATTGAAAGCTATGTTACTATTTTTGTAAGAGAAAGTTGCTAATTACAGTTGCTGGAATTTACGTCTCACTGTCAATATCATATGGAGGCAGCGTGTAATTGAGACATGTGATGACCTACTAAACAATGGTATCAAGCAATAGTAACTTTGAATGCAACATCATACAGTCGTCGCATTATTCAGACAAATACCTAAAATTACTGAGCGTAAGGCAATGAACTAATAAAATGATTTTTGGTTTAATAAAGGCCCACTTTTATGACCTACGAACTGGTTTTATGAGAAAGTCGGTCTATTTCTTTTTACCTTATGCGATATACGACTCGCATATAGTGTGGGAGGTGATTGAACCTGCGACACCCCATTCCAGATGCTCTTACTACACATAATAGAAAATTATCTTCGTTAAGGTACTGAATGGATAAAAATTATACAAATGTTTTTGTTTTTTTTCCTAATAATAAATTGAAATAATTGTAAACATTAACTGATCTTAACTTCCCATGAAGCCATTGTATATAACTGAATGATAAATTATCACTGCAGCAATTAATAAAATTAAACAGTTTGTAATCATACTATCTCAACAGATGTTTACGGTTAAATACACCGTATATATGACAGAGTTAAGGCAATACATTCGTTGATGACTTGGAGTTTACCGTCGCTGTGACATAAGTTCAGTTAAATAGTGACATCTTGTTGATTACCCGGTGTACACACGGGATATACAAAACCGAATTGAACAAAAGTAATTTGATTGTCCAGAACGTAACAGAAAAAATAAAGCCGTCATGTTAAAATAAGTCCTAGGTGACTTAACTATTTGTTCACGTTAGCCTCACGTCTGTTAATATCAAAATTCAAAAGCTACCAGTTAAATGTAACAAAACGTAATATCCCGATCATTAGAGATATTAGTTTCACATGAACTTATGTTGAATACTTGGTGGTCAATGACACTAAACGGATGTAAATTAAGTGTTTACTTCAACACGCAAGTGGGGTAATGACGCAGCGTAATTGTTTTTAATTTAGGACAATGGAACACTTAAAACAATTAAGTGTTTCGTGCTTTGTGGTTTGCTAGAGCGAGGGTATGCTCATCTCTTTTAAGCGAATGGTTTGATATATTATTCATGTTTTTTATAAATAGATATAACAGGTGAATTTGGTGTCATTTTAAAGAGCTTGCCAACTTTGTTCAAGTTGTTGATCATCTGCTTCTACTTATGTCCTTCTTTTTATTTAAGATGCCACTTCAAACGTTGTCTTCATTTCTGCTCCTACTTCACCGTCAGTATTGTAAAGTCCAAGGTCGTATTTTGTTCTTTTCGCTGATATATCATATTACTGTTGTTTGGAGTAAACCGGAGCTGAATTAGAATTTTAGTTACATGTGACGACCAGATATTTACAAATGGGCGAAATAACCGGGTACACAAAGGGCATCCAGGTAGAACCGACGACCCTGACAAGCAAGTTGTAAATTTTACTCACATCTGCGTTGCCGGCGCATGACTCGAACCTACATCCACGCGGGGCTAAGTAGCAGTCTCCTGTTTGTGTGATTATTCTATTAAAATCATAAAAAAGTTTATTTCAGCCAAACAATTAGATTAAGTTTAATCCTTTTTTTATTGAGACATGTATGTATTTATATACCATTTAATCAATATCAAAAACGATTATCCTTCAAATTTTACAAAGCACGCCACATATAAAAAAAACAACAAAAAAAAACAACAAAAAAAAAAACATTAATTTCTTATTACTTGAATTTAACGTACTGTTGTTCGTTTGCTTTGTTGTTTCTTTCTTTTCTTTTATTTCGGGATAGGGTGGGGGAGCTGGAGTTGTAAGGTGTTAAAACGCCTTCTTAACTTGCCATAACGCGTAGTTACAATGTAATTATCAATGTTTAAGAGTATGACTCATAAGCCTTTACATGGTCGGGTTGTGTTCTAATTGATTTGTAAGTAATTACGGATTTTCAAAACCTGCAGATAAAAAACATTATATGTTTTAGTTCATAAAAGTTTTCTGCGCCTAGCATATCCTTTATTATTATTATTATTATTATTATTATCGTAGTTTTACATTTCCTTAAAGTTTGAATGAAAATAGATTATTGGTGTATGTTCGTACAAACGTTTTGCTGTCGTCAAAATGTTTAAGCGTAAATATTTCGAAAGCTGTCGGAAATGACTTCACCATATAAAGAAAGTGAAGACCTAGTAATGTATAGACCTTTATAACGGAATCTATATATATATGTGCTCCGATTACATTTTCAAGATTTAAGGAATATTAGAAGAACTTCGGATTCTAAAGTGTTGCTTATCTTACTGACTTTCGTTCAGTTACGTTAATAAAAACAATAAAATCTCAGGTCTCCAACTTCTCTCAAGTGACGATTTTTGAAAATATTTGTATTTTTAATAAAAACATACACATTTTTAGATACGTATCCGATGATAGAATTCCACTAGAGTAATTTTATAACTATTTCATAGAGGAATTAGAAGTGGTCAACATCATAAAACTTTTACTACGTGTTTATAATCTGCGGTTTCTGTTATTTGATAAAAGGAGTAAAAAAATTTTTTTTATTATTCTTATATTAATTTGTGTCGAATTTATTGTACGCTGTAATTTATCAAGTATATGTATAGTGCACACTTCCAAAGCTTATATTTCTTCGTTACAGTTAGTTGACGTACACGCGTGCATTTGGTGTAAACATTATTTTGGTGTAGTCAGAAAATTACCAGTACCTGAAATGTATATTCACAAATGTGATAAATAAACGAAGGACGGAAGCTGGAATGTTGCTTTAACATTATTTTCAATCCATGTTAGTTTATACATTATATGATGTGAATATCAGAATATCAGATTCTGAAACTGTAAATGGACATTGGAACAGGAACAGATACGTGTTATAAAACTCTTTTTTTTTTTTTGCCGTGTTATGAATATATCACTTTCTACGTTGCTCTCTGTACCTTTTCTCAATACCGTGAACTTTTTTAAACAAATAATTCGAAGAACCTTCTTATATACAGATCAAGGTGAACTCACATACATAAAGGACTCGTTTCTTGGAAATTAGTTTAAGCATCTGGCAAACTACATCAATACATTGATGATAATTATCCCGCGTCGGTGTGTCTGTTGAGAGAGCCATGTACGAGGGTTTCGTTTTAGTGAAATAGGTTATTTGATTGCACGGCTTGACCCATGATAAAATATTAATTATATTCAGAGCAAAGAAACAAAAGAACACATTTTGCTCCGAAATTCTCCAGTGGTAAATTGCCTTTTAAATAAGGACAAACAGTTTCCGCTCAGTTAGTACGAAACTTTACAGTCAGTGACACGTGAGACCATTTTCTATTTCTCGTGATAAAACATCATGCTACCTAGGGTAAATGTATGGAGGCATATTTAGGCCAAAACCGCCACTAATAAATAAGGCTATTATAAATATATGTGTGGTCTGCAAAGGTTGCCGGTTGCCCCACGAACAGTAAACCGCTCCGTTGGGATCCTTGTACTGGGTGAGACATACATAAAACTGCCTCGCTGTGGAGTTACGTCGTTGACAAATAGTATTGTATCCAAAAACAGTCACGATATATCGACCTGTGCCAACCAGTCCTGGAACAACAACAACATGTGCAACATGCAAAAGCGATGAAGATAAACCAAGGCCATTTTCATGAATCTTTACGTCATTGATTGAACTTAGGATGGCCTACAGGGATACGGGGCGGACGCTCCAACAACTTGGCCACGGGGACTGGTAATCTAAAGATCTGTTTTAGCATGAATATTTGCTGTTTCGTTCCGCACACTTTTAATATTTTAAAGTCACATTTACTCTCGGACACTCTAAGCATGTACAACATAATTCCTTTTAACCATTTTTCCTTGAATTTTTTAAAAAAAAAAATTGGCTGCAAAAATTAAAATAGCAATAACTGAATTCCTTCTTACCGTGTGTGTGTGCTATTTTGTGACTAATTGCAAGATAATGTCCTTAAAATTATGATCTAATTCTCAACTATCAACGCAAATATTGTTAATAAATCTTGATTGGTGACTGTTATATGTCACCATACAAATAGCCGCCATAAAACATGTGATCAAAATATCCCCAAACTATTTACAGATATAAAAGCAACTCTGAAGGAGCCGCTGTTCAGATTACAATCATGGCTCTTTTCTGCGTGTTCTTATTTTGTATGTTGCTGGGTTGTGTGGTTATGGAGCCTGCGTGCTCCAAGTACGATTATGAGGAGAAACTTTTACATAAGCTGATCAAAATGGAAATGGAGTGGCAAGCGCTACAGAATGACGTTAAGACTGCACTTGCAGATATGAAAACGGGATTATCTAAAGCAAGACAGGAAATCAGCGATGCAGTTGGAGATGTTATAAGAAATCTAAATGATACAGAGGCTGAGCGGGCTAAAATTACCAGCTTAGTGGAAAAACAGAAGGACGACACTTTGGACATTGTGCTTGGTCAAGAAAGACAGATAACTGAACTGCGTCATAATTTCAATGATTTCTCGCAAGAGATCAACCGGAATCTTTCAGGTAAATATACAAAAGGCATTAGCATATTTTGCATAGCATTATCAAGGCGTGTACAAAGGAACAAGTCAACCTTGCCAAGTAATTATAAATATCTTTTTTTTAAATTTAAATCGCATTCTGTTCATTTTAATTTCATATATGAAACATATAGAAACTAGAATGTACCTGTGTGTAATAAAAGTTCGTTTTTTTTAATAATTATTCATACTCCTTATTTATCGATGAAAACACCTATGCGCATTAAGTTGTAAATGCTGTTGCTGCAGTCAATAAATGATGGTAGATAAAGAATGGACAATGTATATATGTGTGTGTGTGTGTAATTAGTATAATATATTAGTTCAATAAATATAATTATTCTTTGAAAAAGTATAATGTTGTCGTTAAGTTACTTTGATCGAACGTCAATACCAATGATAGCGCCAATGCGACATTCCAAAGAATAATTTAAGTATGGCATCCATGACAAATATATGTCATTTACTTTGCTAGTAAACTCGGTATCAGGATTATCTAAATGCTTTTATATTCCCACTACATTTCTATGGATTGATAAAGCAGTAATACAGTATCATTTGTATATTTTTTTCAAATATCAAAAGCAGGTAAATGGACTTCAAACTTAATAAATAAATAGTATTAGTAGTATTTCGTATATGTGTTTAGAATTTTGTACATGTAACTTAAATATCAACTGAGTATTTATCTGCGTTTGTTGTTCGATTGCCGTTTGAGTTATGTTATATGTCTATAATCTAGATCTCACAACAAGCCCGACGGTGGCCTTCAACGCCCGTAATGTTAATCCCCTTGAATCTGATAAAGGCGACACAATCATCTTCACCATCAATTTGCTAAACGAAGGGAACGCCTACGACAACAGTACGGGGATATTCACAGCCCCTGTATCCGGCCTGTATTTGTTTACCGTCACTTTGTGTACCCCAAAGTCAGAAAACTTTGCTGCCAGTGTCATAGTAGGTGAGAAAGAATATGGCAGACTTTATTCATACAACAAAGAATACAGTCCCTGTAATTCGTGTCAAGCTACAGCAGTCATGCATCCTGGAGATACGGCCCTTGTCAGGAATGCATACGCTGATAGTAAACAGTTGTTTAAAGATTCTTATCGTGGAATGTTCTTCACAGGAACACTGATAAACCGTCTCGGATCTGGTTCAAACTAAAACAGTAAATATCTATTGAAATACCTGGACATTTAAATGTTTACGTATATCAATTTAATATTGTTATAAGTAAATTTTGATTGTTGGAATTCAGGGATATGTTGCTTACATACCCAAATTAAATCAAATGTCCTATTCTTAAGTGTTTTGCTTTTTGTTTTCAATGGGTTTTTTTTCAAATCGATGCAAACACATGAAGACAAAAGCACCCATACATTTGAACATGTTTGAAAGCAAAAGTTCATCTTAGCTTCAGTAATCCAGTAACATTTTGGATATTCAAAAAACGGAATTGTCATGCAAATTCTTATTGCCATCGTATCTAGGGAAACTCGAACAAACAATGTTTTACACTTTATTCACAAAATTACATGAATACCCTTTAATTAAAACTGCAATACCAAATTTCAGATTCATTTTAAGAAATAAACAGAATGAAAGACGTCATACAGTGTAAATACTCGTTAGGGAAGTACAATATATGTTCAGTAGTTATTTTCAAGTTTAGGTTTTACAATAGGATTATCTTTTGATAATGTTAATGCTTATAATAATATGCTTTTATCAGTGTATTCTTATTAAGCTTGTTTACATTTCAATGCGATTTGGCATTTTGCTTCTATGCAGTCACCAGTTGTCAAAGATTATTTTCGACTAAGCCTTTCTTACGTTTTAGTATAAATAAGAATTATTGTCCCTGAGAAAAACACATGAAAAATTGTATACTCACCATTTAAAACTTTTTTTTAAGTATCTTCCTATAGGTAACACATACATATTCTTACACAAAATATAAATGCTGGTCAACATGTTGGTCCTTGTAGAAAAGTATTTCATTTTTTTATTTATTTTTTTTAAATTAAGGGCATTTTCTTTACATTGCTATGGAGACACAAATTCCCTATAAAATCAGCAATTGACACAATTTACTTAATTCTCTGAATGAAAATACATATTTTCTTTTGGAAAGCAACCTCTAAGTCAACGTTGCGTGATATTGTTTCAAATGACAAAATGAGTAAATGAGATTTCGAAAATATAGTACAACAGATTAAGACTCGTTTTACGGCGTTAAATATTGTATGGCAGTCATTTGACACATGATCTATTTGTAATTGTATTTTGATAAATAGAGAGAGAGAGAGGGGGGGGGGGGGAGAAAAGAGAGAGAAGGATATTCTAAGAGTTTCATGAAGCAACGAATGACGTAACAGAATGGATGAAAACAGTGTGATGTTTTATTGTATTATATGGTTTAAGATTGAATTCCATTCAACTGACTAGAGAAAGTCTAGGATAAATCAATGTTCGAAAAGTCAATGGTGGTGCATACATGTATTGAATAAAAAGAAACGGTCAACTACAAAAATATTGTTTATTTCGTTCAATCCCTATACACGACGCCTAAAAGTGGATAAAATGACACTAGTATAATTCCTTTGAGTTTGACGTTATATATACATATAAGAAAAGGGAATCCAATATATAAAACAGAATTGCAACATGCACAAAGAATTATTTTATTACGTGACAGCATGTTATTATCATATTTGGAAGTGTAATTGGTGAAATTTTGATGAGAAATATATATATATATATATATATATATGATAAATTATGTATACATATTATGCTTCAAAATATAGAATGTTTATACACTTGAGGATGTACATGGTACAAATCAATAAAATATATGTTTTGTTCTGTTCTGATAAATGAATGACATGGCACACATAGCAAAGCAAATGATAACCTGCAAGAACACAGCGCACACTGCGCAGGCGCCCCGGTGTAAAGGTGAGAGGTTACCAAAAATAAAAAGTAGGGATATAACTCTACTAATTGTGATGGAACATGGAAAGCAAAGGCCGTAAGATGAATGATGATTATGAATGGTTAATATGAATGATATATTAATAAATATGATTATACTAAATGAGACTAAATATATTTAACTATTACGGAGGGAATAGTTCATTGATACAATATTACTGATACAAACAATCATTATGGACATGAACATAATAAGTACAAGTAACGTGACAATTACAGACGTATGACAAGATATGGATATACACAAGAACATAAAATTTGACAAGCACTAACAAAATGGCACCGCTACACTCGTTTCGTTGCCTGTAGTCCCACGTTGGGCGCCAAATGTTACATGTGTCGTTTTTTTTTTGTTGGGGGGGGGGGGGGGCATCCAAATAACAACACGTCGTTCTACTTTTATTAGAGTGACAATACGTGTATACGTGTACGTGTATACTTGAACGTGGCCAGTGTGTGGAACTGTCCAACGCACGATTTGTCAATAATTTCAATCTCTCTCTCCCTCTCTCTCTCTCTCACACACACATTCCTAGTCATGCTGATAAACATTAGCTCCGAACCAGTACAACAGTCTTCATCTCAAACATTGACAACCAGGAATATCTAAAAGCCTATCTGGTCATTCGAGATAAATTTATCAGCTTAAAACTCAAATACCAATGAAGCTAAACGGCGCGACGTCCAATTAAACGCTAGCTATTTTTGAAACTAGAAACAACATACCAAAATGGTATCCAATCATTGCCACTCACAACTTCTCACTTTTCACAATAAAAAAAAAAAAAAAAAAAAAAAAAAGACATGCCAACATGACCTGCCAAACCTGAATTACAGCACTTAAGTCAATACATCACCCCATCACAAATGTTATCAAATTGAGTAAGTCCAGTAAGTCCAGTTTACTTCTGTTTCCAGAAGTGATTCAGTATTAGGACATGCTCTTCTGGATGGAGAGTCCAGGGTTCAAGTTTGCCATAATTCCGAAGCACCATAATAGTTGACTGCCGTGTAAGCGGATTGAAAGACCCTCAAGGGGGGTCAATAAATAAATACTATTAGTCCGATGACCGGGGATAAAAAGTATGAAGTCATTTAAAGCTGTAAACATCGTTTTTTATGTTTTTTTTATATTGATTTTCCAATGTTTTCGTGTAGTTTGACCGCAACGTTATAACTGACAATGCATTTCTTGAAATTGCAAACTTTCATATTTTATGTATATTTATCTTGCAAAACATTTGCACTAATCAGATCAGGTTTTTAAAAATTAAAGAAAAAAGCGATGTTTGAAATAAGACCTTGACCTTTACAAATTTTCAAAATTTGAACTTTAAATCATAAATGACATCATCTGTGAGTATATCATGGCAATTGAGCACAGAAGCTTCATAAAACTTAAAAATGCATATTTTCGAAAATTTGCATTTTCCGAACTTTTAATGAAGTTTGCCTAGCCGAGCATAGCCTCAAGATCTCACACTATATATTTTGTGAGCAATTTTTTTCCAAATCATATGCAGCAAACAAAATAATTCTACTTTACGTCAAACAAAAATGGTTAGGTTTTTTGTAAACCTATTCTTACTCGCATGCTTTGTTCAAACATTCAACCTCTCCTACCGCAAAAACTTTCCCATACCTGAACTTTTAAATGCATTAAACAAGGAATGCAATGCAATTAAAAAAATAATAATAAAATAAAAAATGGCGCATTTAAATTGGACATTAAACTTTTGAGTTATTAATAAAAATGTGTTTTGATGCATCCTCAGTTTTATGTTAATATGTGTCTGAAATTTCATGGCTATGGCTTTATTCTAAATTACCAATATCGTGTGACATATGGTTGATTGATTGATTGATTGATTGATTTTTAGTTTACCGTCGATGCGACAGTTTTTCCGTCATATAGCGACGTTCAGCTAATTACAGTTGGAGGAAGAACCGCATGAACTGAGACATCTGGGTAGAACCACCGACCTACCGCAAACCAGTTGGAAGGCCTCCTCACATGAAAATCCGAATGACCCTGCCGGGACTCGAACCCAAATATGACATCCTAAAATAATTACAGTTGATACCTGGGTATAACATTATACAATTCCTTTAAGAACAGTCAAATCTGTTCAATTACTGACATGTACCTTCAACGGCGTTGTTTAGGCAACAAAGCTTTAGTTATATACATGTATACAATTATGACTCTGATAAACTAGCATCTGGCAGCAGATGATGTTTTGGTATGAAGAGTTATTTTAACTCTTTTAAATCTCAGATATTTTGAATTATTGATCTCCCCCCCCCCCCCATTGCTGACAATGGTGCGGATAAAGAACACGCATCAAAAGATATCGCCTATGATTGACCATGCTGCATTCGGACCCACTACTGTATATTTGATTACGAACACAATTGCGAAACCGATTTTATATATAAACGCGTCATTTATTATGTTTTATTTTTCAAAATCAAACTCAATTCTGGACCAAATAGAGTGTGATATGAAATCATGAAAGAAGTGTTAATGTCAGAGTTCAGCTCAAACATTACAGGTTAAACCAGGTTAAATAATGCATATCATTTATCCATCAAGTGCTTTATCTGTCAGTGATTGACTGCATCGATATGACATGCAATAAACAAATTAAAGACAACAGAGGGCAGGATGTAAATTGAGAATGATATGTAGGACGTAATACTTCCAAATTGAAACTCTTTAGATGATATGTACACAAAATCGTATCTTATTATGTCCCTTAAAGTGTTATTACTAGGTATAATGTTAAATACTTAATATGCATGCTTCCGTTTCGAAAACAATGAACGAAAATATCAATTTTTATTACCGTAGGGAAAAGGTGATACACAAACTGACCACACTCCCATACACATGCACGTGCCTCTATTTCGTATCTGCTTGAAATACATACGAAACTGTGTTAACATTTTTTAAACCGTAGTAACAATAATTATTTTAGATAAACTCAAATTATACATATTGTCCGACATAGTTTTGCACTCCAAGATATTGAGAGGCGTCTATTCCGGTCTATGAAAGGAATGCCTTGGTTAGGAAGAGAAAGAGCAACTATTGCGTCTGACATACATGCCATACATAATGAAATCATCAGATGAAATTAAAGTATTGACATTTATTTTATATCCCAATTGATATAATTTCAGTAGTTTACCAAATCATCACATACACAATTGTCTTATTAAATATGTGTTCGCCGTTCGAATACCGCGTATCTCGTTTAGGAAAGAAAAAGGGGGTTATATTTATAATAGAAACAGAGGTCAAATTAAATAGGAAATGTGGCACGGCAGTAGCCCAGCAGCATAGCAGCCTGACAGCATGAAGTTAGCAGCCGAGTAGCGCTAACTTAGAAATATAATTAGATTAAAAAAATTGAAAAAGGAAATGTCAGGGAAGCCTGGTAAATACATTTTACTATGATTAAACAATGTTTATTAAAACAGATTTAAATTTATATTCAGAAAAAAAATCAATTCTTTAGCTGCACACAAGAAAAAGAGTTTCGACTTCAGCAGCGAAAATTTAATATCGCTAAAACGCTCAAAATTGTTGTGGAATCACCTCGTAAGGCTGAATTATACATATTTATTTCAATTTCAGACAACATAATAGTTTATTTAGAAAAAAGCTCGGCTGCTAGCAGTGTGAATTTTGAGACCCAGCAGCCCGGAAGAGTCAATTCCATCCTGCTAAGAGTCACAAAATTGTTGTGGAATCACCTTTGAGGACTGAATTATACATATTAAGTTCAATTTCAGACAGCATTATAGTTTATTTAGAAAAAGTTCGGCTGCTGGCAGCGTAAAGTTAGAGGCCCCGCAGTCCGGTAGAGTCAATTCAATCTCGCTAAATCTCACAAAATTTGTTTGGAATTACCTCGGAAAGCTAAATTATACATACTCATGTCAATTTCAGATAGCTTTAGGATGTATTTAGAAAATGTTCGACTGCTGGCAGCATTAAGTTAGAGGCCCAGCAGCCCGGAAGAGTCAATTCCATCCCGCTAAGAGTCACAAAATTGTTGTGGAATCAACTTAGAAGACGGAATTATACATATTAAGTTCAATTTCTGACAGCATTATAGATTATTTAGAAAAAAAGTTCGGCTGCTGGCAGCGTGAGGTTAGAGGCCCAGCAGCCCGGCAAAGTCAATTCGATGTCGCTAAAACTCACACAATTGTTGTGGAATCACCTCGGAAGGCTAAATTATATATATTTATTTCAATTTCAGACAGCTCCATAATTTATTTAAGAAAAGGTTCGACCGCTGGCGGTATGAAGTTAGAAGCACAGCAAAGGTGTTAGACAACGCGTTATAGTCCACGGTGACTATAAACAAATATCAGTACCTGATTGGACGAGAGGAAAATGCCATGTGCCTTTAAGACCTATGTTTACAAATACTGTTCACGTGTGCCGTCAAATGAATGAATACAATTACTCTTCACGCATGCGCTCTCTTACTGTACTTTAGAATTTGCTACCCGGAAATGGTGAAGACCTGACGCAACGAAACGTGTAACGTGTCATCGTAGGCACCCGTTCCGGGATACCGTATTTTATATCTAACCGTTTTCCTCGAAATGGGCGTTTACGAAAATAACGGCATCCCATGAAATGTGACCTACACTTGCCGAGTTTATTTGCCTATAAGAAAAGTATTCAATAACATGAAAGAGGGAGGATAGAATAAAATAAAAAGGTTAATCATAGCAGTCAAAAAAATGTTCTTTTAATTATACCGATCAACCGTTAACGAGTTGCTTTAATGAATTGACTTTGCAATTTATCACAGGAAGGCATTCTTTTATAACTTTATTTAACGTTTACATAAACTTAATTATATTTGAACAAGTCATACTGTACTATATAGTCACAAGTCATACTGTACTATATAGTCAGTGGTGTTAGCTGCTTTAAAGCATTGGTTTTGCAATTAATCACAGTGAAACATACTATATCTAACTTTATATAAGGTTTACATAAAGGTAAATAAAGGGGAACAAAGCATACTGTACTATACAGTCCCGTTTGTAAACTCTATAAGTTAAATAGAGTTGCCTGCGGAAAATAACAGCACAGGTTTTGCCGCTACTGTATATGTTACAAAACTTAGATTCTAGTTCACTGGAGCGTAAATTATATTGTCGTATCTCTTGAATCCTATGAAAGCACACTTAAAACGAGTGACAAAAAAAAAAAGAAAAAAAAAAAAACTTTCAGAGGCTGGCCCGTTTAAACCTATTGCTAAGACTGCAATACGAAGAAGACAAGAATATAAAGCCAATGTAAAGTAGTTTGTCAATCTAATTATTTGACTGACTTGACTTGACTATTTGAGTTTACCGTCGCTTAGACAATATTTTAGTCATATAGCGACGTCCAGCTAATTACAGGTGGAAGAAGACCCCGAATGCACGGAGGCATCCGAGTAGAACCACCGACCTACTGCAAGCCAGCTGGAAGGCTCCCTCACATGAAAATCGTAATGACCCTGCCGGGATTCGAACCCAGGCGGTGAGGAGCTGAGTGAGTCTAATTATCTGAACTTTCATGTTAGCTATATAAGTTATTATATCACATGTTTATTGGCTTAAACATATATATTAAAGAAAACCATTACATATTGATTTCACTTATATTGCATTGTTTATATATACATTAAAATCTCAATAATAAGACTTGAGACTTGGGACTTGGGACTGCAGTCAACTGCAGTCTTTATAATGTGGTCAGGTGATAAGGGGGTCAGATAATCGAGTTTCTGTTAAAAGGCAATAGGTGGAAAGGGACGTGAAAATAATGGGTTCAAAAGTGAGGTGGTCTTTATCAGACATTTGCTTAAAATGTCCAATTAATTTAATGAGATAATCAACTACTATTTATTTTTAATTTATTTCCTGGTGTTAGGAAACGTATAAAACCGTGGTAGCCCATACAAAATATGTTTTCTAGTAGCGTTTCTACAACTAGGTTAGATAAAATCAGTACACTGTAAACAATATTTATAGTTATTTGCATGGCATGTTTTGGAGTTGATTGCATTGTACTTAATTCACCTATAATACATGTGCTATGAAGAAATGCATCGGTGGTTATGCTAATCGGATTTTACGATATCTACCACGATGCTCTAAAAAATGACTGTATAACAATAATATATGACAGGCTATTATCGTACCTTAGGATTGATTATATAGCATGCGTTATAATGTATATATTTGTAAAATCGATTTTCATTCCAAGTAACATAAGACCAAAACCAAAAACATCATTTACTTCAAAGTTTTGATAAAACATGTACTGAGGGACAAACATGAACGTTTTCTGCATTTGTATTGCCGTGACTTTTTGATGGTATTTCCATTGAATTACATAATCATTACTAAAATAGTGCAGCCAAGTTTCTGAATGAAAAATTAAATATTAAGGGTACATCACACTCGCACATGTTCGCACATGTTATTCATGATATAAAGCGTACACACCACCTAATACTATTTAATGATTAGAAAACAAAGGATATTTGTAAACGAATAAACAATTTATGATACAATATAAATTCAAATGGTAATAAAATGTACAAGATAATATTATCCAATAAAAATGGAAATTACCTATGTGGCAATATTAAAACTAAAAATGCAGGCTTGAACTATCTACGTCAGCCCTTCTCATAACTTGATTATGAATAAAATGTTTAAAATGCATTACTATTGTTTGATACCTTCAGTAATTAAGAACGGTAAGTATGGACGAATAAGCAAAATACGAAGTCTAAATTCCCTTAATTAAATATTTGATTTTAAATGAAAAGCCTGCCTCTTTACAATATGCATGAGAAAAATAATCTATACAACGTTATAATCGTTGTGTATACTACTCAAAGATTGTTAAGCCACAATAGTATACTTAACAAAAAGAAACGGTCTAATACTTTATTTGGAAATATGCACTTAAATAAACATTTTTTTTTTTTTAAATTCAAACAGTGGATGTAAATTGATTTTTTTTTTTTTTGTGAATGATGTTATTTTTTAAAAGAAAACCTTTTTGTTGTTGTTGTTTTGAAGTTTAAATATACAGGTTTATATATGGAGGTGCATTAAATAAAAGGCTTGGGTGGTTTGTAAATCCAAAATTATAACGGGCATGGCCATTCCAATTTCAGAGTAACACATGATGTGTGGTGCTTAGCAAACTCTGAGTAGCATATATTGTCAGTAAAGGCTAG
>CM037791.1:28046098-28060481 GCA_021229015.1 Solen grandis | reverse complement strand
GAATGTGAGTAAAAATATACAACGGCCCACATTTTCAGATCACATGTTTTTTAATATTAGAGATAATTGTACATTCCTTAGTGCAATTTGAGTGTGCATAATGTATGCAAAATGTATGCAAAAACTAAGGAAAATAAAGTGTACACTATTCCATTTTTTCACGGTTGCTTTATTGAATGATGCACACTCAAATTCCACTAAGGAATGTACAATTATACCTAATATTAAAAAAATGTGATCTGAAATTGGGGGGCGTTATGTATTTCAGCTCACATTCTATATCCTAATTAATTTTCAATTTTAAACAGACATAAACAATTCACACTAAACATTAGAATGTGAACAAATTTATTTGGTTTAAGGATTTTATTATGAGCGATATAATTCAGTCTTGTAAGATCGCACAAAACCTTAAAATGGGTGGGCTAATATATCAAACCAGTTTATGTGGTGTTATATATTTAATATATATACGCCACATAAATAGATCTTATTTAGTATTGCATTTAAGGAAATAATGCTCAAATCATTTTCCAAAACTTTTATCTTATTTAGTATTGCATTTAAAGGAAATAATATCTCTGCAATGCCAACTCATCAATAAATGTTTTCCGAGATGTTAACCGAAAAAAAAAATGCAATCATCCAATTTAATCTTAAATGTATGCAAAAACGAAGGAAAATAAAGTGTACACTATTCCATTTTTTTCACGGTTGCTTTATTGAATGATGCACACTCAAATTCCACTAAGGAATGTACAATTATACCTAATATTAAAAAAATGTGATCTGAAAATGTGGGGCGTTATATATTTTCAGCTCACATTCAAATATCCTAAATAATTTCAATTTTTAAACAGACATAAACAATTCACACTAAACATTAAAACGTGAACAAATTAATTTGGTTTAAGGATTTTATTATGAGCGATATAATTCAGTCTTGTAAGATCGCACAAAACCTTAAAATGGGTGGGCTAATATATCAAACCAGTTTATGTGGTGTTATATATTTATTATATATACGCCACATAAATAGGTCTTATTTAAGGAAGTTATGCTCAAATCATTTCAAAGATGTTAACCGAAAAAAAATGCAATCATCCAATTTAATCTTAAATGTATGCAAAAACTAAGGACAATAAAATGTACACTATTCCTTTTTTACGGTTGCTATATTGAATGACGCACACTCAACTTGCTCTAAGTAAAGTACAATTATATCTATCTTATTTTTCGGTTAACATCTCGGAAAACATTTATTGATGTGTTGACATTGCAGAGATATGTTTTTCCTTTAAATGCAATACTAAAAAAGATAAAGGTTTTGGAAAATGATTTGAGCATAATTTCCTTAAATGCAATACTAAATAAGACCTATTTATGTGGCGTATATATATTAAATATATAACACCTCATAAACTGATTTGATATGAGCCAACCCATTTCAAGTTTTTGTGCGATCTTGCAAAACTGAATTACATCGCTCATAGTGAAAGTCTAAAACCAAATAAATTTGTTTACATTTAATGTTTAGTGTGAATTGTTTATGTTTGTCTAAAACCTGAAATTAAATTTGGATATACGAATTTTAGCTGAAAATATATAACGCCCCACATTTTCAAATCACATGTTTTTTTAATATTAGAGATAATTGTACTTTACTCAGAGCAAGTTGAGTGTGCATCATTCAATATGGCAACCGTGAAAATTGAAAAGTGTACATTTTATTGTCTTACTCCCTTTGTTTTTACAGAAATTTAGATTAAATTGAAGATTGCATGTTTTTCTTTCGGTTAACAACTCGGAAAATATTTATTGTTGTGTTGACTTTGCAAAAATATGATTTCCTTTAAATGCAATACTAAATACGATAGATATAAGTTTTTTGAAAATGATTTGAGCGTAATTAAATAAGAAAAACGATTTAAATGCAAAACTAAATAAGACCTATTTATGTGGCGTATATATATTAAATATATAACACCACATAAACTGGTTTGATATAAGCCTACCCCATTTTTATGTTTTGTGCAATCTTGCAAGACTGAATTACATCCCTCATAATAAAATCCTTAAACCAAATAAATCTGTTCACTTTTTAATGTTTAGTGTGAGTTATTAATATTAAAAAAAAACAAACTGAAATTAAATGTGTATATACGAATGCCCACATTTTTCAATCACAAATGTTTTTAACATTAGAGATAATTGTACATTACTAAAAGCAAGTTGAGTTTGTATCATTCAATATAGCAACTGTGAAACAATGGATTAGTGTACATTTTATTGTCCTTAGTTTTTGCATACAAGATAAAATTGGATGATTGCGGGGTTTTTTTTGGTTAACATGACGGGAATCATTTATTTTTGTGTTGACATTACAAGCATATGATTTCCTTTAAATACAATACTAAATATGATAGATAAAAGATTTTGGTTAATGAATTGAGCATAATTTGTTAAGAAACCCGTTTTAAATGCAGTACTAAATAAGACCTATTTATGTGGCGTATATATAAAATATATATATCACCACCTATATTGGTTTGATATTTGCGCCTCTTAATTAGGTTTTATACGAACTACTGCAATACTAAATAAGACCTACTTATGTGGCGTATATATAAAATATATATATCACCACATATATTGGTTTGATATTTGCGCCACTTAATTAGGTTTTGTACGATCACCCCATATTGTCGTGAATGTATATATATATATATATATATATATATATATATATATATTGCCTGATGTTTTTTATATATTCATTTTACCTACCTCCTTTTGGTCACTTCTTCCAAGTCTTCCTTAAGATATTTGATGGACATACTAAACACACTGAGAGCCTCTACCGGTCTTCCTTGTTCATCTGGAATGGTCATGTGTCGCGTCATATCCTGAACAGTTGTAATAGAGATATCTGTTAACCTTTCTGGCTTTTGAAAACTGTATATTTGACGGTAGTGGTATAGGGCATCAATTAAGAAATAATATATGGGAATGAGCACATGGGTCTTTTTGACCAAGGATGATGTTGTAGGTTTACTTCCGGCAACTTCATTTTACTACAATTAAAAGATAAAAATACTTTTCATTATTGATCTATTAATCTTTCTGGTATTTGTTTCGTATGTTTTTATTTCCATTCTTAGTCATTATCAATTTTAAACAGTTATAAAACAATAAGCCTATGTCACTTGTATACGCCATTTTATACCAAACCAAAAAGGATTCGGTCAGTCTGAACAGGTTGTATATGTTCAGTTTTTACCCTTTCCCAAAAAATAGTTGCCAATGGTGGTAAAACCTGGTCAGCCGTTTATTTCACTTTATACTAATTAAACGGGACATGTTCTTGATAGTGTTAAAGGATTAATTTGCTTTAAACACCATACCCCCGTGTTGAATAGCAGCATCTTGAAGCGCCGTAAGTAGTAATATTTCGTATGGTCTTTTTTCCTCATCCTCTGCCCGCTCACTGTACTTCTCCTCGGCTTCGAAACCAAACTTAAGAAACTCTTTGTCTGGACCAAGCAATAGAGTCGTCAGCGTCTTGTTGGACTGGAAGTGTCTAGTGTTTCCCTCCAGATCTTAGCATGCACGTGCAATGGATTCTTCCGGAAGGACCAGCCATAGCAAGAGTGCGTTGGTCCAAAGTCAATTGCAATTGCCATTGTATTGTACATCTGCGAAATGGACTTCGCCATTGTTGTTTCTATGCTTTGTGCATATATCTTGTAAAAATATACGGCGAAAAATAAATATTGAAAACAATATTCGCTAACAAACTATATATATATATATATATATATATATATATATATATATATATATATAACTACAAATTGTACCTTGGTATACTTTGCGTATAAGAACAACCTTTGGGAGACATTTTTATATATAAGAAATAAAACCTCACAACTATGCATTACATGCATTCTTTCACTAAACAGGCCTTGTTAAGTGTTATTAAACTTATATCCTTATAGATTCGGTCAAAGTACATGTCATAAAAAATATACATTTTTTCGCTGTCGCCTAAAGGTAAAGCACTGGTTGTTCATGAAAAACTGCAATGTTTGGGAGACTGTGGCCGAAAGATTGCAATGCGTGTGTATTTATATATATCATTATATATAATTACATTTTGCAATGTGTCAGTAAGAAATATAGTGCAACTGTCCGATTAATAAAGGCTTGTTTGTCCTGTACCGATGTTAACACCGGAGGGGACTTTAGGTTTGCCCTCCGTCTGTCTCGCTATCTGTCTGTCCGGAAATCTGGATCCCGCGGTAAACTTAAAAACCGTTCAGGATAATATTATGAAACGTTGTATATGATTAAACACGCCTCTTTGTTTTGTTTTTCTCGGACCAAAATTCTGGTTGCTATGTTAACAGAAAAATATGCCCCTCACCGGTAGGAGACTCGTGTGTGGCATACAACACCAGTTGCTTGCTTAACGGGGTTCGGAATATGGGTTTATGAAGTCGGCATCGGACTAAACTCCATAATTTAATTATCAGGTTTACAATGAGAATAATATAACAATACGTTAGACATGCAGAATTCAAATTTGGGCATTGTAGTAAAAACTTCCATCATTCATAGTCCGATGTCAAACCCTGCACATCGAACATCGTTTAACTGTCTATTAGTAACATAGTCGATAGAGCGGTATGGTTGTCCCCTGGGAGACTAAGGCTCGCATCTCGGTCCGAAGAAATGCTACTTCTAGTAAAGCAAGGAAAAACGCACCAGTTCACACCTAATTCTAATGTACAGGTATAGTAGAAAAAGGTTGTAAAATGAGATTAATCACTCCAATAAGAAGTTCATTTTGTGTGTGAGTGTTAATATTCATAATATCATAAATATATTTAGACAAAACCAACCTTTGGGTTACATCGTTACGACCTTTCGGCGACACATGTCGCCCAAAGGTTGGATTCGTCTAAGTGTATATGTATTATAAATATTAACAATCACACATATACACATATGTCTTTCATATTCGAGTATTTAGGAACGTATTTCACAACAGAGGAGCCATACCTTTGTTATCTTTAATTCATAATATATACCCCAATTTGGTCTACAGGACCACAGTTGTAGACTTGAGAGTATGAATATTTGTTGGGGGATGCACATGTGCAATTTGATCAGGCTTACTCCAGTTAATGTTAAAGAGTGTAAAATAAAGGAAACTAATGTTAATCACTCCAATACGAAGTTACGTTTTGTGTATAGGTGAGTGTTAATATCCATAATATCCATATATATTTACCGCCCCCGGTGGCCGAGTGGTTATAGCTTTCCGCCTCGGGAGCGGGAGGTCGTGGGTTCGGTCCGGCTGCGACATTCCAAAGTCGCAAAAATATGGTACTGTTATAGCTCCCTTGCTTGGAGCTCAGCATATAAGGGTAATTGCAGGACTCGTTGGTCCGGTGTTAGGTAATGTGACTGGGTGTAGTATCATGCCACATGTCTACGGCAGTGTGGCAGCACTATATCTGTCTCGAGTAGACATTGTCGCCAAATGACTGAAATATTGTAGGTGGGACGTTAACCAAACAAACAAACAAACAAACATATATGTATTAAGTCAAATCCAACCTGTTGGGTTACATTTTACGACCTTTCGGTGACACAAGTCGCTCAAAGGTTGGATTTGTATAAATGTATATATATTATGAATATTTCCGCTCACACATGTCTTTCATATTGGAGTATTTTGTATCTATTCATTTTTATTTTACCTCTCTTTAAGTTACTTCTTTTTGTTCAGTTACCCTCTGGTATACCATAGATATTGTCCTTAATCTGAAAAAATAGGCTAAAAAGGAACATCTAGAACTTGTCAGAGGTATACATGTGAACAATGGATTTTGATTAATATGTATCACTATAATGCATGTTTACATTTGTTAGGTTCGTTTCTGTTGCAACAGTTGTTTTAAGCTTGAATTAACAAAAAGGGGGTATAAATTGAATGTAACAAAGCCATACCTTTTTTATCTTAATTCATAATATACCCGTTTGGTCTACAGGACCACAGTCGTTGGACTTGAGAGTATACATATTTTGTTGGGGATGCATATGTGCAATTTGATCAGGTTTACCACAGTTAAAGTTGAAAATTGATACTAAATTGACACAAATTACAATCAAAAGCTTTGAACCGAACCGATTGATTTATTTCAATAGAACTACAAAGGTTCTACTTCTCCTACTACTTTCTCCAGTGGCCGAGTGGATAGAGCGCCCGCATCGGTTGCGGGAGGTCGTTGGATCGATCCCCCGGCGCGACATATCAAAGTCGTAAACAATGGTACTGTTATAGCTCCCTTCCCTTGGCGCTCAGCATATAAGGTAGTTCCAGGTTTCATTGGCCCGGTGTCAGGATAATGTGATGGGTATAATATCATGCCACATGTTTACGCGTGATAATGCAGTGAGGAAGCACTATATCTGTCTCAAGTACACATCATCACCAAATAACTGAAATACTGTCGGTGGGACGTTAAATCCAACAAACAAACTACTTCTACTACCAAAATTAGCTGGCTGTTATTACATGTTTATGACTTATATCTAGAATATACTTAGTCAAAGCTCATGCTTTTTTTTCAAATCAATATGAAATTAAAAAAATAAACATGTAATAAACATTTAATTACATTTTTAAATGACATTGAAATTTAATAATAAAACCCCCATCCAACTGCTATTTTTTTAATGAAGTAACCATTGACCATTTAATGCCAGATGATAATAAAATCTTAATGAACGTGTGTTAAGATAGCATTCTTACGGCACCTTGCTTTATAATATTTTAATTAGTGGTGGAAATTAGTATTAGTACGAAATGGAAGATCAAAAGGCTAGGGTCGCATCATTATTTTATAGCTCATTTTATATATCAAAAACCCTCATTTCTAGTCCCCCGACTTTTTTTTTTCTTTTACTGGTTCAGTTTTTTTTAAATATTTTTTTTTCCAAAGGATTATATATAAGGCAATAAGTGACTTGCATCACCTTCACCAACAAGTACGAAAACCAATAGGCGCGAACGTCATTTTTAGGGACCATCTTAAAATGCAGCTGTCTTAAGACAGATACTTATAAACTTTACAAAATAACGCGCTCTAGAGTTAACTAGAGCGCACCCACCCGTCATGGGGCCCGGGTACCGGACAAATCGGTGGGGGATGAGGAAATCTTACATGACAACAATAACTGTCCCTAAATCTAATGATTTTAGCTTACGTGAGTTTAATTGAAGAAAGGAACAGGGCAGATGCATGCTTAGAATAATTCTTTAAATTTAATTATACTTAAGAAAGAAAAAGAGAAGGGGGGGGTGGAAGAAGAGGTAGATAACTGGTCCGATATGACTAAGTGCGGCATGAGAAAACATATGATGTGTAATTGTTTATGTCAAAAGCAACAGAACGAATGACTGAGTAAACAAAATAACCATAACTTTTTACAGTTTTTTTTCTCAGAAGTTGTAATTAGGTTTTCGCCTCTGCTGGGCGAAAAACTATTGTTCTTCTTCTGTTGATTTGTTTTTTTAGGTTTTCGCCTCTGCTGGGCGAAAACCTATTGTTCTTCTTCTGTTGATTTGTTTTTTTAGGTTTTCGCATCGCTTGCGAAAACCTATTGTTCTTCTTCTGTTTTTTTTTTTTTTTTTTTTTTTTTTTTCTTCCCTTTTTTGTGAACGGCATAGCTCCGAGGTGAGAAAAGCCACATCTATGAAACTTTTATCAGTAATAACCACGTATTTGAAGATGATCCTAAGTCGAGATAATTTTCATTTTTCTTTTGATTTTCCCGCCAGGGGGCGTTTTATATGAAAATGTTTAATAAGCAATATCTCAATTATTTGAAGTCCGATTCAAATGCGGTTTTTGCATAATGTTCCTTCTAAATAGCCCAATAAAATATGATAGGTTCCAAAAATTTGCGTATATAAAACTTTCGTGCTACAGGAGGTTGAAAGTTTCGAATCTCGCAAAAAAATGTGAAATAAGGGTAGGTCTACCAAAAACCTACCCCTTTTATTCAGAGATGAGATAGGAGAATTTGTTTGTTGCATATGATTCGCAAGACATATACGCACAAAATATATAGGGTGGCGAAATTTGGGAAATGCATGGTTTGTCAATAGTACGCGGTCAAACTTAACCAATATTTTCGAAAATCAACATTTTAAAAGCATGACTTTTAAGGTTATTTGCAGCTCCTGACTTTATTTTTTGTTCAATCTTCATCATTATTTCACTGTTTATGCATTTTTATTATACAAATAAAATCATAGAAACAAAAACGGCGAAGATATGCAAAGGTCAAGGTCATATACCAATTATTGTTATTTTTTATCGGCATAAAATAGCTCTCAATCTACAAATATTTTATAGAAAGTATATGAACAAAAGTTTTAGTTCGTGAAAAGATCTTTCCATCGGTTTTAGTTTTTGAAGATCGGACTTCATTTGATCAAACTACACAGTCCAAAGTTTGATCCTTTATCAAACAATTGTAAATCCGTATGTTTCCTCTTTTTGCAGCTCCTGACTTTTTTTTTGTTCAATCTTCATCATATTTTCACTGTTTATGCATTTAAATAATACAAACAAACTCATAGTAAATAACGATGAAATATGCAAAGGTCAAGGTCATAATACGATTATTTTTATTTTTATCGGCACAAAACAGCTTCAAATCTAAAATTTTTTAAAAGAAGGTATATGAACAAATGTTTGAGTTTGTGAAGAGATCTTTCCATTGCTGTTTAGTTTTTGAAGATCGGACTTCATTTGTTTAAAATTACTAGTCGAAAGTTTGATCCTTTTATCAAACAATTGTAAATCCATATGTTGCTTCTTTTTTGCAGCTCCTGACTTTATTTTTGTTCAATCTTCATCATTTTTTCACTTGTTTATGCATTTAAATAATACAAATAAACTCATAGTAAATAACGATGAAAATATGCAAAGGTCAAGGTCATAATACCGATTATTTTTTTTTTTCGGCACAAAATAGCTTCAAACTAAAAATTTTTTATAGAAAGTAATAAAAAATTTTTTGTTGTAAAGAGATCGTTCAAATGATGTTTAGTTTTTAAAGATGGGGTTTTTGTAATTTTAAAAAAAATATTCGAATAAAGTTAATACAATAATTATGTTGCGTTGAAACCAGTACTCTTATAGTAAAATTAAAAACAAAAAACCAAGATGCCGCTTTGCGGTTCTAGTTTTATTTTTATTTTCCAATTCCACCATTTTTGTGCCAGCCTAGCGGCCAGATGAGAAAAGCTACAGCTATAAAATTTTTGGGCATGGAGTCATCTTTATCTGAACATGTGCCTAATTGGTCAAACTTTTCACTTTTATTTCTGATTTGCCACTAGGGGCCGCAATGCATGTAATCATTTTTTTGCAAATTTAACTCAAAATTTGAAACTGATTTAGATGGGGTTTGTTTACAATTTCCCTTGTTGACAGCCCAAACAAATATGATGGATATCTTATCATGGGAGTACTGGAAAAAAAAAATTGTTCTAGGAGAGGTTGAATGTTCGAACCTTGGAAAAAAGTGGAAAAATGAGGGTGGGGCTACGAAAAACCTACCACTTTTGTTAGAGATCAGATAGAAAATTCTGTTTGCTGCATACGATTTGCAAGACTTATACGCACAAAAATAGGGGGTGGCGAATTAAGGAAATGCGTGGTTTGTCCTTAGAAACGGTCAAACTTCACTAAATTTTAGGAAAAATTAAAATTTCAAAAAATGTTTTTGTCGCTCCTGACTTTTTTTCTGTTCATTCTTCATGAAATTTTTTACGATATGTATTGTTATGTTTGAAAGGGCCCCACAAAATTAAAATAAAAAAATTGAAAAGGTCAGGTCATTTTACGATTAAATTTTTTTTTTTCGGCCCCAAATAGCTCCAAAACTAAAAATATTTCATTTAGAGTATATGAACAAAAGTTTTAGTTTTTAAGAGCTCTTTCCATTTATGTTTAGTTTTTTTAAGATCGGAGTTTTTGGGCATTATACGGCAGTCCAATTTGATCCTTTTTTGGAATAATTGTAAATCAGGTTTTTTTGCTTCAAATTCTGATACATAAGAATAAAAAGGTTTGGGCTTGTGCGACTATATCTTGTTGAACTATTTGCTGCTTTGCTAGGTACCTAACAAAATTTTAATCAATTTTTTCTCATTTTGCCGCTAGGGGGCGCTTTTTCTTGAAATCATTCTTTTGCTTATAACTCAAAAAGTTGAAGTCCGATTCGAATGCGGTTTTTTGCATTCCCCGTTGATAGCCTAATAAAAATTTATAGGATTCGAGGGTCCGTGTGGCTGAAGCTTTGAGCTACGGAAGGTTGAATGTTCGAACTTTGCAAAAAAAAAAAAAAACTGTGCAAATGAGGGTAGGTCTACGAAAACTATCCGTTTTTGTTAGAGTCAGATGAAGAATTCCGACTCCGCATACCATTTGAAGACTATACACAAAATATATGGGGGGGGCGAATTAAGGGAAAAGCGTGGTTTGTCCTCTAGAAACGGTCAAACTTAAATTAAATTTAGGAAAAATTTAAATTCAAAAACATGTTTTTTTTCGCTCCTGACTTTATTTTTTGTTTATTCTTCATGAAAATTTTTTACACGTTATTTTGTTAATGTTTGAAAGGGCCTCATCAAAAAATTTAAAAAAAATTGAAAAGGTCAAGGTTATATTACGATTAAATTTTGTTTTTATTCGGCCCAAATTCCAAAAAATAAAAATATTTCATTGAGAGTATTAACAAAGTTTTAGTTTTTAAAAGTCTTTCCATAAAGTTTTTTTTTTGAAGATCGGATTGTTTGGTCATTTACGGGAGTCCAAATTTGATCCTTTTTTTGGAATAATTGTTTTAAAAGGTTTTATGCTTAAATTTGAACTAAAAAAAAAGTTTTTCTTGTGCGACTGTTTTTTTGATTGAACCCTTTTGGATGTTTTTTTCAATTTTTTTCTCATTTTGCGTAGGGGGGGTATGGGAAAATTTTGCGTAGAAGGTTTGAATTTTAACATTGAAAAAAAAAAAAAAAAATGTGCAATGAGAGTAGTTTAAAAAACCCTTTTTTCGTTCTGTTTCAATTGAAAATTTGGCTGATTGAAAAAAGTGTTCAAGTTTTATTAGGTTTAAAGCGAAAACCGAGATACCGCTTGCGGTTCTAGTTTTTTTTTTTTTAATTTTTTTAAAGGGCCCACAATTCAAAAAATAAAAAAAATTTAAAAAGGCAAGGGCAAATTACGATTATTGTTTTTTATTCCCCCAAATAGCTTTAAAACTAAAAAATTTTTATTGAGAATTTTATGAACAAAAGTTTTTGTTCTTAAAAGCTCTTTTCCCTTTAATTTTTTTTTTGAAGATCACTTGTTTTTGGGCATTAAACGGGATCCAAAGTTTTTTTTCCCTTTTTTTTTGGGAAAAATTGTAAATCCGGTTTTTTGCTTAAATTTTGAAAAACAAAAGAATAAAAAATTTACTTGTGCACTAAAATATACTTTATTGAACTATTTGCTGCTTTTCTAGGTAAACCCCCCAGTAAAATTTTTTTAAACAATTTTTTTTTCTCATTTTGCCGCTAGGGGGCCTTTTTTGGAAAACATTCTTTTGGGTTATTAAAATCAAAAAATTGGGAAGGGCCGATTCAATGCGGTTTTTTTTCATTCTTTCCCGTTATACCTAATAACATATTATAGGATTCGAGGGTCCCTGTGGTTGAAAGCTTTTGAGCTACGAAAAGGGTTTAATGTTTGAACCTTGCAAAAAAAAAAAAAAAAAAAAAATGGGAAAGAGGGGAGGTTTTACAAAAAAATACCCCTTTTTAGAGATCAATAAATAATTCCGTTCTGGGATAAAAAAGGCTTTCCACAAAAAAATGGGGTGGCCCAATTAAGGGAAAAGCGGGTTTGTCCTCAAAAAACGGGCAAACTTCACTAAATTTTTTGGAAAAATTTAAAAATTTTAAAAACATGTTTTTGTCGCTCCAAATTTTTTTCTGTTCATTCTTCATGAAATTTTCACAGGAAAAAGTTTGTTTTTGTTTGAAAGGGGCCCCACAAATTTAAAAAAAAAAAAAAGAAATTTAAAAGGGCAAAGGGCATATTACGATTATTGTGTTTTTATTCGGCCCCAAAAACTCCAAAACAAAAATATTTTTATTGAATTTTATAACAAAAATTTTTGTTTTTAAAAGGTCTTTCCAGGGTGTTTAGTTTTTGAAAATCGGGCTTGTTTTTGGGCATTTACCATCCAAATTTTTACCTTTTTTTGGGAAAAAATTGTAAATCAGGTTTTATGCTTCAAATTCTGATTTCATTAAAATAAAAATTTACTTTGCAAATTTTGTATACTTGATTAACTATTTGCGCTTTTCTAGGGACCTAACAGTAAAATTTTAATCAAATTTTTTTTTTTTTCCTTTCATTTTTTGGGGGGCCCCTAAAAAGGGGGGGCTTTTTTGGAAAACATTTTTTTTTTTTCTTATAAATCAAAAATTGGGAAATCCGATTTTTGAATGCGGTTTTTTTTTTCATTTTGTTTCCCCGTTGATAGCCTAATAACATATGATAGGATTCAGGGGCCCGGGGGTTTAAAGTTTTGAGCTCGGAAAAGGTTAAAAGTTTGAACCTTGCAAAAAAAAAAAAAAAAAAAAAAAAAAAAGTGCAAATGAGGGAGGTCTTAAAGAAAAACCTACCCCTTTTGGTTTAAAATCAGATAAAAATTTTTGTTTCTCATTTAAAAGATACAACAAAAAATATGGGGTCGAATTTTAAAGGGAAAACGTGGGTTTTTCCTCTAAACGGTCAAACTTCACTAAATTTTAGGAAAAAAAAAAAAAAATTCCCAAAAAAATTTTTTGTCGCTCCTTTTTTTTATTTTTTTTTCATTTTTTCATGGGAAATTTTTACACGATATGTAATTTTTTTGTTTGGAAAAAACCCCACAAATTTAAAAAAAAAAAAAATTTAAAAGGTCAAAGGGGGTATTACATTATTTTGTTTTTATTTGGCCCCAAATAGCTTTCCCAAAAATAAAAAAAATTTCATTGAGATATATGAAAAAAAGTTTTAGTTTTTAAAAGGTCTTTCCGGAGTTTTTTTTGAAATCGGACTTGTTTTGGTTTTTATTATACGGCATCCAAATTTGAACCTTTTTTTTTGGGAAAAAATTTAAACCCGGTTTTTCTTCAAATTCTGATACATAAGAATAAAAAGTTTGACTTTTGCGACTAATTAAAACTTATTGAACTATTTTCTTTTTATACCTAACATAAAAATTTTTAAAAAATTTTTTTTTCATTTTTCCCCTAGGGGGGTTTTCTTAAAACATTTTTTGCTTTAAAAACTCAAAAAAATTAACCATTTAAAAGCGGTTAATTTTAAATTATGTTCCCTTTTTGATAGCCTTTAAAAATTAGTTTTGGATTGAGTTTGGGTTAAACTTTTTTCTAGAAGGGAAGGGTTGAAATTCAAAAAAAAACCAAAAAAAAAAAAATTTCAAAAAGGGTAGGGCTACAAAAAAACCCATCCTTTTTGTTGGGGAAAACAATAGAAGAAGTTTTTCCCAAAATTTTAAAAAAATTTTACCACAAAATATATGGGGGGGGGGAAATTTAAAAAAATGGGTTTTTCCTCTAAAAAAATCAAACTTTACTAAATTTTAGGGAAAAAATTTAAAATTTTAAAAACATTTTTTTTTTCCCCCCGACTTTATTTTTTGTTCATTCTTTATGAAAATTTTTACAAGTTTTGGTTTTGTTATGTTTGAAAGGGGCCCCAAAAAATTAAAAAAATTTAAAAAAAAATTTAAAAGGGCAAGGTCAAAAATTTTTCGAAAATTTTTTTTTATTTCCCCAAATCTTTCCCAAAAAAAAAAAATTTCCCCCTTGAATATATGAACAAAAGTTTTTTGTTCTTAAAAGTTTTTTCCATAAAGTTTAGTTTTTTTAAGATCACTTATTTTCATTTTACCAAACCCCCAAAATTTTTTTATCCTTTTTTGGGAAAAATTTTAAAAAATTTTTATGCTTAAAATTTGATAATAAGGGAAAAAAAGTTGATTTTGCACAAATACTTTTTTCCCCATTTTGCCTGGGTTTTTGAAAAATTTTTTCAATTTTGCCCAAAGGGGGGTTTTTTAAAATCACTCTTTTGCCTTTTAACTCAAAATTTTAAAATCTTATTAAATGCGGGTTTTTAAATTTTTTTCCTTGTTGACGCACCACAGAATTATTGATTTAAGGGAAGGGTTTTGGGGGGAAAATTTGCGCTAAGGAAATTTTTAAAGTTTTTAACATTCCCAAAAAAAAAAAAAA
>CM037791.1:28032423-28045998 GCA_021229015.1 Solen grandis | reverse complement strand
TAAATCAACGAAAATTGAAGCAAGCATGGCATACCTACAATATGAGAAATTGGCTTGGTATTTATAACTGTTGTGCAGTTAAATGAAAAGTAGCTAAGAAATAGTATGGACAAAATATTCTCAATAAATATAAACAAGAGGGCCATGATGGCCCTAGAAGGTTCACCAGAGTACAAATAGCGTAATTAAACAGTTCAGTTTAACCTTGATTAAAATTTTAGATTAAAAAAAAAATCAAAGTTTCTACATAAGACTAAATTAGAAAACCATCTACAGGGCCTTTTTAGGGGATGAAAACCACGTAAAGAATGTAGAAGACCATGGGTCTGACATATGTTCAAAACTAAATTCAATATGTGCTTTGGTTTGAGAAGAAAAGAAATATGCCAGTCATTACATAAATTACATAAAAACTTAGGCAATGCACACCCAACACTCAACAAAGCAGTCTATATATTTAAATGTTTGTATCTTTTAGCCTCGTTTTGTCATGCGCAGACAAGTGTTTTTTATTGTCTGCGTGGTATACTCGAAGAAATGGATGAGTTTGGCTAAGAACGGCAAATATTTGCATTAAAAATTATATAAACATATAAGAATTTGATATAACTTCTGACCTGGATATGATTGAGACCCATACTTGGTCTTATTTTGTAGCTATTGCATCATGCTACATGCCTTTACCTAGTTTTATTGGGTCACATTGATTGAGTTTCCATCTATAGTCATCTATATGGGTACGAACGGCTAATATTTGCATTTAGGACAATTTACACATATAACAATTTGATATAACTTCTGACCTGATATGATGAGACCCATACTTGGTCTTATTTTTAGCTATTCATCCTGCTTCATGCCTATACCTAGTCTTATGGGGTCACATTGATTGGGTTTCCATCTATAGTCATCTATATGGCTACTAACGGCAAAGTTTTGCCTTTAGGACTATATAAACATATAAGAATTCGGTATAACTTCTGACCTGGATATGATTGAGACCCATACTTGGTCTTATTTTGTAGCTATTACATCATACTACATGCCTATACTTAGTCTCATGGGGTCACATTGATTGCGTTTCGATCTATAGTCATCTATATGGCTACTAACGGCAAAATTTTGCCTTTAGGACTATATAAACATATAAGAATTCGGTATAACTTCTGACCTGGATATGATTGAGAACCATACTTGGTTTTATTTTGTAGCTATTACATCATGCTACATGCCTATTTCTAGTCTTATGGGATCACATTGATTGTTTTTCAATCTATAGTCAGATGTATGGCTATGAATGGCTAATTTTTTTTTCGTAGATGCGTAGTTAGTTAGTTATTTTTTGCATGATTTTAAAGAAATATTCAGAGGGGAAGACCTAAATAATAATGAAGTTGGAAAGCCCTGTATTATATTGTAAATATTATTTTGTATCTAAATTGTGAAAAAAAAAATCTTAAAGTGTATATTTAATACATATATAAATATTATAATTTAGCCCTATATATAAGTCAGATCAGGCCCTTTATATTATATAGCATATCTTCTGATCTGACCTGGTCTGATAGATTAAATTATAATGTTTTTATCTTTCTGATATGTGTTGTTGTTTTGCTTTCCTAAAGTTATTAATATGGTGTTTAAATCAACCATATAACTACAATGTAGTTAATTACTCTGCGGTACCTACTTGTTTATTGATCAACATTAGACAGTACTGTACAGTGTGTACAGTCCACTATCTTCCTTTAAAGGAATACGCTCGGCTGAAATGAAAATTTAACCATCAACAAACCTTTTAGTGTAGATCACTTTGACATGACTTTCATTTTTATACACGCTATATTTGTGAAGATATAGCTGTTTAAAGTTTGTGATTTCGATCGGCTATGGCCGCCGCCATCTTTGTTCATGTTTACCTTTCTGTGACGTCACAAATACCCATTGAACCATATCCCGATCGATGAGTGCGATTAATAGGGGTTGTGATAAAAGCATTAAAGGAATACGCTCGGCTGATTACAACTAGGTTTCAATTGAAAGATATTGATGTAAATAAACCAATTAAATTTCTCATTTCATTCAATCGTAATAAGAAAGAAATTGTAAGTTAAAGACGTCTATTTAAACCAATTTGCTCCGCGATATTTTTTATTTCTATAATACATCTTTGTCATTTTTACCGTGAAATGCTTGCAACTGCGGTTATTGAAAAGTTGTGTGGTGTTAAACTGATTGGATAAGAAATCACTGGCAAGCCTTTGTAACAGAATAAGCGTCATATAAAATCGCACCTCAGGGCCATAAAACACGGCCATAAAACGAAGCGTGCGACCGAGTCACCATGTCAACAGACAATTGATGTGCACGTTTTACTGAAACGGACATGTAAAGTATAATCATCACCACAAACATACTAAATGCATTATATAAATATGAAAGAAAAGCGTTGAATCCACGTTTTATATTATAATAATCTATATTATGCTATTTTACGGAAAAAGTCTATTTAAATAAATATATTTAAGTAAAAGTATCGTATCGCAATGAGCTCATGTTAGTGTGATATACAGAAAGTAGTTAGCATAATTTACACTATTTTGCTAAATTGCGAGCAATTAGGTGTGTTAATCATTACAACACGGTGTTCCTTTGATTCGTCTCTATAGTATTTCACAGTTACCGTCATTGCAATTAGATTTCTACTCTTGTCAGCCTTGTGTATCCTGCTAAAATAATCATGAATGGTTGTGTTATTCGTGACGCGTTCCCGATGTGGGACACCGTTATGCGAGAGAGCCGTCTTAACACAGGTGCACGGGGCGTGTCCGACTCAGCCAGCAATTCCCCTGCTGACACTCAATCACGTGACCATTGTCATGAGGTCAACACAGAACTTCAAGCCGATGCAGCATCCTCATCCCAGACCCGGAGCGAATCTCCACGCCCCGGATCAATGAACACCCATAGTGTGAGACAACGGCCTTCTAGGAGCAGGTCGCCCAGACGTCGCCAGAGTCGTTCCGCAGGAAGAAGATTCGCACCTTCAAGAAACGCGAGCCAATCCTCTAAGGATGAGTCTCCATTTCGACGCCCCTGGACGTCATCAACAACCCCCGGTAATCGAAATGACTCCTATTAGGAAGCCAGGGGGAGTGCATCAATTGACAATTCAAGCATTAGGTTTTGTGTATTAAATGTTTGTGGACTTAGACAAAAACTTAATTTTCCTGAATTTATAGAATTTATAAACAATTATGACTTACTGTGTTTTAGTGAAACTCACACTGACTGTTATGATAATGTAGATGTTTCTGGTTTTAAGTTCGTACCTAAACATAGATCTCAAAATTATAGCCGGAAATCTGGAGGAATAGGGATTTATATTAGAGATGAACTATATGATTATATCAATGTCTTAGATAATCAATCCCAATATGTTTTATGGGTCGAAATTAGTAACTCATTAATTAATCTGCCGGAAAATTCAATCCTAGGTGCTATTTATCTCCCCCCTGATAACTCGAAATTCTATCATCTCGATGAAATGAATCTGCTTGACCAAGAGATTACCGATATGTGCGCACGATATAAGTATACTTGGTTATGTGGAGATTTGAATGCTCGTACTTCTAACATACCTGATTTTTTGCCATTTGACCCCTTTTTATCAGACCTGTTTGATATTGACCACGAGTCGCAAGCCAATTTAAATAAATACACTCATCTAGATAATCTGCTAATCCCATTAACGAGAAATTCTAAAGATTCTAGGACTAATGCGCACGGGCTTCGTTTGATAGACATGTGTCGCAGTAACAACCTGTTTATACTTAACGGTCGAGTAGGCAAGGATACACACATTGGCGAACACACATTCCGTGATACCTCCGTTATAGATTACGTCATCGCCTCTGTCGAATGTTTTGATATCGTTCAGTCATTCGAAATTATTGACACAGACACGCTTTTCTCAGACGGTCACAGTGCGCTATCGTGGTCTATTTTAGCCAAAGCTACTTATCTGCCAAAGATTAAAAATGATCATGGATATAAACAAACAAAATATCGTCAAAGGGTGGAATGAGCGATTAAAAGATAAATTTATTGAAAATCTAGATACCTATCTTATTGATGAAATATGTACACAATTGAATGAGGCCCCCAGAGATGGAAGTACGATTGAATCTATTACATTCAAAATACAATTATTGTTTCGAAATTCATCAGATAAAACTTTTACAGACTCTAAAAAGCATAAATATACTAGTAAGAATAAACCATGGTTTGGATCACAGTGCCACCAGGCTAGAAAAAAATACCATGATGCAAAAAAAGTGTACAAATTAAATAAAAATAATTTAAACAAACAAATTCTGCGTAACACAAGTAAAATTTACAAAAAAACATTGAATTTCTTCATTGCTGATTATAAACATAAGCGTGCAAACTATCTACGTGGGTTAAGTACAAAAAATCCTAAAAAATATTGGAATTTTCTAAATAACCTAACAAATTATGATAAGAAAACAAAAATGCCAACAATAGATGATTTTTTCGTACACTTTAAAAACATAAACTCAAACAATGAAAACATTACCAGTCTACTCTAAACTTTTTAACATTGTTTTTGATACAGGCGTTATACCTAATTCTTGGCTAGAAGGATATATAATACCACTCTACAAAAATAAAGGCGATTCTACTGATCCAAATAATTATCGGCCCATTACTATTTTATCCACTTTAGGCAAACTTTTTACATCAGTCTTAAACAACCGAATTACTAAATTCTTAGATGATAACGACTTACTTAATGAAAATCAAGCTGGATTTAGGAAACATTATAGCTGCAGTGATCACATTTTTACATTATATTCATTAATTGAACTTTTAAAGAAACAAAAAAAGAAACTCTTTTGTGGATTTATCGATTTTTCCCAGGCATTTGATAAGGTATGGAGGATAGGATTGTGGCAAAAACTTTTGGCTTCATTTATAAATGGCAAAATGTTTAAAGTTATATATAGTATGTACAATAATATCAAATCAAGAATTTCATTACATGGAACTTATTCTGAAGTATTTAGTTCAGAAAATGGCGTTAGGCAGGGAGAAAATTTATCACCGATACTTTTTTCTATTTTCTTGAATGACCTTCAATCTTATTTACAAGCTGACAACTGTCAAGGTGTACTGTTAGAAGGCACAGATGACCCTTCATATTGGCTAAAACTTTTACTCTTTCTGTATGCCGACGACACAATCATTGTATCTGAGTCTGAAAAAGACTTTCAAAACTGCCTAAATTCATTCTACAAGTATTGTTTAGACTGGCATCTCAATGTAAATATTAACAAAACTAAAGTTGTGGTATTTGGTGCGAGAAATATTCATAATTTCAATTTTAAACTTGGAAATCAAAATATTGAAACAACAGATAAATATCATTATTTAGGATTAACTTTCTCTAGTAATAGTTCCTTTTTTTCAGCCCGTAAACATATAGAACAGCAAGCTAATAAAGCTATGTATTTACTACTCAAAAAGCTTAACAATGCTGATTTACCTATTGACCTTGCATTAAAACTTTTTGACAATACAGTATTACCTATCCTTATGTATGGCTCGGAAGTATTTGGCTTCGAGAATACATCTAACTTAGAAAAAATACATTCAAATTTTCTTAGAAAAATTACAAAAGCTAGAAAAAGTACTCCAATGTACATGTTATATGGTGAACTAGGGCGTTATCCAATATCAATTAATATACAAGCTAGAATGATATCATTTTGGTGTAGAATTCTAAATGGTAAACAACAAAAACTATCACATCGAGTCTATCAATACATGCTTAATTCAAACCATAAGTCTAAATGGGTCACTAAAATAAAGAACATCTTGACATCTATTGGTCGTCACGACTTGTGGCTATCACAATCCCCCGCTTTAAATCTGCACTTGTATGTGAAGCAAATTCTCGTGGACCAGTTTAAACAATCATGGCATGAGCAGCTGAATCAGTCGAATAAAAGCCGAATGTATAAATCCATAAAAGAAACACACTGCCTTGAACCGTATTTTAAAATTTTGAAACCACACAACTGGATTACACTTTTCAGATATCGTACAGGTAATCACCATCTTCCAATAGAACGCGGCCGTTGGGATGGCACTCCCCTAGATAATAGAAAATGCAAAAAATGTAATAAAAATGAAATTGGGTCAGAGATGCACTATTTATTTACAT
Source organism: Solen grandis (assembly GCA_021229015.1). Taxonomy (NCBI): domain Eukaryota; kingdom Metazoa; phylum Mollusca; class Bivalvia; order Adapedonta; family Solenidae; genus Solen; species Solen grandis. The sequence continues at coordinate 28,039,748 of CM037791.1, read as the reverse complement.
GTCCGTTCTTTGAACAGTTAAGAAAACAATATCTTTCCGGCTTCCATCTGTCTGGCGATGCGCGAAACTATATAGCGATACTCACTTCAACAAATACTGTGTTACTAATCAATCTCTGTAAATTTCTACACTTAGTAATGAAAACATTACGTTCATTGTAATTTTTATCCCTTTTCTTTCGGATTATAGAAAAATGTACAAATTAATGTATCATTACTTGCATGATGAGCTTTGCAAAAACTTTTTAAGTTGTATAACCCTGTGTACTGTAATTAAAATTTGCATGTTGTGTACACAGTACCAATACTGATTTAAACTGTCTTATAGACATTTTAACTGTTAAACATCACACTTTTCTTTTTTTATATGAAATATTTTTTGTTTAATTAAGAATGTAATCATTGCAAGATTTTAAAATACTCACCTGAAAACAAAAAATAAACCTTGGTCGGTCTTCAATTGGCGCACGGGCTGCGTGGTCACTTTTGGTTTTAAATGGTTAAATCGTTAGTACCCCCCCCCCCCCCCCCTTTAATTTAGCTGTTGTTTATTTTGCGGTACTTTGTATTATGACCGGATTGTATGCCTGTTATTATGATCATAACCCCATGTTGTTACTTTGTAATAGTGGGTGAATAAAGCTTATTGTCTGTCTGTCTGTCTGACTTACATGATACCGCCCCTTTTATATATTTATATGTTTGATTAAAAAACTGTTTAAAAATTGTTGATAATTGCTGTAATGATTTGCGCAATTAAAATAGCGATGTTTTGTGAGAATATGCATATTAAATGATTGCGTGACAAGGGGTATTGACTTTAGTTATGGTTCGATCACTATAGCAGGAAGTTTAATAAAGTTTTTGAGATATTTCTTAAAATGGAGTGTATAGTTCCTTACGACTTTGAGCCCGAATATACTGAGGAAGAGCTGCAACTGCTTCAAGACAATGACGTACGGGAGGAGGAATATTTATGTGCTGAGGACTTTTGTTTGTGTGATAACTGTGTTATGGTGCCATCCAATATGGAAAATGTATGTTGCAAATCGAGTGACTTGGTTATTGGAAATTTAGATGAACTTACGTGCATTACGGACCATACGGACTTTCACACCTTAGTTCTGAATGATTCTGTTTTAGAAGTTGCATTCATTACCATTCTGGCATACAAAGGTCATAGGACGAGGGCTCCAGACTCTCTCACTCACGAGTAAGAAAACAATAAAATGATCATAGTTTAATCTTTTAATAATATATTTTCATCATATTCAAATAATAAACATTTTTCAAACAAATATTTTTTTGGGGGTAAAATTTCTCCACAACACACGTAATTCCCTTCTATATTTCAATGTATATACGCAACCGGAAGTGTGTCTGTGACGTCACGATTGTTGTAAAAAAAGTCTCGCGAGACCACGAGACGTAAACAATGTCTGCGCCCATGTCTCGGAGCAAATTGGTGTAAATAGACGTCTTTAACTTGCAATTTCTTTCTTATTACGATTGATTCAATGAAATGAGTAATTAAATTGGTTTATTTACATCAATATCTTTCAATTAAAACCTAGTTGTTATCAGCCGAGCGTATTCCTTTAATATAACAGAAAAAATATTTCCTGGTGTAATCAATGTAGTTATAGCTTAATTACTCCTAAGCTAAAGGGTTGATAGGCCAGAAACTGAGTTCTTACCTTGGTCTAAGTCAGTTGACACGTCGATGTTGTTAGTTTTGGTTTTCGAGTTGTAGATCTCCTAGCTGGCAAATATGGCGGGCTGAGTTGATCTGCCGGAAGTCGCTCTACGTCACACGGAGCACACAAAGTGATGACGTCACCACACTTCTCCCCGTCCTAAAAGAGACCTCACACACGTCCTGGCTGCAGGGGGTGGCAGGACGGGTCTGGGATGTGGGAGTCCTTCCGGCGTTAGAGACAGGCCTTGGGGAAGTCTGAGACAGCCCCAACTGCCCCTAATGGATCCACCATGTGGTGCCTGAGACACCTGTTGTAGTTGTCTGGGAGAGGGGCCTGAGACCCCTCCCTCGCTTCGCTTTCTGTCCCAATGAGCCTAGGGCGGCCCAGAGGGACCCCCAAAAGTGACCTACGAGTCAACCGAGGCCGGGGGCCTACGGTCAACGTACAGGCGCTCAGCATTAGCTGAGGCCTGTCTAAGGAGTTCTATCCAGGGAACTCCCAACACCTCTCCGATCCGGGCCGCCGTCATCCCAAGGAGAGCTGGGGTCGACCGCTTGTAGCCGCTCGGCGCGAAGTACGGGCTGTCCGTCTCCAGCAGCATACGGGTCTTGTCCATCCCCTTGAGTGCCTCCAGTTGGCCAGGGTGCTGGAACTTGGCGGCGACGGCGGTGACTCCGAAGTAGGTGTTCGGGAAGAACTCCAGCCACTGGTCCATCACAGCCTTGGTGCCGGTGAAGCAGTGGAGATGTATCAGTCGCTCCCGTCCAACCACAGAGTGGGCTGCCAACTGGAACAGAAGAGACAGGATTGCCTCATCTGCGACGGGGGTCTGGCTCCTACAGTGCAACACCAGCACATGGCGGGGCTGCAGGGCGGAGAGCAGTGTCTGGAGCTTCCAGATCTGGTTGGCCCAAGTGGAGGGATCCTCACTACGGTCTAGGCCAACCTCTCCTAATCCGACCACCTGCGGCTTAGACAGGAGGTCCCTCAGGGTCTTGAGGTCCGCTGGGGATGCCTTTTGCTTCGGGTGGAGCCCTATAACAATCGACACCCCCTGGTCCGTCCACAGCTGGAGTTGATCTTCAGTGGGGTAGGTCTCTGGGTCGCAGAAGACACCAGTGACCCGTTCGACGACCACCTCATATGGCTCCGCTGCAGCGCGATGCCGGCAGATCTTCTGAAGAGATGGCTCTTTAATCCCCAAGTCCCTCATGGTCCTGTCGAGGTGACAGTGGCTGTCGAAGGCCTTGGGCATGGACGGCAGCAGGTCCAGTTCAGCCCGCGTGAGGCTGAACTGCTTCCTAAGACTCTCCGCTTGATGGGGCTCTAGCATGGAGATCAAGAGAGTTAGAGATCTCCAGTGGAGCAGGGCTGTTAGGTGGTTGCCGCTGGCTCTCACCTTCAGGTCCTCGGGCACTGAGACTCCGAGTCCCTGGCAGAGGTCCCCCATCGAAGTCCTCAGCTGAGCTGACGGCTCCTCCTCTGAATTTAGGGCCATAAGGTCCAGGTACGCCACCAAGTCCGTGAGGGAGCTGTGGTGTCCCAGAAGCCACCGGGCCACGATCTTCAAGGCTCCAATTCTCCGGCAGGAGATATCGTCCCCGTCAAAGGCTAGCTGGAACACTCCAGGGATGTGCTCCGCAAAGGCGTGTGATGCGGAGAAATCCCCATTGCATCCCCTCACTGGACACCTCCGGTGCTGAGCAACCTTTGGTGCTGGTGGTGGCGGGGCCTCCGTCACCTGGCGAACGTAGGGCCGCTTCGCCTCAGGCCGGTAGCTGTAATCCCTAGGTGGATGAGCCTTCCGCTTCTGAGGGTCGGGACGGCGTTCACGCTGGCGCTGACCAGCCCCGTCTCTGGACTGGGCGTAACGTCCGTGGCCAGACTTGTCCTTGGGATTATGACGATCCCTGGGCTGGTCGGGACGGCGGTCCTCCTTCGTCGTCGTTGCTGAGCAACGCGGCCCTCCTCTGTTGGGGGCTTCTCCTCGTCTTTCCTGGGACGGGCCCTTCGCCTCCTCCTCCTCCTCTGCGTCGTCAGCTTCTCAGGGGCAGGGTCAGACAACACCTTGGCGTAGGATGGCCTGGCAGATGTTGAGGCGACGACCGGCGGGGTTGGAGTCTCCGCAACAGAAGTTGGGGTCTCTACAACCGGGGCTGCAGTCGTCACAGTTGCTGGGGCCACCACGGCGGTTTCCTCAGGTGGTGGGCGTTGCTGACCCTTCACGGGGCTGACAGGTTTGCCTCTACGGGGGGACGAGCCCGGAGTACTCCCTAACAGAGAGTCCTCGACGCCCGTATCCACCTCCATATCGGCTACTGACGCCAGGAGACTGTCATCAGGGTCCTTAGAACCCACGTTTCCAGCTCCGGCGTCAGCCTTCATGGTCTGTAGAGCAGGATCGCTCTGCAGACGGACGTCAGTGCTGGGCTTGGCTGGCTCGTCGGACCACTCCGCCATCTTGACCTTTGGCAGAGCACAGACGTTCCGACTTATCCAGCTTCGGCTCCGGAACTGGAGGGAGTCCAGTGCACGGGCGAGCTCCAGCTGCCACACCTCGGATCCACGGGATTTCCCGAGCTCCACCTGGTCACTGAGAACCTTGGTGGCCTCATTGGAATCCCCTGACCCCGTCACTAGCTGAGCCAGCTTCAGGGCAGGAACCAAGGCGCGTCGATCGGTCTCCTTGCGGATGGACTGCAAGGGGTCCGTCATACCTGTAACAGAAAGCAAACATAAACCCCTTAGCGTACCCGCCGATGACAGTCACTGCACTTATATTTATCAATGTCCAAAGCATCAGTTGGCGTGATGTCAACACAAGAGCCATGGTACCATTCCTGGCAATAATCACATTGAATCATAAAGCGGCGCTGCCAGGGCTTCCGGCAAGAGCAATAGACCCTATCATCACCTCTAGCGGGCTTCGAAACCTCGCCTGGGTTTTTCTTCCAGTGTGCAATCCACTGAGGGATCTCACGGTCTCTGCAAAGTTTGAGACGGTCGTGGTTAGCCACAAAAACAGAGTTCCTGAGCTTGACCCGGAAAAGATAGGAGGACAGTTTTGCAACAATCACTCCAGGCCCTTTCCATTGAGGGGACAGTTTCTTACACTTGCCCTTCAGCACAGCAGTATCGAGGAGGTAAACTGAGTCACCTACCTCGAAGTTTCGTTCCATGATGCGGAGGTCATAATTGCGTTTCATCTGTTTGGATGTCGCCTTCATGACCTTTCGGGCGGTTTCATGAGCTCTTTCCATTGTGGATGTGAGCTCTTTCACGTGCTCCTCCGGGGACAGGTGCTTACCCCTGGGGAGGGGAAACATCAAATCCGCCGGGGTACATACTTCTCTCCCCAACATCATCTTGTTGGCTGTGAAGCCAGTCATACGGTTTACTGATGCTCTAAGGGCACCTGCTATTTGCTGCAGATGTAAGTCCCACTGTTTTTGGGATTTGCCCACAAAACAGCGAACTGCGTCCATGAGGGTGCGGTTATAAGCGCTCCACCTGGCCGTTGGAGGAGGGCCGGTAGGGCGTTGTCCGCGCCTTGTGGATCTCTAGGACTCTGCAAAGCTCTCCGAAAAGCTTTGACTCAAAGTTGCGGCCTTGATCTGAGAAGACCTGGAAAGGATTTCCAAATCTTGAGAAAAAGCCATCGACCGCTGCCCTTGCAGTATCCTCTGCGGACTGACTAGGCACTGGGATGCACTCCACCCACTTGGTGAATTGATCGACAATCATAAGCACATGCTCGTTTCCCCGAGGCGTCTTGGGAAGAGGCCCCAGGAAATCGACATGCACTCTTTCCATGGGCGATCCTGCCTGATATTCGGTCATGGGGCATCTACCCTGGCGGGCAGTCTTTTTGTTCTGATTGCACTGAGCACAACCAGCCACAAAGTTGGTGATGTCTTTCCCCATACCATACCAAGCAAACTTCTCCTTCATTCGGTCGCGAGTGCGACTCTCACCCTGGTGACCGGCAGAAGGGAGGTCATGGTTCAGTTCCATGGCCTTCACCCTCATTTCTACTGGCAGCAGGAGTCGTTTCTCCTCAGAATGCTTATCAGATTGATAGAGCACCCCGTCGATCAAAGACAAACTCTCCCTATTTAGCCAGTAGGACTTGGTGGCTGGGCTAGAACGAAAAAGAGCTGATGAATCAGGCACCTTCTCATCCTCCAGCCAGTCCAGCACAAGACCCAAGTCACTGTCTCTGCGCTGCGCCTCCCGTAAATCGGACACAGTGAAGCCCCAACTTTGTGGGGTATCACTAGGTGGATCCGGGCAGGGCTTTCCGTCCTTCCGAGCTGAGTCCAGGTCCCCAAGGGGAGGATCACTGGTCCTGGGCCTGCCCCGGGTCGCTACTAGATTCACACTGGCCACCTTACCCTCTAGAGAACACCCCGCAGCGTCCCACGGAATCTCCTCCAGAAATCCAGCCATTGTGGTCACATCCACTGGATCTACAGCGTCTCCCGGGCCCCAAGCCCCCTTAAGGTCGCACTGTGACATGCAATCCTCAACGGTACTAAAAATCAGATCCTCTGAGAGATACTGATTACCACCTGGTTCTACGACCGATGCAATGCGCGCCGGCTTGCCACCCGCACTCATTGGGCTTTCACCTTCGACTGTGTTACCGCGGATGCTCCTGGCCATGGCCTCTTGACTTCTGAGAACGGCACTATTCACCTCGAGCTGAGAAACAGCACAAGGGATAGGCCTATTGTTACCAGTTACCAAGGGCACAGCCTCATCCACTTGCTCGAAAAACCCCTCCCACTTCGCGTGGGCGTTTGAGCAATATTTACAGCCACCACAGGGCAAGTCCCCTGGCTTGACTCCTACTTCAAATGCCTTGCATGTCTCCCCATTTAAGGGGATCCGTGACAGTGCATCAGCGTTTGAATGGTCCTTGCCAGCCCGGTGCTGCAGCACCATATTGTACTGAGACAGCTCTTCAAGCCATCTCGCCAACTGCCCCTGCGGTTCCCGAAAGTTCACAAGCCACCTTAAGCTAGAGTGGTCAGTACGCACCACGAATGGCCGCCCCAGCAGATAGTGCCTAAACTGTCTAGTAAAGCGCACGACTGCCAAGAGTTCCTTTCGGGTAACACAGTACCTCCTCTGCTCCTTGGTCAAGGCATAGCTTCCATAAGCTATTACCTTTTCCTTGCCATCTTGCACCTGAATTAGCTCAGCGCCTATGGCCAGGTCTGACGCGTCCGTATCCAGAATGAAGGGATCAGTCTGGTTAGGCAATGCCAACACTGGTGGTGAGATTAAACTCTCCTTCAATGTAGCAAATGCGTCTGCCTGCTCTGGGCCCCAGACAAACTGATGTTTGCCCGTGACAGCATATAGTGGAGCGGCTACCTTAGAGAAATTCTTGATGAATCCCCTGTGGTAGTTTACCAGCCCCATGAACCTCTCAACGTGCTTGGCACAGTCTGGGACTGGCCAATTTTTTACCACAGCTATGTCCTGTTCGGACACAGCCAGGCTATCGCCGCTGACTTGCCGGCCCAAAAAACTCCACCTCTTTCTGAAAAAAGGTACATTTCTTGGGTTTCAGCTTCATCCCGTGGTTGCGGAATCGCTGAAGTGCCTCCCTAAGATT
>CM037791.1:27982323-28032323 GCA_021229015.1 Solen grandis | reverse complement strand
CTTCCTGCTCGGAATGTAAAACATCGCAGTTTGAAGGGAATGCATGTGAGAAATGTATACCCGGGTATTACGGAATAAACTGTAATACTCCCTGTCCCGACGGCTGTAAGGATAACAGTTGTGTTAAAACTTCAGGAGTCTGTATTGGTAGTTGTAAAGACGGCTTTACAGGTGCAAGATGTGACAAGTGTATAACAGGGAGGTACGGTCAAGACTGTAATGAGATATGCCCAGTAAACTGTAAAGATTCAGAGTGTAACCGAAATGACGGTAAATGTACTAAAGGATGTGTAGACAATTTTGAAGGGGACAAATGCGATAAGTGTAATGCTGGGAAGCACGGTGCAGAGTGTAGAAAGGATTGTCCAGTAAACTGTTATATGAAGATATGCAACCGTTCTACTGGGTACTGTAGTGGGTGTACGACACATTTCCAGGGAGACACGTGTGAGGACTGTAGAGATGGACAATACGGTAATGACTGCTCCTCGCCTTGTTCGACCACTTGTAAAGACAACGTGTGTGAAAGAATAGAAGGTGACTGTAAGGAGTGCAATGAGGGTTTCTATGGACCATACTGCAACAACTCCTGTTCACCTAACTGCAATGGAACAACTTGTAATCAGAATGGCGTCTGTGTCAAGGGATGTAGGACAGGACATTCCGGTGATAGATGTTGTGTTGAAGGTGACGGCTGCTTAGAATGTTCCTCCAATAACAACTGTTCTAAATGTATTGATGGAAAACATGGAGAGACTTGTGAGAATGACTGTTCAGCCAGCTGTGTAGAAGGGAAATGTAAGAAAGAAGACGGTGCCTGCGTAAAACCCACAGAGCCAGGTCCGGAGTCGCTACCGTTAGGGGGCATACTTGGCGGAACAGTGGGCGGACTTGTGTTAATTGCCATCATCGTTCTGTTGGTATTCTGTTTGGTCAAGAGACGGTGAGTAATACTTTCTTTAAGTTAAAGTTCATTGTCTCTTCACCTCTGCAGAATTTAGTAGTAAATATGAAAAAATATAGGCCAAATGCTCATAACATAAACCATGTGTTCTTTTGAATAAATAAGATCAACCATTGATTACCCATTATCACAAGCTATTTTAAATTGAATATGTAGCTTAACTCTGGACATATCGTCATGTGTTTCCTTTGCTCATCTACAAAAATAACTAACATTTTCAGTGGCTGCAGATGTAAGAACGTTGTCCTACGTAGAGAAGGCTAATTTCTGATATGCAGAAAGAAAACATTAAGAAATGTGACCATTCTATAGCACTGTATTGGCCCATCATTTATTTTATAAAAAATCACAAGTTCATTACTATTTTTACATCTGGAAATTTACGTATACGTGTTTTCTTTCTTATTTATATAAGATATACATAGAATGTCACATTATAATTTTAGTTCTTTGGTTTGGTTATTTGTTTATTTTTATATTGTTTAAGGTTGCAAAGGGGGTATTTTGCAAGGAACATGATGTTTCTGTTCTTATTGTAAAATTCAAGTGTTAGAATCATCGAACTTACATTTTATGCGGACTTTTATATCAAAATATTTTTTTTTTCTTTTGAAAAGCCAAAGCATTTAACATCTTGTCTCGTTGGCCAAATGATTAGAATAACCTAGTCATGGGTTCGATCCCCGTCCGCACAAAAGCTGTAAAAATGTTGTTTAGCTCCTGTGCTTAACGATCTATATTTTAGAGACGTTTTGCTCTGTGGCAGATTAATGTGAATTGATGTGGTTCAATGCTGCTTGTCTACAGTTGATGTAGGAATCTGTTGCTCTAGAGAAAGTCCCAAAAAGTAATGTAATACAATTGGTTGAACGTATATTACGATAACAATATCTTGCACCAATGGAACGAACTGCGACATTCCGTTTTCGAAACCCATTCATACTGTGAACGATGTCTAAATGAAGTAGAAGTTATAACAATGTACTCTACAGGAAATATTGATCATCAATCTCCCTTTCAAGAAATTATAACAATGTACTCTACAGGAAATACTGATGCCCAATCTCCCGTTCACACGTGTTTTAAAGTATCTTCACTTACTTCCCTCAGGCACTTGAAATTGAACAAGCATTGTCGTATGAAAATTGTTCATTTCTCAGAAACTCTGTGCCATCGATGCCCCAACTTTATCGTCAATAAAATATTTATAAAAATATCTATATTCCATTTAAATTATGAAATAATATATCGTTATGTCCCGACATGGAGAGAATACAATACTGTATGTTGCCTACATAAGCCAGGAGCGTTTTGGGCTCAGCCTATCTGCTACGACAGATTACGCCTTGTTATTACAAAACCATATGCGTATTATAAACACGGTTGAGTCAGAGAAGAAACAAGACGCTTGCATAACGTCATATTATTGAATGACTATGTAATTAACCACTTATGTTTATGACACACTGATAAGTCGTAAACATTTCAAAGGCTGTGGATTAAATCCCGACAAGCAACGATTTAAAAATTGTCACGAGGTAAATAGAAAGATACAATTCACCGGAAACTCGAACCTGCAACCCATCGCTTACATAATTGATGCTGCATGTCCGCAGTAAGAGCATCATCATCATCATCATCATCATCATCATCATCATCATCATCAAAAGTTTCATACATAATATATCAAACCACATTGCAGTTATTGCTTTAGACTATTAATTTTACCACCACAAGAAAAAAATAGTATGTATGGAGGAGTGAGCTTGTCGGTCAGTCTGTTCGATTTTTCCTATCAATAACTCAAGTGTGTCCAATGGCTCCGGGAGTTTCGATCACATTCAGTGATATTCTAGCTATATATAACGTTAAAATAACTTCAATTGCAAACCATCTAACTCTTAAAAGACAAAACGCGGCAATTTTGGCAGTCACTGGATATACCAATGAACCCCGGATGTAACCATAATGCATTTTGCCGATTTTGTGTACGTGACAAACTGTAAATTTGCTATTGCTAATGACGTTTGTAATTTTGAATTCATGCTCAGGGTCGATTGCGAAAAAAACATGATTACAAACGGTACTTTATATATATGGTTTTAGTATTCTAACAATTGACGTCCTATTGATGTAATATAAAGTGGCGTCATATACTGCGTCACTTACACTTAATAATTGCGATTTCCATTGTCAAAATCAAATCATGGTCGCGAATTTCAATGTACATTTGATTACATTATTTGAATTTAATCTTAAAATTATAGTATTTTCGAATGTCTATAGTTTTCAATGTTACTCAAGGAATGCATGATTAAAATTTAGCATATATTGCCATTAAGTGCATGAAGGAGAAGGGGATGAGTGTAAGGAATGCAATGCTGGTTTTTATGGACCATACTGCAACAACTCCTGTTCATCTAACTGCAATGAAACAATTTGTACTCAAAATGCCGTCTGTGACAATGTATGTCAGACAGGATATTTCGGTGATAGATGTTGCGTTCAAGGTGACGACTGTTTAGAATGTTCCTCCAATAACAACTGTTCTAAATGTATTGACGGGAAGCACGGGGAGTCTTGTCAGAATGACTGTTCAGCTAGCTGTGTAGAATGCAAGTGTCAAAAAGAAGATAGTGTATGTTTCAAATCCTCAGAGCAAGACCCGGGCCCTCCATCGACAGGGGCCATAGTCGGCGGGATATTTTGTAGACTGGTGTTAAGTGCCATCATCGTTGTATTGGTGGTTTGTTTTGTCAAGATACGGTGCGTACATACACACACACACACATACACACACATATATATATATATATATATATATATATATATATATATATATATATATATATATCTGTCAAAGTCATAAATTCATTCAAACCACAACATCTGTTTCAACACATATAAAGCCGGGTAATCAGTTTATGGCTAGTACAGCTGCTCATGATAAATATCACATACACAAAAATGTGTGATTTTTAAGCTCACTTGAGCACTATGTCTGACTTGACTTGACTATTTGAGTTTACCGTCACTTCGACAGTATTTCAGCTGAGCACTATGTGCTCAGGGTGAGGTTTTTGTCGCGTCCGGCGTCCATCGTTGTGTGTCGTGCGTCATCCAACGTTAAATATTTGCTTTAAACGACATCTCTTCCTAAACCGCTCGACATAATTTGTTTTAACTTGGTAGGGATGATTCTTAGGTAAACTTTCACAAATGTTGCTAAAATAAACTTGACCCATGTAGAACCCTATTTACCATGGCAACGGAAAGAGAGAAAAAAAGAAAACTTTAAAATAATCTCCTACAAAACTACTGGCCAAATTTCAAAATGTTTTAGTAAAGATGTTCCTTGGTAAGCCCTCTCCCAATAACGCTAAATGCTTTCCGATCTGTCTAAAACATGGTCGACAGGGCAAGGCTAATTTGCCTAAAATGTATATAGTGAAAACTTTAAACGACATCTCCTCAGAAACCGCTGGACAAAATTTGATGACCCTTATCAGGAATGAATGAACCTTCACAAAAGTTGTCAAAATAAACTTGATGTATTTAGAAATCTGGCTACCATGGCAACGGAAATAAAAACAATCTTTAAAAAATAATCTCTTTCAAAACTTCTGGTTAGATTTAAAAATGTTATAGTAATGATGTTCCCTGGGTTACCTTTACCAAAGTTGTTTATTTGTTCCGATCTGTAAAAAAACACACAAAAAACATGGCTGCCAGGGAGTGGTTAATTGCCTAATTTATATATAGTTAAAACTTTAAACGACACCTCTGAAACTCTGGAAGAATTTTATTAAACTTGCAGAGATGATCCTTTGACGAACCTTCACAAAATTTGCTAAAATAAACGTGACCTTCCACCTAGAAGTCAGGTCGTCATGTCAACGGAAAGAAAAAAAATGAAAACTTTAAAAAATCATCTCACTCAAAACTATTGGCCAGATTTAAACATGTTTTAGTACAGATTTTCATTTTGGTTAACCTATACCCAAGTGAGCGATCCGACACCTCTGTAACACTCTTGTTTAAGTAATCAGGTCTGCCACTGTCTTTATATACTCCCAGTGTAGATATTGGATAATAATAAGCCAATTTAATTATGTATGTAAACACTGGAAATGTCCATTGGCTTTAATGACACGTGCTGTCCCTTGTTTTCTACATATTAATTTAACCAAAAAACAATACATCGATACATGTGATAATGTTTGTGCAGTTGACCTAACTGCGAATCAAAAGGTCGTCTTAAAATGAATATGCATGCAAACATTTGTTGTATTTTGCCTTCTTCGAAATTCATTAACCTTTACTAATATTTACAAATTTAGCAATGAATAGGAAGGGGTAAATTTAAGTGATGAAACTGGAAAGGTGCATTTTGACAGTTGACATCTAGATTGTTGTTTTATCATATATTGAGTGCGAAACAATATATAATATATATCAATCTCTCTCGATATTGTATATCATATTGACTCTCATATTGTTTCTCATCTGATCATTACTGTGGAAAAAAATGGTCAGAAATCCACACATCTAGACATTTTGCCGTTATACCATTCAATAGCAAGACCAGGAATGGAACCTGGTAACCATGAATCAGACGTTGAACAGCAATAATACTTTGTTGTCTTGAAACTTTTTATAAAATACGTCTACGGGCATTTAAATCTAATGCAAACATTAACTCCGGGGAGTTTACTTTAGACATACATCTAAGAGCATTTAAATCCCATTTGAACTATTATTGTAAGGAATTCACTTGTCATATTATTTTACTTAATGCTTTACTCGTTATTTTCCATGATTCTATGGTTTGATACTTTTTGTGTAGACAAGTATAGAGAAACATCCGCCCCTTCGAAATCCTAACAATGTGATCTTTGGTTCCGAAACAATCAGTTCATGAACTATATTATAGCTATATTGAGCGCAAAGCATAAAGTTATAAGTACTTTTTGATGACTTATATAGCTGAAAACGTGACCAGTGCTCACGCGTTCCCCGACCACAGCCCGTTGGTAATCTTGAACGTAAAAGCACATATGGAATCATATAAAATGTTCTCTATAGTTGATTCGTTGGATCCCTTTAATTTCCCAAGTACAAATTTATCATATACAGTGGAACCTCTAAAAACCGCACGGTGCTCGGACCAGCTAAAATGTCCGGTTTTTAGAGGTGTGCGGTTTACAGAGGTTTTTGCTCTTTCAGCTTATTTTGCTTTATGTATGGGATTCGATGTATATTCTTCAAATGTTATGTGTATGGTATTAATTGTATGTGAAGTGAAATGTTCATTTCTTATTAATGAGTTAATTACAAGATAAGTACATGTTAACCAAATAGAAGGAGATTGGGAATCAAACTCAAAACAATGTATAACTGTACATTATATTTTATTAGTACATGTACTAAATTCATCAGATATTTATTCAAAAGAAGACAAAAGTAAACATCTTTTAATGAAATCAAATGATAAGTATCACCTTTAACTTGCACACTTCATTTATATCTACATTGTATTATGCAACTTTCTAAAAGGCACCTGTAATCTTCACACCTTATTGTTTCACACGGCAAGCGCAGGTAAGTGTGTTGAATAAGTTGTCCTTTTAGAGATATGACAAGGAAGTTAAAGAACCCTGAATATATCTCAGCCGTCATATTTACTCAATTAAAGTTTATCACAAAATGCATTCCACAGAATTAACATCAGAGAGAGCCGATTTATTTAAATTCATTTTGTCCGGTAACCATCAAACATTTATGAAGGAAACGAAATGATGTTTGCTGACGGGTTTCTTTTAAATTAATCTCTGATTTAATTATCATACACTTCTGATGCTCATTAAGTTTGATTAACACTATTATTACCGTATTCTGTAATTGATCAATCCAGTCATTGTAAACAAGCACCGCTAATTGTATTTTTCACACATAATGGATTAATCTCAAACCATATTACGGCCATAAACACATAATTACAGTACAGAATTTCAAATTAATCATGCGTTGTTTTTTTCTCGGACAGAAAATTTGTGTGCGGTTTACAGAGGTTAAAATAGGCACAATTTATCTAAATATCCCAAACTTTTCGTGCGGTATTCGGAATTCGGAGGATCCGGTTTAGAGAGTATTTTTCAATATGAAATATATAGGGAAAAATCGGGACTTTTGAAATCGTGCGGTTTAGAGAGTATTCCGGTTTTCAGAGGGTGCGGTTTTTAGAGGTTCCACTGTATTAAAGTATATCTACCAGTTAAAAGTAAACCTGTACACACAAATAAACTTATATAGACCCATATTCTTATTTTCTTAATTTTGTAAAATAATCAACCCCATCTTTATTGAATTGAAATTGTAAAAAAGCAATAGTATCGTGCTTTTCTTGCCTTACTGATTATCTATGAAATATAACACTGATCCCTGAAAAGGATTAATATTTAGCAAATTATCACTTTGAAAATGTGCACTTCTTGAGTCTTATTTACAATATAGACTCAGTATATTGAAGAATAGGGGCGCTGTGATAGCAACAACCTATACCCTGAAGCCAACTTGTTTTAAGCAGATTTTCGTTGGTTTCTTAAATATTTATCATGCAGTTGATTCTTATGTAGACGGAAATAGGTTAGAGAAAAGTCTTATTGGTTTCTTTTGAATTTTTAAGAAAAATTTCATATCTTAAGCGTAACAAATTTTAAACGGATTTTCTTCTTGAGTAGGAAAGCTTATGATACAAAGCTTCTTTTTATCTCTTCAATTGTAACACCATCCATTGACAAGTCAAAACTTTAAGATATTGTCCCATTGGCGGAGTGGTCAGTATAACAGTTTGTAAGTGCGACCAAAGTCGTTATAATTGTTATTGATATAGCTTTCTGGCATGGCGATCGGCATATAAGGCTACTGGCCTAGTGGCAAGAGGCAAACTTTAACTACTGTGATCCATAACACTGCAACATATGAAATGGCAACTGTAAAGAAAGATACCGCATCGATAAGTGTCGTAACCAATTTATAGTCAAAAGCAAGACATGTGTGAATTAAATATCTTCTTACTATACATGCACTCGTATTGCGGTTGCGACAAATGCTCAGAATGTAATCCTGGGAATGACAGATTACGGATTATTACAAGTGTAACTATGTTTGAAATTATTGATATGTTCTGCGTCTATAACTCTGTGTCAAACTCCTCCTGGATTTAAACAGCCATTGTTTATTTAGTACCTTTGTAACTATGCCTGTCGTTTTGGTTGGATTTGTTCTGTGTCAGTCAACATCTCAGTGTCAAACTTATAAGAAGGAAGACTTTCTGGATTTAAACAGACATTGTACGTTTAATCTTAACCTTTTACGCATGTTTTCAACTTCCTGTTTGGGGTGTCAAATTGGTAGTGAATGATCAATCGTTTACTGTTATTAGCTTAAATATGCATAATAAACAATCCTTACTGATGTTGTACTGAAAGCAATATTTCAGTGATACGTTTATTCGGTGGTTCATGTATTGGCTGAACGATTTTCATAACAGTAGACATGTTGTCACTGGGTATCAGTGTCAACTAAGCGAGTATAATATCAGTATTGCTCCCAGTCACGTATATTAAATTATGAATTCGTACATATATCTATTATAAACAGAAGGTTATAGGATAAAAGTTTCGTGCCGCCATACATGTCTAGTAGCTGTAAATTTTTAAGCCAGATAATTTGCACTACATATATATTTTTGCTTTTTGTCTCTATTGCAATTTAAATGTCTGAAACCTTAAATGACTTCTTTATTTATACCTTTAGTCATCTGGTGGCATGATAAGTTTTCTTAAACTACCTTTTATAACTTGAAATTGACTACTCCGACAGAGGCGCAATTGACATATCTGTTTAGTCTGCATAAATTGTAATATTTATTGATTTGGATTCTAATTAAATTAATTCTAATAAAAGCGAAAGAGATTTTGAGTTTTAACCTTCATCCTGTGGAGACTTAATACGGGACAAAATCTTCATGTTTGATTTCAAATATCGTAGTTAAAATACGCAGACTACTGTTTACCACCATCATCGGATATCTGTATAAAAGTATAAAATGTTTTAATACATCCTGCAAAGAAGGTATTTTGAAATATCGGATTTTAATAAACAGTTTGTACCGAGTTCCCAGATGCAGAGTTCTCACTGAGGTAGTTAATTGTATAGATTATTTCCCCCTTTTCTCCTTTAAGGGTAATATTCGAACAAGGTCAACGAAATCAGACGGTTGGAGAAACACACGTGTACTACAACGTATCAGGTAAATAATCCGACTACAGTAATGCTTTCTGAACACATTTTTGCTGTCTATCACTGAATGCCTTAAACATAATCATAACATTTTGTTATTACTATATTTATTTATAGTAATTTTAAAATAAGATAATACTTTTGATATAAAATTATGTAGTAATTGTACACCTGAAACACTAACCATACCTTTGACACTAGTACCATTTGACTTCATGTGACATATACGACTAAACAAGCAGACAGAGGTGCGGCCATTACAGCTGGTGTTGATATACATATAACTGAGCTTCAATTGGAAATCGAGCGTCTTAAAAAGGAAAACGAAAGTCAAAAAGAGGAAATACGAAGTTTTTTAAAATAAGATAATACTTTTGATATAAAATTATGTGGTAATTGTACACCTGAAACACTAACCATACCTTTGACACTAGTACCATTTGACTTCATGTGACAGATACGACTAAACAAGCAGACAGAGGTGCGGCCATTACAGCTGGTGTTGATATACATATAACTGAGCTTCAAATGGAAATCGAGCGTCTTAAAAAGGAAAACGAGCGTCAAAAAGAGGAAATACGAAGTTTTCGCTCAGATGAAAGAGATTCCAGGGATATTTACCCAGGTAACTGACAGTTTTTGTATCTAAAATTTCGTGAATACAGATCATTTAAAAATATATGTTTGGTGAAATATAATTGTAAAATTAAAATTACCGCATGTTTTAAAAATTATTTCATATATTAAATTCTCATTTTTTGAAAGAGTATTTCGAAATTTACATGATATTTGGTAAGACTTTGCTGTTGTTTTTTAATTTAGTATATATTTCATAATCTCCCTGTTCTTTGTCATTGATCGTTATATCTTTATATTTACTAGATATTATTTATAATTCATACACTTTTATTTAGTAATCTAAAAGTGGTTATCAGGAGAATAACAAATAATTTTTCAGACTCTCAGTCCCACTACACAAGCCTGGATAGAAAAGGAAAGGAGGAGAACACGTATGAAGGACTGAGGCATTGAGCTATTTACGAAAATATTCGTCCACCATTTTTCTATTATCGACATTTTACAATCATGGGGGTTAGTCCGAAATCATTTCTCTCTTTACTTTCATATTATCAGAAATTCATTCCAAACAGTTCCTCATTGGTTTGTTTGCTGTTAGCAGCAAAATTAAAAGTACGTGCGGCTAAAACTATAACATGAATATGAAAAGAAAAATGATGAACTAGTTAAATACATAAATGGGTTTCTCATACAAATACTAATATACTTAATCATTTTAATGAAATCCAAAATATTTCCACTTGAAATATCAAGAATTTGTATTTGATTTATAAACAATAACTTTGCATGTTGAACCAGTTGGTTTATATCAGCACTTATTCATATCAACATGACCTTGCTTTGTAAATGATACATATTACATAGATATTAAACTATGATAATGAACGAAAGGTTTATGTTACTCTTGAGCTTGGTGATTTGTAAAGTTATGTCCCTATTTTATCAATGTGAATTAGAAGACACAAATAAATATAAATCACCAAATATATGGGCGAAATGATCATACACAGGCTTATTCTTTCGTTCTCTCTGATTTGTAATAGTGTGCTATATTTTTTGTTTCTATTTACTTTATGTATACTCTGAACACTAAATGATGTTATTAAGTTCGTTACTTCTTAACCACTAAGGTCTAATTTAATACTCGTTTAAATATTTATCTGTATGTTTATTTCCCATTTTTATCTTAATTATGTTATGTACATATCTGAAAATGTGAAACATTTGGTAAGTGTCATGACTGATATTTCTATCCAACGTTTTATACCTTCAATGGTTTCACTAATTATAGAGTTGGTCACCTGGAAACATCGCCAGTCTTCATTTACTTACGATAAATTTATTAAAGTTATAGCTAGTATGAAGCTTATTGTTTGGCCTGCTTTTATATTCGTTTCCTTTTTTATTGAACTTATCTCCCTCTGTTAGCATATTATAAAACTGTTTAAACAATATTCAAGTATTGTACTTTATATATCGTTTCATTCAGACATACATTTTACTATTCATTATCTCGGTTGAGCAAAAATAAATACATGTATACGATTTATCAAGGTAAACCATACGGGATAATTTCGGCCTTAGTTATTACGTAGTGTTAATATCTATGATCTTTTGAAATCCCTTTTCCCTTTTCAGCATTTAGAAATTCTAATATAATCTGATGACATTAATTTCTTTAACCCCTAGCGTATTGTGTGTGTGAGAGAGAGTGTGTGTTTATTTTAGTTTTAAAATGCCATTTTACTAACATACTTAGTGAAACATACTCATTTTTTCTGTAGAAATTGTAATGGTAAAGAGACAGTCATAAATGCTAAATGTGCAAGTGAAATGTTGAACGAGATTAATATCTTTTTTCTGTTACACTTCCTTAAATAAAACATGAGACCAAAATATGACATTAGTAATTATTTTCAAAATTATTATAAACCGAAATAATTCATATTATAATAAGGAAAACAAATCATATGCTATGAAATATTTGATATTTTAAAATATTGTAAATGGCCAAAGTATTTTCCCGATATGCCAATGAAATATAAACCGAGAAAAAAATGAAAACAATGTCGGGACTTCAAAATATGTCGACTACCTTAATTAATTAGACTGACGATATAGATATGTTTGATTTTGAAGTATTCCTCTTTGACATTAGGGCAAAATACCTTCAAGGAAAAACGCTTTGTCTTATATAAGTTGATTTGATCTAAGTTACTCTCGAAAAAGAGATAATTCACTAGATGAAGGAAACCTTTATCTACAATTAAACATATTTAATCATTAACACAGAAATAAAATCATTAGGCAGAAAAAACACTAAAAGCCGTAGCAAATATTATTTTTTTCTTTTAAAGAAAACTAGTACAGCTTTACGGCGGCCCATAGATATCATATACAAGCTGATTATGTTTGGGGAAATTAGATTTCCTGATATAAAGTATTCAAATCCAGTGATGCATTCTGTCAGTGTTGAGTCTAACTGGTTAAACCTATTCTCAATCGAGACGCAAAGTACTGGTTAAACATAGGAAAAATCGAGACGCAAAGTACTGGTCTAACCTATTCACAATCGAGACGCAAAGTACTGGTCTAACCTATTCACAATCGTGACGCAAAGTACTGGTCTAACCTATTCATAATCGAGAACCAAAGTACTGGTAAAACATAGAAAAAATCGAGACGCAAAGTACTGGTTTAACCTAGAAACAATCGAGAGCTTGCAAGTAGTTGTTTCTCAATCAATGTTAAGTGTTCTTTATATTTCTCCAGCCAGAGTCCCCCTTTTGAAATCAGTCCAAACAGTGTTGTAAAAAGGCATTAAAAAGAACATTAAGTTACATATACTTTCATTAAAGGATGATATGACGACACTATATCTATGTTATGTTGTCGATGTTTAGGTTAAGTTTTCTTGTTGAAAAGGCGTGTGCTGATCGGTGTTTTTGAAACTCATTGTACGACTAAAAACACAAAATCCTATAATTTGTAAAAATGTATGCTTCGGGTTTAAGATTTTTTTTTCAAACGGAAACAATTTTGTTAGTCACATGATGATAACAACCGGTCGTGAAAACGATTATCGCAGTGCTAAATAACATCCAACAGCATTGTCAAGCTCCACTGACTTATAGTCCCGCGTATTTTTTTTTCTTCTAAATTTTATAAAGGAAGAGTAGCAATATTCAACAACCGGTCTCGAAAACCGATGCCATATGGTATATACGACATGAAATAGATTGATTATTTTATTGACATTTCATCACAAAAGCGTAAAAATTTAGTATAGTATATAGATATGACTGTCTTGAAAGTATGATATTCGAAAAACACAGACTCTTGCAGGTGTCCAACATGTTATTAATGAAAATAAAATATTGTGGCACACTCTCGGGATTAGCTACCAGTTAAGTAATTTATTTCTCGAGGCTTGTATCTTGAAGAACTAGTTTGTGCAATGCCAGATAGGACTGGGTGTGATATCAGTTCACTTGTCTGTTACCTGAGAATGGCATGGTACTGTATACCTGTATACCTGTAGGCACTTTTCAGATTTTGGAAGGTGGGGAGGAGCCCTATATTCTGGCATTTTCATATCAGTTGGGAAGACACATACGGGCTGGTGACCGGACATTTCTGTAAATCACTAAGTCGCTGAATTAAAGTACTCGTATTGCTCAGTCCATTATAAACTGCCTGTTGTGAAAATTGATTTTGTCTTTGGCCAATATGTTTTGACCATTTTTTTTTCTTCTGTTGATTTTCATTAAATAATTTTGCATATAATATATATATTTTTTTCTGACATTGTGATTATATAGCCGAATACTTCCTATAATGACAGATTTTTTTTATCTTTTGGAAGATTATGAGCAGTGATTTGTTGTATTCTTTTTAAACGGCCATATGAGAAATTTCCAATGACAAGGCTGGAAAAGAGAAGACTATGTCTCCCCAAGTCTCGTAACGATTTTGTCGGCAACTTAACTTTTTTATTCTTTTCGCGGGGGGTGGGACGGTTTCCTAATCTTGTATAAAGTCTTTCATATTTTGGCAACCTACTATAAAACCCCAAAAGGTTCTGAAGGTTGGGACTTATATGCGCATTACTTCAAGGCAACATTCTTTGTTGTTAACATCTACGAAAATATGTAGAAACTCATGACTACTTACACATCGCGGAAGAAAGAGGAAATTCATATTTCTTTCTTTCAATTTCGCTACTTCCAGACGGCTGGTGATATTGCGCTGAATGTGAGTTGAACCTTCCGCCGAGGTCACATCATTGCAAAGTGTGCGATATGCATTTTAAAGCGTGATCACCATTGCTGGTTTGCCGGGTACTGCATTGGATACTGCAATCACAGATACTATTTCGTTATGGTAACGCATATGGTTTTTGCCGCCTTGTATTGCAATATTTTCAATCTCAGCTTCGTTGTTTCCGTCAAAGGACATTTAACAATATACACATTCCTCTTCTCTATTGGACCTCACGTTGGCTGGTTGCTAGGATACTATGATTTCTACACATTTTCTGTGACAACCCTTACTTCCTTTGGGACTGTACTCTTGTATATTTTTTCATGGTTGTTATACACACAGATGTATCAGATTGTTTGCGGCCAGACAAGGTTTGAATGTTTGAAAAACATTACAGTGTACAATATGGAAATAAGAAACAGTGTGAAAGAAATTCTGGGGAAAAGATGGTTCCTAGTTTTCTTGTTTTCATAGATACTATCTCCTTCACCAGGAAGTGGCATACAGTTAAGAAAGAAAAATGAAAAAAGATCATTGATTCATAATCATATGTACTTATTTGTCCGTGGAAATGTAAAGTCATTGTTGAGTAACACATGGTTGCTGATTACACTACTATTCATACATCACCTGCGGGTTTTTTCACTACTCATTTTTATCATTTTTGAAAGCCTATACAGTTTTTCATTGGGTATGGGATAACACTGAACCACCTGGAGTTAATCAACTCTTATCCTAATATCCTATATCATAAACCACTACCACTTATGGTCTTACCTCAAGCTGGAGAGTATCCAATATTTAAACATCATTTTGATTGGCTTAAATATAGTCATGCTTATCGCATTATACAAACATCAACTTGCTAGTCTAAAATCCCATGATTGATGAATGGAGAGAACAAATAAAGCGTGGTGGGTGTCTGACATTTTATGTCTAGTGAGAGATTCAAGTCCTTTGTACAACTTATTAACATTTGTAAGAGGGATTTTTTCTCTGTTTAAGCAGATTTCAATTAGATTTTTAGAGCAACATTCTCTTTAAATCTCATGCCTGGATAAGCCATGTGGAGGTAAGAAATGCATCATGAAATGGGACATAGCAGTCTTGATTCAAATTATTATGTACATATAATTTATGTAAATGTAATTTATGTAAATTAAATATTTTTAAGGAACCGAGTTTGTGGTTTTCACTCCTTTCATAGTATGGGAATGTTAAAGATATTCAAATGTATTAGGTACAGTTGAACTTGTATTTAATAGCTGTCACCTGTATTAAACAGCCAACCTGCATTAAATGGTCAGATCTGATATATCTAAATTAACAGTTTCTTATATGTTTAAACTTCATTTAATGTTCACCTCTGTTAATAAGTCATGGACGGACAACTTAAGACAGGATTGACTATACCTGAATTCCCACTAGGATTCCTAAAACATAACAGAGTGGTTTTCCACTAAACTTCCTACACACAAATTTGATCTTAGTTTAGTTTAAACTTATTTATTTTGCGTCAATTTGGAAACAGATTTTTACAACTTGTACTAATTCCTCTCAACGGTTCCTGGGTTGGATCAGTACTTTGCACAATGGAAGGTCATGAAGAATTCTTGACTCCATTTGCGTTCAAACCCACAACCTTTGTATCAGTAATCGGATATGTTACCAATGGACCACAGTGCTCTTTTCGATCTTAGTCATAAGTATTATGTTGTTCTATATACATGTAGTGTCTAACTGTGTCTTACTTGAACAATAAAACATGAAGAAAGTTGACACATTTACTTGTATTTTAAAAACACATGTTTTATTTTTAAACTCACAGGAAAAATACTATTTTATATCAATCTGTGAATTTAAGAAGAATTCTTTTGTACCAAGTTTAGAGAAACAGGTCCCAGAGGTAGAGAAAATCATGTATACAGTAGAGGGACGGATCGGTTGCCTAACTGCATACAGTAAAACCTCTCTTTAAGAATTAAGAACACTTGCTATGAAGACCACACATTTTAGGAACAAAATTATTTAAATATTAGTAAAATTCATTATTAGTAAAATTCATTATTTAGATTTTAAGACCACCTCTCTTTTAAAACTATTTC
The DNA here is from genome assembly GCA_021229015.1 of Solen grandis. Taxonomy (NCBI): domain Eukaryota; kingdom Metazoa; phylum Mollusca; class Bivalvia; order Adapedonta; family Solenidae; genus Solen; species Solen grandis. The sequence goes on along the minus strand of CM037791.1, from coordinate 28,016,108 downwards.
TCTGTTAAGACCATCCATCTGTTAAGATCACCTCTCTATTAGTATTAAGACTTCCTCTCTGCTGAGACAACTTATTGCTGGAACCAATATACTGCTATTAATAGGGAGGTTTTTACTGTATTACTAAATTTAACATCGGTAAAAACCCAATAGTCAATTGATAGCAAAACTCAATTACAGTCTATTATACTCAGTTGAGTTTGTTACCCTTTTTGCAAAATTACTAGGTCTAAGTCAATATTTAAAGATATAACTCCATAACTGGATTTGACTCAATTTCATTTTCATGCAATGTATTTAATTGATTTTTTATTTAATGACTTAATGAGATTTGAAAATTTGAAGACATAATTTTTTTATGTCATAACTGTATAAAACAGTGTAATTTTATCTCTATCTATGCTGGTCACTTGATTAAATAAAAAAAATGACAAGGTAACTACAAACAATTGATAAATTACTGAATCAGTTTTATTGAGTCATTATTGTTAAAGGTGTTCGCTTATATTAAAGGATTAGAAACACATTTTTTTTTCTGTACATGATTTGTATAATGTGAAATTCTAAATTTATTATTTTTTATTTGTTGGGAGGCAGTTTTTTACAAATAAAACTGTTGTCTCTCTCAGGTTCTGGGTTGGACCAGTACTTGCCAGAGAAGGCACAAAGTTATGTGCCCTTGAATCAATATGTAACCTGACTATTGGGAAAGCAGTATGGTGTAGCTCCATTATAACATACTCAATCTTAACACATACTAAAAAATACAACAAAACAATATGGTACATCCGTCATTTTATGAATTGTTAAATGATTTGAGGTAATTTCATATAGGTAAAATGTATTCCAATATAATATAGTATCAAGAATCGGACCCCCAAATATTGTGTTATAATGAAGCAGTCCTTGATTGACTGATTGTGATAGGTCAGTTTTATTTGTTGTTTGTCTATACCGGTAGTATTTTCCTATACGACCTTTGCTTTTACATTTACACATGTGTCATGTTATGTTTATGTGCTTCCTGAAGGGTCAGCTTGTGGTCACTTTGTTCTCTGTCCGTCCGTTTGCTCAGTATGTGGCTGGTACATAACTCAAAATCAACTGCATTCTTCATACGTGTATATGGTTTATTATAACCTTTTGCATAATGCTTAGATGGAAGTAAAAGAAATTACACAACCTAAGTAACATGGTGTTATATAGACAACTGAAGGTATTTCTCCTGTTTACAAGTTTGCCCCAAGTAACGTTTGCAATTATTTCCTTATTGTGCCATTAATTTCCCCTTCATGCAAACCATATTCATGTAGTCACGCATACTAAATTATCCAGCACATGTTTCGGGAAGAGTCCATTTGTCCATCTGATTTTCTTGTATTAACTATTAACCTCATGAATATTCACTTAAACATTTAAGACTTGGTGAATTATATTCATTTACTGAATTTTAAATGGTATAAAAATAATATGTATTTCTTTGCCATTCAGATCGTTTAGAATCAGAGGAACAATATTGTATGAGAATACGGAGGGACTTCTGGAAGAAGATGTCAGGTCTTGGTCTGCTCTATTTGCAAAGGTGTAAAAATGAGTCTAAATGAAGTAAACTGTCAAACAATGTATTTGTCTTAATTGATCAGATTTTGGTTGTTAGAGTTCTCTGAAACACAGTGCGTGTCATTATACTGAATAAAAGATAAAATCATGACTTAAATCAGAGCATGTATTTTAGCCACTATTGATTTAAGTTTTTACTGAATGAAAGTTGAGAAAGCAAATGAAATGTGTTGAATCTTGACCAAAATTTGGTTAAGTTGGTAGCACTATTAAGTATATCCGTATGTAAGGCCATTTTGAATGAGAAAAATAGTCAGTGATAATGGTGTAAAGAAATAAAAGCAATATGTTAGGCATAGTTTAATTTCAGGGTTTGACCGTGGTTTTTTTTGTGTGTGTGATTTAATAGCTAACCTGAGGACAAGTTTTTCTGGGGCCGTATTCATGAAGCTCCTTAGGAACAAAATTCTCTTAGTTTTTAAGATTTTCCTTAAAATCACATAGATTTCCCTTAGGTATTAAGGATTTCCTTTAGTCTTATATATAAAACACCTAAGGAGATTTATTCTAGTTAAGGAATTATTTTCCTTAAAAACTAAGGAACTTTATGAATACGACGCCTGGTCTTCCATCTTCTGGCATGCGTCATGTGGCGTCAACAATGTGTTTCTGAACCCTCTGGAAGCTTACGTTTTTAAACTCTAAATTTCTTCAAAATGTATTTCTGCATGCATGAATGGGTTAGAAACTGGGTCTCCTGGAATCAAAACGCAACTTGGTCACATTCTTGAAAAAAAAAAACACCAATAACATACAAATAAATAAAAAAATAAAAAAAAAATAAATACACCACATGTTTAGTCTAATCTTCATCAAACTCGATCAGAATGTTTATTTTTATAAAATTTGGAGTTTGCAGTTCGGCGATTTTGGGTTAAAGGAAGGGTAAACTCCTTGACAAAAAACATTTTCAACACACAAGTGGCCACATTGTCAACCCATCTTTACAAATCTTTAGACTGTTTGTCAGTATGATAACATGGATTATTTTGAGAATGGGTAATGTAGGGTAAAAACGTAGGTCACAGGGTCAAATAAAAAAAGGATCATATCGGGTCAAAAAGTAGGTCCTTAGGTCAAGGCCTCGAAAATTATTTTGAACACCCAAAAGGCCACATAATTTGGCCCAATCTTTACAGAACTAGGCCTGGATCTTTGGTTGCATACAATATTGTATGAGTTCGAGAGTGGGTCACGTACGGACAAAAGGTAGGTCACAGGCTCAAAATCTTGTGAACCCCATAGAGGCCACATTTTCCTTTAAAAGCTTGGTTCCTCAGTAGTCCCATCAATGAGCTGCTCTCGGCACGATTGCTATGTTTGATCCTGATTATCACGCTTCTATCGCCTAATCGAAAATAGAACCACATCAGAAATTACGGGAACACAAATGTGGACTAAGGTTCTCAGGTGAGCCACCTATGATCATCACGACCTCATGCACATTTGCTTATTTTTGATACTGTGCTAGAGAGGAAACATGCTGTTTAGTTTCACTTCATTGCGGATGTCGGTGGTGATTGATATCGTCGGCATTACACCATTGTATACAGGATGTCCGCATGAATAAAGTTTCCTATTTATCTTGCTGCTAGATATTAATATACACGTGTTCAAAAATCGAAAAGTTCCTGGTTAGAACAAATAATGAGTGTCAGATCACTAAAGATCGCCCTCCAACTTTCAACTACCCTGTGTTCAGATACCGAAGCACATGCACACGTGAGCGTATCTGCCTTGGGAGCTGGACGTCGTGTGTTCGATCCCCGGCCGCAACATACCAGAGTCGTTAAAACGGTACTGGTACTGCTCCCGGATATGTCCATATCAAAAATGTTAAATTTGACGAAAATGAATTCCAAGAGATTTGCTATGGTGTATACATTTTGACTTTTGGAGCACAAATTACGAAATTATAAGAAAATGAAATTTCTGCTTCTATGTTTTTCATATAAAGATATCCCCTGAATTTACCTTTCGAAATGGCCACCATGACCATGGATTCTCACTGATGTGGGTCTGGATGTCTGTGCTCTTACTCATATTGTAGTTTAGTCTGATAACTGTTCTATGCACGATACAACCACATGCGAAAAGCTGTTTGTACATTAATTCCGTGATGAGCCTTAAATGCATGGGAATTAGTGTTAACGCTCTAAATACGAGCGTTCGTGAGAATATACTGCGATAAGTACATTCAAAAGTAAGAGACGATTTTTATTTAAGCGCAATATGGTATAATGATATGACTTACCGTATTCGTGATTATGCCATTCTTGTTAGTACATACCTTAATTGTTGACTTTAACTGCTGTCTACCATAGTTTAACTTTAATATTTATCTATCAGATGAAGGGAACATATATATACCAATATACCATTAGAAATATTTTATAAACGATGTAGGATTGAAATCATCGAGCAGGAAAACTCTCAAAGCTAAACACAATTTTTACCACACCTTTTTATTTTTTGATTCATTCTGTTTTGCAAATATGACCATTATATATAATATACAGAGGTAATTATTACAGCGGAAGTTAAAATAAACTTCCTGATGAAGTATTCAAATCAAGTGACGCATTCCTGCAGTGTTGAGTCTATTGGTGACGCATAATACATTATGCTAACTGTTGTCAATATAAGCTATAGCTTACGATATTTGATCTAAAATTAAACCGTATAAATATCAGAGATATACACCCGAATGTTAAACATGTTATTGTGCGTGTTCATTTAGATCGACCTTATGTCTCTCCTCAAATAACACTTGGCTGAATATGAATATACTAATTAGTAAGGAACGCAAGCTATAACAGTTTGATGAGATTTCTTTGGACAGTATGAACTTGAACATTTTTCTAACAGTGTTCTGGGTCCTGTTGAGTACTGCAGGTAAGGCATACAGATAAACATAGATTTTTCTATGAACATTTAAAGAAGTTAATTAATTTTGTTTGTGTCTCTTTATACTACACCATCACACTTTTCATTTTAAGATATAAAAGTAAAGTTGTAAAAATAAATGTATGTATGCATGTAAAATGAAATGTTTGCTCAGTGACATAATATCTGTCTACAAAGGATCTATATATCTATCTAGAGATATAATTCGTGTTATTGCTTGTCTATCTTAATGATATTTGGTTGTATATGTAGAAAGATGGAGATAAAATCTATACTTCATTTTGTTAAGAAATATGAAAAAAGATGTTGTAAGGAGTATATTAAAATATATAATACTGCTTTTAAGTTTGCCACTTCTAACACTTGACTGAATAGGAATATACTTGTTTATCAATGAGGAACACACGTCATAACTGTTAAATGAGGTTTCTATGGATACCATGGACTTAAGAATATTTCTGATAGTGTTCTGGGTCGTGTTCAGTACTGGAGTTAAGGCATTTTATACGTTGATAAAGATTAAAATAAAAGGTTAATGGCAGTTGACAATGTAAATCATAGTTGAATATAAACATAGATTATTCTATCTATCATTTATCTATCTCCCCACCCATCCATCCATACATTTATCAACTCGTACCTCTCTAGAGCTATTACTTTGCTGTCGTCTTTCTAATTTTATGTCCTTGTACATAAAGATAGATGGGGAACAATATGTTCTTGATTTGGTAAGAAATGTGAAAAGAAAAAAAAATGTCATTAGGAATATATTAAAATATGTAATACTGCTTTTCTTTAAGTCTGTCAGAATCCAGTTCCAAACGGCCCAGCTACAGAGCGTCCGACGGAATGTGCAGGATCAAACTGTCCCTGCTGTGTTACAAATGCCTGCGGATGTAATGGTAACTGTACAGAGGGGATCTTTGGTAGTCAATGTCGCAACAAGTGTCCTGACCGATGTGTGTCTTGTGACGATTACGTTAAATCTACCAGTGATACGAACTATCTGGGTTATGGCTACTGTACAGAATGTAGACCCGGATACTTCAGTGACCTCCAAGATTATTTCCAATGTAACTTCAACTGTCCAGTGAAGTGTGTTTCATGTCAGTCTGCGACTCGGTGTCACTCGTGTAATAAGGGGTATTACCTGGAACCAAATACTGAAGAGTACGGCCAATATATGGCTTGTCCAGATTCTTGTGCTGTCTGTACTTCTTCATCCTCCTGCTCGGAATGTAAAACATCGCATTTTGAAGGGAATGCATGTGAGAAATGTATACCCCGGTTTGTCTGGTCAGAAGACGGTAAATGAGTTTTCTTTTGTTATGTATTTTATAAATATGTTTTTCATCATATATTTTCATCAAATCCCCCTTTTTCAAGCCAGAATATGTCCTTTAACAAATTAAAACCCAACCTTATCTGTTGATGGCGAGATAGATGCATGTATTAGTTAAAAGTAAACTTGCACACACATAATTATATATAGACCAATATTCTAAAATTTTGTAAAAGGTTTATCCGTTATTATTCAGTAATATGTTATATTTAATGTCTTACTGAATATTTATGAAATATAACATAAGTCCCGACAATAGTTTTAGATGAAGGAAAAATTACTCTGAAAATGTGAACTGCGTGATTCATAGTTTAAAATATAGGCTCAGGGTATTGATGAATATGGGCGCTGTGTTTAGCACCAGCCTATACTGTAAAATTTACTGTGCAGTTTACCGCTATGTAGCCGCAAACAGGGCAGAAAAAAGTCTGACGGGTTTCATTTTGATTATTTATTAAAGATTTGATACTTAAGCGTAAGAAATTTTAAAAAAAATTTTTTTTTTTTAAATCAGGTGACTTTTTCAGTGAATTATTGTTGGTCCTAAATCGTAAATCCTGATAGGGTTTGCTTATGATACAAACTGTTACATTGGTATTCGCGTTTCTCTTGTGTGTTCGTTAAAAAAATTATAAGGACAATTACGCTTTTTATTATCATTTTAATCGAAATTCCATCTTTTGACAAGGCAACACTTTTAACATCATGTCCCATTTGTGGATTTGTTAGTATAATAGTGAGGTTGTGAGTACGATCCTCGGCTGCGACATACCAAAGTCGCTACAATTGGTACTTATATAGCTCCCTTGTTTGTCGCTTGGCATAAAAGGCTAATGGCCTAGTGGCAAGAGGAACCTTGTTACTTCTGTGATCCATAAGACTGCAATATCTGTAAAGGCAATTGTAAAGAACGGCCAAAATAGTCCAACTTCTTGTACATCATCTGTCTCTACACACCTGTGCTGTGACAAATGATCAAAATGTAATTCTGGGTACTATAGTATCCCAACCCTACTCCGGATTATTACCTGTGCCTGTCTTGCTAAATGTGCTCTATGTCAGTCTACATCTTAGTGTCAAACTTGTAAGAAGGAAGGTTTCATTTGATTTAAACAGCCAATATACTTTTAATCTATTTTTTTCTTGTACGGCATGTGAATTTTTAACTTCCTGTTTGGAGTTTAAAGATGGTAGCATATTGTTATTTACATACATAGGCACAATAAACAATCTCACTGGTGCTGTCTTGATTACATGTTTAATGATACATTCATTCGGGGATAAATGTATTGTCTGAACGATTTTCATATTTGTAGATTACAGATCAACAAAATTAACGAATTAATACAATTATATATTGAAATCTGAAAAGGTACATAAAAATGTTGTCATTGGGAATTAACTTTTTATCAATATATAAATTTGTAATAGTCGGTTACATTGAATCGTATATCTAGTATAAAGAGAATGTTTTGGGGCTGTAGTTTCCTGCCACCAGAACATGTGTTGTAGCGGTAAATTATCAAGACAAATAATTTGTGCTTCAGCTATATATTTTTGCTCTCAGTCTCTATTGTAATTTACATGTCACCTTTATTGCTTTTTGTATTTTACCTTTGGTCATCTGGCGGCATATTCAGTTTACATAATTTGCTTTGTGCGTTATATGACTTGCAACTGACCACACACCCCCACTGAGGCGCGACTGACATATCTGCATTTGTTGTATAAGCTTTTGGTTTAAGTTATGATAAAACAGAGGATAAATTTGAGTTTTAACCTTCATTCTCTGCAGACGTCTGGCGGAACAAATGCTTATTATTTGAATTCAAATATCGTAGTTAATTCACGCATACCACTGTTTAACACCATAATGGAATATCTGTGTTAAAATATAAACTAAAAGAACACAAACACTGTTTTAATGCATCCTGAAATTGTAACTACAGAGATTGCTTTAACTATCGGATCTTAATTAAAATTTTCACCCGGTACCCAGATACAGAGTTCTCAAAGAAGTAGTTATTTGGATATTTCATTTCTACCTTTTTCTTCTTTTAAGAGTAATTATCAAACAAGGTCAAAGAGAGCAGACGTCTGGAGATACACACGTTTACTACAATGTATCAGGTAAATTATCTTAACGTATTTAAATTGACTAAGCGAATGTTCGCTGTTTTTCACAATACACCTTACACATAACAATAAGATCTTTATTAGTTATATTAATTTCAAAGTAAAATAAAGATTTTGATAACAGTTGGTGTGGGAAACAAATGAACATCTGAACCACTAAAAATGTCTTAAAGACCATTTGACTTCATGTGATAGATTCCACTAAACATGCAAACAGAGGTACGGTCAATGCAGTTGGTGCCGATATTCAAACAACGGAATTACAGCTAGAAAACGAACGTCTTAAAAAGGAAATCGAGCGTCTAAAAGAGGAAAACACTAGTCTACGCTCAGACCAAATTGTATCCAGAGAAATGTTTGCAGGTGACCGACATTTTCTGTTAAAAGAGCAAGTATAGTGCCCTCAATTTAGTATTTGTAGCGTATTCATTTTCAACGATTTTTGATGTTTACTTTTGATTATGTGTAAATAAATTCTCTTAATTCCATATTATATACATGTAAGAACTTGCTTATACATATAAAAATACATTAATACAGGTCAGTTACAAAAACTATGTTTGTAAAATATCTTTTCAAATTAAAATAGGATGAACGTTTCGTAATTCGCTTCATATTTTAAATTCCCTATTTTTGAATGAAAATTTAGAAAATGTCATCATATTTGATGATAATTCGTAATATCTCTGTTTTTCAGACACACAGTCCCACTACACAAGCCTGGATAGACATGGAAAGGAGGAAAACACATATGAAGGACTGAGCCATTGAGCTATATGCGAACACTAGGCTTTGCATCAGACAAACTTCATGTAAACAGCTCATAATTGATTTGCTATAAGCAGTAATATCAAAAATATAAAAAAATCAACATGAAGAAGGATGCATTGGTTAAAAATATATATTAAAAATCTAGAACTATTGTTGATGGGGATTAATACCATCGCATACAGCTTTGAAGAAGGTAAATGCTATACGTCTCAAGGAATCATCGATAAAGGTATCTATGCTTGTCTTTTGATTCGGATAATCATGAAATATCATTGTTGCAAGTGTGGGACGGGACGGGAAGGGGCTTGTCAGACGTGATTCACATGAGTCCCACACCAATATGTGAAGCGGGGATATGAGCAAGTCCTAAGCACAAGAAAACCAGCACAGGATTTCCCACAACACACATGTCCCTAAAGAGTTAATAGAATATGTAGAATATGTTACTCGTCTTCTCATAAAAATACACTTAATAACCATTTCCATGAATCTATGATATTTCCACCTGAAGTATCAAGATCGTTTATTTGAGTAATAAACCAAAGTTTTACATGTTGAAACACTTTGTTTATACTGTCACTGTTTCATATCAACATGATATTGCTTTCTAAATGATATATACTTACATAGATTTTAAACAATAGCTTTATTGTACTTGAGTTTTGTGATTTGTAAGGATATGCCCCCATTTTAATAAATACGAATCAGAAGTCTCAAAGAAATATAAATCATCAAACTTTATGCTACTTCCGTGAGAGATTTAAAATAGTAAAATATAATTACAATCCGATACGTTCTCTTATTGATTATTAAGATGACTATGTCGGTCATTTAACAGCTTCTTATATATATCTCTCTCTGTTTTAAAATACCTTGTATTGATTTTAGCTATATTTTCTGTTTCTATGATGTATTTGCTTATTGTATATTGTTATCTGAATATGCGAAAAATTTGGCAAGAGTCATGATTGAATTTTTTTTCCAACGTCCTATACTTCATCATATATAATGGTTTCACTGATTTATCTGAATATGCGAAAAATTTGGCAAGTGTCATGATTGAATTTTTTATCCAACGTCATCATATATAATGGTTTCACTGATTATAATTTTAATACCTGAGAGCAGTGTTGGTATTCAATAATCAGTCGTATTTTTTATTTCAAAGCCAAAATGATTTTAGCAGGTAGTTGAAATGAATGCTTATTAAATGAATGCCTGTTTTGATTTTTTTTTCTTATTGGAATCGTAAACTTTACAAGATAATTAATGCATTTATTCCCTATTTCTAGCATTTAGAAATACATTCATAAATACAATTTTAAAATATTTATAATTGCATAATTTACTTTAAGAACATCATACGTAGAAATATAACTCAATTTTAACAAGACGGAAACAATTTCCCTCTGTATAAATACACTTTCAAGTGACCTTTATGCTTACCGTTTGCAAATTGGCAAACAAGCTTGAACACATTGGACTTTATAACGACAGTTGGTCGGCATGATTTGTGTACAAGTTTGATCAACAGTTACAGGGATATAGACCTTGACTATATGGTGGCTGTCAAGATTAAAACGACACACTGCCTGACGGATATAAATAGGTTTCATGATGCAGTACATATTCATAAATATGAAAACAAATTACGCAATAAATACACCACAAACAATGAATATATTTCACAACGACTCAAATTAGTTTTATCTTTATTAGAGCACATTTAACATACTGATACCAGATAAATGATGTTATTATCCTGTTACACTTTTCGGACAAATAAATATACGAATTGAAACATTTTAGATTTTTTGGAATTTTTTTCCCAAGTAGTTTCGTTTTATTTATAAAATTGTATAAGCCGGTATTAATGTTTGATACACTACTACCAAGTAATTGTTGGTCAGGTATCTTTCATTGCTACTTTATAGTTTGCTCTCTTGATATATTTAAGGATGAAATTTATCATTTAAATTTTGTTAAATCCATTTGTTATAATTATATCAAATGTATATACCGATAAAAAAGAAATGACCTACATCGCAATTCTTTCAATGAATGTTAATGCTGACTATAACATTCAATATATTTTTTCTCGATTGTATAAGGTATAGTTTCATCAAAGGAAATTGTCATTTAGAAGAATGCAATCCGTTGCTAGGAAAATAATAAAAAGGTGATGGAATCAAAACAGAAATGAATCAAAATATAAAAGCTAAATAATTTTAAGGCCCAATTTATTTCAATTTTCATAAAAGAAAAAAAAATAGCATTGACAAAGTGTAGACTTACACAAATGGTACATGCTGTGCAAATATCCTCTGTAACATAACAGTGAAACTCATTCAAAATGTTTATCAAATTATTCAATTTAGTATTTTTGGACGAATATCAACATAGTCTCATTGTTTATATTTTGTTTGACGGGTATTTCCGACAACAATCTGTAATTGGAAATAATTTGTATTTGAAAAACCGTTTTTGAATCACAATTTGTTTATCTGCTACGTCACCAATGTATACACTCGTGATTCGTTAACGGAGACATAAGAAATGTTTATGGAAAATTGACGAAGATTTGTGGAATATTTTTGTAAATACTTGAATGATACTTAGTGAAAGGGAAATATTCTTTCTTATTTATGCATTGTAATAACATTGTCGTCAATAAATATCTCGTAACATATCTGTAACACACACTGCTTTCTGTCGGAAGAATATACACTGCTTAGGAAGCATAATGTGCTTTTAATATTTCATACAACACATCACACAGATCCCAATTGTAATCTACGCCTACAGTTAATATAAATCGGTATCCTTTCTTAAAATGAAAGTAGTGCTATCAATGATAATAATAATGTAAATAAAAATAATGAAAAGTAATTAATTTAATAAAAAATAATAATAATAATATAGTATCAATAATAACAGCAAAGACAATAAAACTGTAATATCTGTGATAACGATAATAATAAAGATGAAAATTAAGAATAATAAAAAAAACAATAATTGTGATTATGAAATTAATTATAGTTTAATTATAATCTGCATTACTACTTACTCCTATCGTTAAATTATAACTTGCGTTACCGAGCGCAAATTGTAGAGCTTCATGTCAGTAACCTGAAAAATCCTACTTCATAACGAGTCATAAAATTGTCATTGTTCAGAATATCTCATTTCCGACGAAGTTTGTCAATCACTTGCAGGTGCCTTTTTCTAAGACGAACTGATGAAGTAGGATAATAAGGATAACAATTTCTAAACAGCAACACACTGCTCAACCGTTTTTCACAAATTGATAAACTGATTAGTTAATATCTACTAAACAGCAAAGTATGATTACTTCATTACTTTCTTAATTATCATTCCTCCTTATTTTGGATATTTTTCTATATGTTATCACTGAATTATTTCTATATTATCCTTAAATTCCTTTATATTATTTGCAATCTTTTATCATATTTCCTGAAAATAAACGCTTTGTTAAAAACGAAAGTCGTTTGTTAAAACGTTTGTAAACGTACCTACGACAACATTTCAGTCATTTGGCTGTCTACTTGTCGCGGAAAAAAATGCTGTCAAATTGAAGTTCCACATCGTAGACATGTGGCATGATACAAAGTCTACACATTATTCTGATACCAGGCACTACCAAGTTTATATGCTGAGCACCATGTGGCCAGTAACTTTTTTGACGACTTTTGTATCGGGGATTGAACAACGACTTCCCGCTTCCGGGGCGGACTCTCTAACCACTCGGGCTAAAGATTTCGTATTCAATATATTACATCTACTGTCGAATCTTCATGATACCATCTGCATGATAAAATTAACCTTTATCACACGGTTATATTTAGAACACTTCTTTTAGAAAAGGACTACTTTTGACATACTACACTCGCACTCTATGACACTCTCGATGTAAACACCCAGTTATAATGTAACATCTGAACTTTAATAAGATAAACTAAAAATACATTTCTTTATCAATATTTCAATTCATAGTAAAACTAATTTCCATAAATCTGACTTTGTCAGTAATGTTAGAATGCTAATTAAAATAAATATAAAATACAATCATATCTTGTGTCGTCTGCAATAAAACTGTCACATGAAATGGCTGACATGCCGAACTCAAACTTTTTCCTTGGAGAAAAAAATAACGTGGGTGCAAATCCTTGTTAGATCATCTTTCCATTTATTTTACCATGAAAAGAAACAAAGGGAATGATGTCGTGACAGGGCCATGCATATTAAGATCTCAACATACATATATATAGATCTGTTCTTGAATATCAAAAAATCACCCTGTGTATAAAAGTTATGTTAATTTAAGTTCGAAACTATCAGTTTTATTGTTGATTATTGAGTTCAATTTAGTGGTAAATGTCAAATGCAAACACTGTGTTCATTAAACTTAAAGAAATAAGTAGTTGAATAAAGAATTACTTCGTATTAACGCCGGCGTTTGCATAATTGAATACTTACGCTCCCGTAATTTGCAGAAAAAAAAACAAGGACTATTGCACCGATTTTTAAAATTGTTATCTTTATAAGTAAATAATTTACAAACATACATACAAATGTTATTACATGTATGTCAGATTTATATTTTTGTATTTTATTTTGCAAAACATATTGTACAAATAGTTATGTTCTTACGAATTGGGACAAGTTAACAGGAAAAAAATAATACGAGGTTTGGTCAATAAATTGACCTCAACTCCCCCTTTTTTACCGCCGATTTATATGTTGGAATTTCAAGAACAAGCAGAAAATTAACTAAAAAAAAAAAAAAAATGTGCCATTCATAACTGCTCGAATATGAACCCGGACATTGGCGCCATCAATACTTTTATTCTCATTCTTGGAAAAGTATTAGTCCTACGTAAACGATCCATTGACAGACGGCATCAAGACACACGTCGACCAGTGATCCACGGCTATACCTCGAACTTGCGGCAGAAATTAGTGCAAAAAGAATTGAATAAGAAGAAAATGAAAGTGAAAATTAGAGTGTGATAATTTGTAGGCATTGAATTTGCTTAGCATTGAGTATAAATTTTAACGTGTACTGTGAAGTACATTACACAGCACTCCTAGTTGGTAGGAAAAAAAAACACTGTCATGTCTTTGAGGTTTTCTCCTTTGACTAACAAGAGTGCCAGTGCCGCTACACTGCCTTAAAATATAACGATCGAAGTAAAAGAGGCTACCGATATGATAGTAGGTCAAATGGCTGTGTCAATATATATCCTTTTTTCCTCCTGAGCAAAAATCTTGCAAAAATCACCGAACCGTTTATTCCCTGCTTTATTTGGGAAGTTAGGAGTTGCGTTCTTAAGTTAATATGCTATTGAGGCCAAGTTTAGGAAGGCTGTTGCAAAATCACTGAGCCGGAAAATTCCTGCTTCATGCACATCTACCAATTATAATTATGAAATAGATCAAGTTTCATAAAGATCCGTTCAGAAACTCAGGAAGAGCTGAGTTCACAAGGCTGCTATATCAATCAACCGCAGAGGCTAGGTTTCAAGGGTCATAAATTTTGTAAAAATCAATAAACGTCTATTTTGATAAAACGACACATCAATAGACTTTCTTCTGAAAAATATGGAAGTGGTCCATGAATGAAATGGGGTTTTCCTTTGACTCGGGAGTTTGGGCCATTTTTTTAAATTTCAGTAATCATGCATTTTGACCGTTGAAAATAAATGGTATGGTGGTCATATTTACACTAAAATAACCAGGACAACAAATACTCAAAATAGAGTTATTTTTGTTACAAATTGGAAGAATTTAACACTTGGGTTTCAATGACTACGGGGAGTCCTGCTGAAGATTTTTTTTAGGTTAAAAATCTCACTGACAGTATTTGAATTATTTATTAATCTTTTCTATATGAGGCAAATTTAGGGCTATCTCACTGTAACATCATGCTGTTCAAGAAGTGTTTTACCTTCTTTATAGGGCCGTTCATAGGCGACGCCACAGCGACTATTTCTTTAAGTTAATGCAAGTTTGCATTTGACTTGGATTTTACGGTACATCAAAAGACACAGCATTTTGCAAATTTATCAAGTCAACATATCTTTATACACAAATCTTGAAAAAAAAAACAACAACAAAAAACAACAACACCTAGAACAGTAATCGATATAGTATCATAAGGGTCCTGTACTTTTCAGTTACACCCAAGATCTACAGGGCCCATTCTGAATGCTTAATTAAATACGATATAGTGGTTCGGATTGTTCAGTGTCTATGGCAAAGATCGTTTTATTGTTACATTTACAATTTAAAATTCAGTAAATTACTATTTAATTTATTAAGAATGTACATGTACTCACCTGTGCAATGGTGGCCTCTATATGTGTCTGAAACTGATCAGGAATTGTAGGAAGAGATGACCCCAGGTACTCAGATGGGTTGCTGTCACATGGGACCAGTTCCTTCCCGGTTACTGTGGCAACCACGACAACCACTGAAAGGTAAAGGCGGATCATACTGGAACACACCGTCTATAACTGAAAAGTTTTGAAGTTTAAACAGAGCCATATAATAATTTACTTTTTTCAGGTGATGGGGAAAGGATCTTAATACCATATCATGAGGGAGGTGGGCTGGAATCCTCATTATTAGTTTATTTTTGGAATATAAAGCGACTTTGTTCTAATTAATATAGCTGAATCTGATTTTTTTAGGCAAAGACACCTATAAAGAAAAAGAGCCAAGCTGCCAACTTTCTTATTTGGATACTGAAAAATTAGTTCCTATTTAGGGATTATCTGAAAATTGTAGTCCTCTGATACATTTGTAAAAGATACATTCAGAAAATTTGGATTCCTTTCCAAATATGTGAGTCAAGGACTCTAAATTAAGAGAAAATGGGATTATTTTAGGCACTCTGTAAATAACAAAATAAACAAAGTCAAAAAATCAAAAAGAAGTTTAATATGGGATAATGGATTATCTTGACTATTTACCTGTAGTAATTTTTTTCTCTTTATCTCTATTTTCCGCTGATACTTTTCTCAGTAGATTATAACAAAGACCTATCATTAATAGTTCTTTGATTATAGGCAAGTGTGTGCGTCAGGAAATTACTATTCTGCAGAGCTACAAATATTTTTATTCAAGAAATGGGTATTCAATATCTTTTCTTATGCAACTGCCAACCTTTAAATTGAGTTTTCAAAAAATATCTTGGTTATTGTTTCACCATGATTCTTAAAACTTTTTCTTTTTTTTTGCCAAAATTAATGCTGTAAATACTCAAATACTTATTTGCTACTCTGATCCTATAAATAAAAAATAATCAGACCCAGTGATCTTTCTCATATATTTTTTCTTTCACTACATGTGACCTCCTTTCATGGGAAAATGAGCGTTAAAATAGGAATAAAATAATAGGATATATGATAACATAAGCTAATGATAGTGTTTTAGATTTTCAAATATTTATCTTATAGTAGGTGGTATAAGACTTGAAAGTTTCCAAAATGTCAATATAATTACACTCAGTAATGATGGTGTGGTCCATTGGTAACATATCCGGACTGTAGATTGGGTCTGAACCCCATCGGGGATACCTATCAAAATGCAAATTAATTACTGGTGCAAAGTACTGATTTGACCCAGAAACAATCGTGAGTAGTAAATACGTCCTTTCCAATGAGCGTAAAATAAGTTTAAGAGGCTCCACATAGGCCAGTGAAGAGTTTTATCTATCCCCCTTTTGAAATCACTCCAAACAGTGTTGTAAGTACATGGTGCTTCCCACATCGATATTAAAAAACCAACATAACAATATAAACTAGATATACTTTTTCTAAAGGATAATATGACGACACTGCCACTGTTATGTTGTCGATTTTAAGGTTTAGTCTTCTTGCCGAAAAAGCGTTTGTTGATCACAGTATTGCAAACTAACTGTACAAATGAAAACACAAAATCCTATAAATCGCTGAGAATTTGTGTTTCAGTTTTACGATCTATCTTTTCAGACTGAAACCATTATATAAGTCACGTGATGATAACAACCGTGAAAATTTTATTGCTGCGTTATTTTATTTTCTTAATTTTGAAAATGAAGAGCACCAACATTCAACTTCCGGTCTGGAAAATCGACTTCAGATCATTTCTGTGTAAACATTCTTCAGATACGATTTTTTTTCATGGTAAATGCATGCATTAGATTGATTATTTGATTGACTGACTCTTTATCATAAAATCGAAGTCATTTAGTATAGTAATGACTGACTCAAAAGTATGATATTAGAAAAAACACAAGACTCGTGCAGGTGCTTATGGCAACAAAATATTATAAGAATTGATTTGCTACCAGTTTAGTATTTTATTTCTCAATGTTGTATCTTGTAGAACTAGTTTTTGCAATAAGATTTAATTTTGCAATAAGACTGGGTGTGGTAACATGCCACTACACTTGTCTGTTACCTGAGAATGGCATTGTACTGTATAATTGCAGATATTTTTTTTAGATAATGAAGAGTTGAGAGGAGCCCTTAAGGTATATGCTGGCATTTTCATTTTAATTGGGAAGACACATATGAGCCGGGTACCGGACATTTTTGTAAATGACAAAGTTGCGGAAGTACTGGTATTGCTCAGTTCATCAAGCTTGTAATTTATAAACTGCCTGTTGAGAAAAGTGATTCTGTAAAATTTTTGCCAATTAAATTGAGTCATGTTTGTCTTCTGCCTTCATTCAAATGGGGAAAAGTATATACTTTCTGGCATTGTTAATATATAGCCAATTACCTCCATTAAAAACAAATTAAACATATTTCTTTTTAAATTATGAAAATATTTTTTTTCTGTTTCAGTTTTAATGGCCGTATGAGTGGCATAGTGAAGAATATTCAAATGATACGTCTGGAAAAGAGAAGACTATGTCTTCGCAAGTCAAGTAACGATTTTGTCGATTTCTTTACGTTCGTTTTGGGGTCGATTGTCTACTCTGGTATGAAGCCTTTCATATTTGTCAATCTACGATAAAACATTGAAAGGTTCTGAAGTTTGGGAATAATATGGAAACATTCTTTGCCGTTAACATCTACGAAAATATGTATAAACTCATCACCACTGACACATCTCGGAAGAATTTTTTTTTCAAGTACTCTTCTCCCAGATGGCTGGTGCAATTGCGCTGAATGTAAATTGAAGTTGCATCATTGAAAAGTTTGCGATATATGTATTTTAAAGCGTGATCTCCATTGCTGGTTTGCATCGGATACTACAATCACAGAAACTATTTCGTAACGTTAACGCATATGGTTTTTGCCGCTTTGTATTGCAATATTTTTAATCTCAACTTTGCTGTTTCAGTCAAAGGAAACTTAACTCTATACACTTTCCTCTCCTATATTTGACCTCACTTTGGCTGGTTGCTAGGATACTATGATTTCTACACATTTTCTGTGACAACCCTTACTTCCGTTGGGACTGTACTCTTGTAAAAAAAATTTCATGTTTGCAAAACACACATATTCATCCGATTGTTTGCTGCCAGACAAAGCTTGAACATTTGGAAAAAAAAACAACATTACAGTGTAAAACATTGGAATAAGACACAGTGTGAAAGAAATTCTGGTGCAAAGATGGTTCCTAGTTTTCTTGTTTCCATGGATACCATCTCCATTACCAGGAAGTGGCATACAGTTCAGAAAGAAACGGGAAAAAAAGGATTGATTCATAATCATGTACTTATTTGTCCGTGAAAATGTACAGTCATCGTTGAATAGCACATGGCTGCTGATTACGCTACTCTTCATACACCACTTGTATTTTTTTTTCACTACTCAGTTTTATCATTTTTAAAAGCCTATACAGTTGTTTTCTATTTGGTGCAGGATAACACTGACCCACCTGGAGTTAACCAACTCTTATCATAATATCCTATATCATAAACCTCTACCATTTATCGTCTTACCTCAAGCTGGAGAGTATCCAATATGTAAACATCATTTTGACTGGCTTAGATATAGTCATGCTTTTCGCATAATTCAAACACCAATTTGCTGGTCTAAAATTCCAGGTTTGGTGAACGGAGAGTAACAGAACAAATTAAGCGTGATGGGAGTCTGACATTTTATGTCCAGTGAGAGATTCAAGTCCTATGTACAACTTATTTACACTTGTACGAGGGATTTTTTCTGTTTTAGCAGATTTCAGTGAGATTTTTAGAAATAAAAAAAAAACATTCTCTTTAAATCTCGTTCCTGGATAAGCCATGTGGAGGTATAAATCACCTAAAAAAAATGAATTATGAAATTGGACACAGCAGTTTTGATTCAAATTCTTATGTAAACATAATCTATGTAAATGTAATACTTCTAAGGAACCAAATTTGTGATTTCACTCCTTTCCTAATATAGTGATGTTAAAGATATGCAAGTGTATTATATACTTTTATATATTATTTTATTTATTATATACTTTTGAACCTATATCTAATAGTGGCCACCTGTATTAAGCGGTCAGCCTGCATTAAACGGTCAATTTTGATAAAACTAGCACTTTGTTACACGTTTAACATTTATTTAATGTCACCTTTGTTAAAAGGTCAGTTTCTCGTGTTCCACTGACTGACCACTTAAGACAGAACTGACTGTATACCAAAATTCCCACTAGGATTCCCAAAACATTATCAGAATCTTATACATAAGCGCTCAGAATAACAGAGGTCTTTTCCACTAACCTTCCTACAAACATATTTGACCTTAGTTTAGTATAAACTTATCTATTTTACGTCAATTGGGAAACAGATTCGTACAACTTTTACGACTGCCTCTAATCGTCTCCTGGGTTGGGCCAATACTTTGCACCATAAGAAGTCATGAAAAATTCTTGCCTCCTAAGGGGTTCAAAGCGATAACCTTTTGATCATTAACCGCATACGTTACCAATTGCTTACGGCGCCCTTTTCGACCTTATTCGTAAGTACTATGTTGTTCTATATACCTGTAGTGTCTAACTGTGTCTTACTTGAACAATAAAACATGTATTTTACAAACACATGGCTCTTTGTTTAAAAAATATCACAGGAAAAATACTATTTTATATCATTCTGTGAACATTCACTGACGAATACTTTTTTTAAAAGTTAAGTGAAAGAGGTCCCAGGATTCCAATTAGGAGTTAGTGAAAATCATGTATACATGTACAGTAGAGAGGGACATATAGGCTGCCAATCTGCATACAGCAAAACCTCTCTTAAGACCACCTAGGAATTGAGTACATCTTGCTATAAAGACCATCATTTGGAACAAAATGATTTAAATCACAATCAGTGTTTTGACTATAGTAGTAAAATTCATTACTCAGAGTTTAAGACCACCTCTCTGTTAAGACTACTTTTCTGTTATCTGTTAAGTCCACCTCTCTGTTAAGACCATTTTTCTGATCTCTGTTCGGAGCACCCATTTGTTAAAACCACTTCTCTGTTAAGACCATCTCTCTGTTAAGACCACCTCACTGTTCAGCCCATTTTTCTGTTCTCTGTTCAGAGCACTCATTTGTTAGACCACTTTTTTGTTAAGACCACTTCTCTGTTAAAACCACTTTTTAAACCTTTTTCTGTTCTCTGTTATGACCACCCTTTTGTTTAGACCACTTCTCTGTTAAGACAACCCATTTGTTAAGACCACTTCTCTGTTAAACCACTTGTCTGTTCTCTATAAGACCAGCCATTTGTTTAGACCACTTTTCTGTTAAGACCACTTCTCTGTTAAGACTATCAATTTGTTAAGACCACGTCTTTGTTAAGACCACTTCTCTGTTAAGTCATCTTATCGCTGGAACCAATGGTGCTGTTAATAGGGGGTTATACTGTAAATTAAAACAAATAAAATCCAATAACGTTCAAGTCAGTTTATAACAAAACTTAATTACAGTCTTTTATACTCAATTGAGTTTGTTACCTTTTTTGTAAAATTACTAAGTCTCAGTTAAAGCTATAACTCCGTAACTGGATCTGACTCACTTTCATTCAATGTATTTGATTATTTATTATTGAATACTTTATTGAGTTAATTTATTGAGTTTTGAAAATTTGTAGAAATTATTTATGTCATAACTGTATAAAACAATGAATTTTATTTCTATCTATGATGGTGACTTGATTAAATAAGAAAATAACAGGGTAACAACAAACAGTTGATAAGTTTCTAAAGCAGTTTTATTGGGTCATTATTTTTAAAGGTGTTCGGTTATGCTAAATGATTAGAAAAAAATTATTTTCTGTACATGATTTGTCGAATGTGAAATTCTAAATTAATTATTCTTTATTTGTTGAAAAACAGTTTTTCACAACTAAAACTGTTGTATTTCTCTGGTTCCGGGTTGGGCCAGTACTTGCCAGAGGAGACACAGAGATATTTGCCCTTGAATAAATAGGTAATCATCAGTGGCAAAGCAATACGGTGTAGCTCCATTATAACAACAACAAAACAATATTATACAACACTGGACCCTAAACCATCGTTTTGTGAATTGTAAAATCATTTGACGTACATTTTTGTATCAATATTTTGACCGCAAATAGTGTTATAATGGAGCTGCCCTGTATAGTAAGGGAATTAAATGATGGATTGTGATAGGTTTATTTATTGTTTGTCTTCAGTAATTTACCATGTGTCCATTCCATACACATCTTTCATACCATGTAATTTATGCTTCCTGAAGGGTTAGCTGTGTGCTCCGTCCTTCCATCTTCTCACTTATTGTCTGGAGCAAAAAAACAACTGCATACTTCATACATGTATATGGTCTATAACCTGACACTTAATGCCTAGATGGAAGTTATAGACATTACACAGCGCAAGTAATACAACTTTTGTGTAGACTCTGATAATATTTCTCCTTTATACAAAGTATGCCTCAAGAATTGTATAATACATTTGCAATTATTTCCTTATTGTGCCATAAGTTTTCCTTACATATACAAACCATACAAGTGAAGTCACATGTAGTTTCTATGTACCTCCACCACAGCATCTCACTTCCATATCCATCACAAGCGTCAGGGAGCAACCATCTGGCATGCGTTCAGTGTGTCGGTTGCTTACAATCAGCTATAAAGATGTCTTAAGACCATGCTGTTCTCGTGTATCATGCTGTAAATATAACGCAATTGTTTATAACACTTAGACAGCTTTATTGCTGACTGTAAGCAATAGGTTTGGCATACTGAACACTTGCCTGTTCATCCAATTGTCTTGTAATAATCCATAACCTCATTAACAAGCATGTAAAACATTTAAGATGTGGTGATATTACATTGATTAACCGAACTTTAAATGAGATATGAAATATTGTGTGTTTCTTTGCCATGCAGACTGTGTAGAATTTGAGAAACAATGTTGCATAGACCCGAATAAGAGCTGTCTGATCGGGGTCTGCTGTGTTTGCCATGGTGTCAACACACATCTACATGGGGTAAAGGGTCAACTGAGGTATTTGTCTCAGTTGATCAGATTTTGGTTGCAAAAGGTTTCTAAAACTAACAGTGCATGTCATTGTATCGAATAAAAATAAAATTATGATTAAATCAGAGTCTGTATTAGACCTTTTTTGTTTGATATAGTTCAGCCAGAAATGAATTACCTTTTTGCTACATATCGAGAAGTAAATGAGAAGTGTTTTCGGTATCCTGACCAAATATTTATTCAGTTGGTAGTACTATGTAGTATGTCTGTTGGTGATGCTTTTTTGTTAATTAAGAAAAAGACTCAGTGGTAATGGTGTAAAAAAATGAAAGTAATGTGGGGGCATAGCTTAATTACAGGTTTTGACAGCTGTGTGTGTGCGTGTCTGTGTGTTTAAAGCTAACCTGTAGATAAGTGTTTTTTCTAGTTTTCCATCCAACGGCACGCATCATGCAGCGTCAATACTTTTTTTCTGAACACTCTCACTTTAGAGGCTAGAGTTAAGACCCAATCTGGACAAAATTTGGTCAGAATTTTTGTCTGTAGTAAACTTGGTCACTTGGGCCATCATTAAACAAAATGTTTGTATTACTCCGACACTGTATTCCAGGATAGGGTAGGTAGGTAGTTATTTTTTAAATAATAAAATATGGAATGGACACAAACATATGTATTCAACTCAAAGACCTAAATAAATAAAATGAGTAGGGCCATTTTGATGGGTAAGTAGGAGCACGACAGACGAACTATTTTTAAATGCGGCCTTGTATAGTAAAAAAGCAGATCACTAAATCAACTTTTTGAAAAATAGTGAACAACAAAGTGGCCAAATCTTTAGTCTAATCTTCAAAAAACTTGGTTAGAATGCTTTAACTATATAAAAATTTTAATGAGTTAGAAATTAGGTGATGTGTCAAAATTAGGTTACAGGGTCAATCTTTAAAAAAAAAAAAAAAAAAAAAAACAAAAAAAAAAAAAAAACGTTTGAACACCCAAGTGACATATTTTTAGACTTTTCTGCACAAAACTTGTTTAAAATGTTTGTCAGTATGAAAACATTGATACTTTTGAGAATAGATGTGGGGTAAAAAAAGGTCATTGGTTCAAATCGAAAAAGAGGCCATATGGGTCAAAAAGTAGGTCTCTGGGTCAAATCCTCGAAAAATATTTTGAACACCTTAGAGGCCACATTTTTGGTCCAATCTTAACAGAACTTGGACTGGATTTAACTTAGAAATTTTGGTTTTAGTTTTGCATGCAAGGAATTTTAATTCCATGCTTATATTTCAGTACCTATGCATGGGATTTATTTGATACATCCTTAACATGTTCAGGGGTATTACATTTTCAAGTAGATACACAAATTCCCTTTTAAACTCAGTAATTTTGGGTTAATTTATACATACAAGCAATTTCATGCTTACATCTCAGTAACCAGGCATGGGATTGAGTTGAAACTCCTTCATTATGTTCAGTGGTATCATACTATAGAGACAGACAAATTTTGGTATTGAAAAATTGGAATTAATTTTGTTTATTAAATGTCTGACAGTTTTGCACGCAAAATTTAATCATTCTTATGACTTAGTAACTAAGCATGGCATTTAATTTAGACTTCATAAACGCAGGGGTATCAGGCTATCAAGGTATATCATCTTTGACTATGATTATATACATTGTATGTGAAGCGCAAGAACTGAAACGGATTTCATTTGATTTACAAACAGGCATTTCTAATAGACGAGCGTGCTGTCCTTTGACAACTCTTGTTGGTACTGGTTGTCACGCTTCTAGCGCGAAAACCGAAAGTAGAACGATATTAGAAATTACAGGAACACAAATGTGGACTAGGGCTCTCAGGTGAGCGACCTATGATCGCCTTTATTTTTTTTTAATTTACGCCACTCCAACAAGTGCAGGAAGAAATTTTTGATGATGACCTCTGACCTATTTTTGATGAAAAAATGCGTCTGGACAGGTTTACCCTTTGTCCATCTGCTATAAATAATTTGTGCTTCATAGGATTGTTGAAGTATTTGGGCTGTTGCTTTAGTGGATGTACCCCTCTTCATTATGCAGTTGACCTTGACCTTTGACATACTTATAACAACAAAAGCCAAAAGAACCCATCCTTTATACTCTAGGTATTGTGCTGACATTTTGAACAGTATAATAACTTTATGAATGACCTTATTTTAACTTGCTGCTGGATTTGTAATACTTACGTTCAACAATTGAAGGGTTTCTGGTTTGAAACTGTCATGAATATTAGGTCATTAAAGGTTGTTACGCCCTCCAACTCTCTCTTGAGGACATAGGTTCAATCACCTGCCACTACATACCAAAGTCGTGAAAAGGTACAGGTATAGACCCCGGATATATCCGTATAAAAATTGTTGTATCCTACAATATGATTTTCAGGAGCTTTGTTATGGTGTACACATTTTGATTTTGAAGCATAAATAAAGAGATTATATGAAAATGAAATATTTGCATCAATGTAATTCATACTGAAATATCCCTTGAATTTACATTTCAAAATGGCCACCGAGTGGATGTGGGTCTTGCTGTCTTTATTATTATGTTGTTGTTTTAGTCTTATAACTGTCCTATGCACTAAACAAAGACGTGCGTATAGCTTGTACTTAAAGTCCGTGGTGAGTTTCAACTTCATGGGAATAAGTGGCAACGCTCTAAATACACGCGCTCGTGAGAAACGAACCGCGAGAAATACATTCAACAGTGAGACACGATTACTTTTAAAGCGCAATGTAGTATTATGATATGACGCACCGTATTCGAATTTATGCCATTATTGTTTGTGCATATTTTTTTTCGAAAATAATACAGTTAAGTCTATACTAGCAGCCACCTGTGATAAGCGACCTACCTGAATGTAGCGGTCAATTTTAATATTACCAATCTGTAGCATATATATATATTTAAACTGTTACATGGCCATTTTCTTTTGTTCCCTTTACTGGCTTCTTAAGACAGGCTTGACTAATCACGCTGGAGGAAATTAAAATAAACTTCCTGTTGTAAAGTATTCAAATACTGTGAAATTTGAGATAGTGGTGTGTATATTGAGTAAGCGGTATAGGTACATTATACATTATATTGATATACGTAGGATCCTACACGAAAGAGTATAGCATATATTTGATTTGAAAAAAGAACGTGTAAATATCGGAGATGTATACCCGAATGTTAAACATGTTAATGT
Organism: Solen grandis; assembly: GCA_021229015.1. NCBI lineage: Eukaryota > Metazoa > Mollusca > Bivalvia > Adapedonta > Solenidae > Solen > Solen grandis. The sequence continues at coordinate 27,990,649 of CM037791.1, read as the reverse complement.
GTATGTCTTCTAACACTTGACTGACTTGAAATATACGGATCAGTGAGGAATTAATGAGGTTTCTATGGGTAACATGGACTTAAGCATTATTGTGTTCTGGGTCGTGTTGGGTACTGTAGGTAAGGCGTTTCATACTTTAAAGCCGAAGTAAAATAAGGTACTATCAATGGACAATTCAGATTTATGTTTTTTCTATGAACATTTAAATATAAAAAGATGACTTATTCAGTTTGCGTCTCTTTATACTAGACTATCCCTTTTCTTTTTTTAAATTATACTCGAGAAAAGTTTGTATCTATTTAAAATGAAATTCAGCTCAGTGATACAAGTTTCCTTCGTATATTTTTTTCTTTATCTTTATGTATGGAACAAAACTCCGTGACACATTTTGTAACAGCAGTATTTTTAACGTTAGCCTATTTTCAATTATCTATCCGTCAATTACATAGTCTATTCTTATATTTAGAAAGATATTTTTGTGATCAGTAACAAAATATATAATTTTATTTGCATTTATTCAACCCCGCATGTAGTTAAGCGGCGCACGGCGAAATATTCATGCTAGATTTTATGTATCATTACATTATATGATATTTTCCCGACTTAACATAACCACAACTGTCTGAAACCGCTCAAACGTCATTTCCTTACAATTTGATATCATTAGTGAAAAATTGAAATTTATGACGTCACATAAACAAGTTGAAGAAACCCACGGATTTTTTTTAAAAATTTTCCATGATGATGACATCGGAAAATTTGGCAGCGCAGAGAAGTGTCATAGATGTGAAACAATTTTTGCCGCCTATGCAGACAATAAAGCATATGAAGGGCACACACCGCTTTAAAATGTTTCAAGGTCGCTGGTTTTACAAATGGCACGGATATCCAACAAACGAAAGTGGAGATCGTCGCCGAACAGTGCGTGATGTAACAGAAATAATGGGCATTGGTCAATCATCTGTATTCAGGATTCTAAATGGTTATTTAAACATGTCGCGCGTATGTGCCCGCTGGATTCCATGGTTGTTGAAACCGAAAGAAAAGGAACGCAGAGTGACAGTTTCGAATGAGTTTTAGCGCCGCATTGAAGAAGATGACTGGACCATCACCTCAGATGAAGCTTTGAGCCAGAGAGTAAGCGCCAGTCAAGCGTCTGAAAGACACCGGCCTAACCGCCTCCCAAGAAAGATGGTGTAATTGCTTAGCAAGGTGATGTTCATCGTGTTCGGGTTCAAGCAAGTTCGCCAGCGGCCGTACTCGCCAGACCTCGTGCCTCTTGACTTTGCCTATTTCCCTCAGCTCAAGAAGAAATTACGCGGCCAGAGATTTGAATCCCGAGAGGAATTCATGAATGCCGAATTGACATTCAACAAAGGTTTGAACAAAGGCTGGTTTGTAAATGTGTGTGTTTGATGCTTGGGTAAGCTGACACCGCAATTGCGTAGAGGCTCGGGGAGAGTATTTTGAAAAGAATGACGTTACGTTGCGAAAATGACGTTGACCGCGCGCCAATCGTATTATACGTAGTGTGCTTGACATGTAATAACATTGTCGTTTAATGTATTTGTAAAATGATTTTTGCATATTTTATTTGATATATGTTCATTCGTATTTTGCCGATTTATTTTTATTATTATCGTCAATATTTCCCTTGTTACGGAGTTTTGGGACAACCCTCGTATATCTATCTATCTATCTATCTATCTATCTATCTATCTATCTATCTATCTATCTATCTATCTATCTATCTATCTATCTATCTATCTATCTATCTATCTATCTATCTATCCGTCTGGCTGTCTGTCTGGCTGTCTGTCTGTCTGTCTGTCTGTCTGTCTATCCAATAGCTTTCCCTTTCTCTCTCTATCTCTATCCTCAAAAGGTTTTATCATGAGTAAACTAGTTCCATCTAGATATAAAGTGGACATTATATTCGTCTTTTTATATCTCTATATCAGTCTGCCAGAATCCAATAGATAACGTCCCAGCTACAGTACACCCGCCGGAATGTGCAGAACCTAACTGTGACTGCTGTATTACAAAGAACTGTAGTACATGTAATGGTAACTGTAAAAGGGGGTTCTTCGGTGGAAAATGTCTCAACAAGTGTCCAGACCGATGTAAGGCATGTGTAATATATGATTTATCAAACCGTGCATATTGGGGCTACTCCAACTGCATAGAGTGTAACCCAGGGTTCTACAGTGAACGCCCTGATTATTTCCAGTGTAACTACAACTGTCCTGCGGAGTGTTTTTCCTGTCAGTCTGCGACACGGTGTTACTCGTGTAATAAGGGGTATTACATGGCACCAACTACTTCAGAGTACGGTCAATGTATGGCTTGTCCAGATTCTTGTGCTGCCTGTAATTCTTCATCTCCCTGCTCGGAATGTGAAACATCGCAGTTTAAAGGGAATTCAAGTGAGAAATGTATACCCGGGTATTGCGGAGTAAACTGTTCTACTCCCTGTCCCGACGGCTGTTGTGAAGACGGCTTTACAGGTGCAAGATGTGACAAGTGTATAACAGGGAGGTACGGTCAAGACTGTAATGAGATATGTCCAGTAAACTGTAGCGATTCAGAGTGTAACCGAAATGACGGTAAATGTACTAAAGGATGTGTAGACAATTTTGACGGGGACAAATGCGATAAGTGTAATGCTGGGAAGCACGGTGTAGTATGTAGAAAGGATTGTCCAGTAAACTGTTATATGAAGATATGCAACCGTTCTACTGGGTACTGTAGTGGGTGTACGGCAAATGTCCAGGGATACACGTGTGAGGACTGTAGAGATGGAAAATATGGTGATGATTGCTCCTCGTCTTGTCCAAGGAACTGTAAAGGAAACGTGTGTGAAAGAGAAGAAGGTAAGTGTAAGGAATGCAATGCCGGTTTATATGGACCATACTGCAACAGTTCCTGTTCATCTAACTGCAATGAAACAACTTGTAATCATAATGGCGTCTGCGACAAGGGATGTAAGACAGGATATTCCGGTGATAGATGTTGTGTTCAAGGTGACGGCTGTTTAGAATGTTCATCCAATAACAACTGTTCTAAATGTTTAGACGGGAAGCATGGGGAAACTTGTCAGAATGGCTGTTCAGCTAGCTGTGTAGAAGGCAAGTGTAACAAAGAAGATGGTGCCTGCGTCAACTCCCCAGAGTCATTCCCGGACCCTTCATCGTCAGGGACCATAGTCGGCGGGATATTGGGTGGACTGGCGTTATTTACCATCACCGTTGTACTGATGGTTTGTTTGGTCAAAAGACGGTGCGTAAATATATATTTATATGTATATATAATTATATTTTTTAATTTCTGTCAAAGTCATTAATTCATTCAAACCACAACACCTGTTACAACACATTTAAACCCTGCTAATCAATTTATGGCTAGTACAGCTACTCGTAATAGATATCACATATACAAAAATGTGTGATTTTTAAGCTCAATTTAGCATATATATATAGTGAAAGCTTTAAACGACATCTCGTCTGAAACCGCTGGAATGAATTTGGTTAAAGTTGGCAGAGATGATCCTTTGGTGAACCTTCACAAAATTTGCTTAAATAAACGTGACCCTCCATCTAGAACACTGGTTGTCATGTCAACGGAAAGAAAAAAAAAAGAAAAGTCATCTCCCTTAAAACTACTCGTCAGATTTAAATATGTTTAGTACAGATTTTCCTTTGGTAAACCTATACCCAGGTGAGCGATCCAGGGCCTCTATGGCCCATTTGTTTGAGTAATCAGATCTGCCACTGTCTTTCTAATCTCACAGTGTAGATACTAGAAAATCATAAACTCATTTGAATATGTATGTAAACACCGGAAATGTCCATTGGCCACTGGTTATCTACACATTCAGTTAAACAAAAACAATACATCGATATATGTGATAATGTTTGTGCAGTTAACCTAGCTGCGAATCGAAAGGTGATCTTAAATTGAATTTGCATGCAAAATTCGCTGTCTTTTGTCATCTTCGAAATCCATTAACCTTTACTATATTCACAAATCTAGCAATGAAAGGGGTAATTTAAAGTGGAAAGATGCATTTTGACAGTTGACATCTATAAAATGTATATTATAAATCAATCTCTCTCGATAGAGAGTATTGTTTCTCATCTTATTATAACTGTGGAAAATATTGGTCAGGAATTCACACATCTAGACAATTTGCCGTTATACCATTCAATTGCATGACAGGAATGGAACCTGGTTACCATGAATGAGACGTGAACTGCAATAATACTATTCTTATTTTGAAACTTTTATAAAATACATCTACGGGCATTTAAATCTAATGCAAAAATTAACTTCAGGGAGTTAACTTTAGACATATATCTAAGAGAATTTTAATCACATTTGTATTATTATTGTAAGGATTTAATTTTAACTTCTCATATTATTTTACTTCATGCTTTACTCGTTATTTTCCGTTGTTCTATGGTTTGATTTTTTGTGTTTAGACAAGTATAGAAAAATATCTGCCCCATCGCATATCGAAATCCTAACAATGTGATCATTGGTTCCGAACCAACCTGTTCATGAACTATATTGTTAATATATTAAGCGCAAAACAAAATTATAAATGCTTTTTGATGTTTTATATACCTGAACACGTGACCCCTGCTCAAGCAACCCCCGCTCCCAGTCCCTCGGGCATCTTGAACGTAATAGCACATATAAAACCATATAAAATGTTATCTATAGCTGATTCGTCGGATCCCTTTTATTTCCCTCGTACAAACTTATTATATATTAAAGTATATGTACCAGTTAAAAGTAAATATGCACACACAAAAAAATCTTATATAGACCCATATTCTTAATTTCTTCCAAAAAGTCCAACAATATCCTACTTTTCTTGCCTTGCTGATTATATATGAAATATAACACTGGTCCCTGAAAAAGGTTAGCATTTAGCAAATTAGCACATTAAAAATGTGTACTTGATGGTTAGTTTACAATATAGACACAAAACATTGAAGAATAAGGGCACTGGAATAGCAACAAAGCAACTGTGAAGCCAACTTCGTTTAAGCAGATTGCCGTTGGTTTCTTAAATGTTTATCATGCAGTTGATTCTTATGTAGACGCAAATAGGACAGAGACAAGTCTTATTGGTTTCTTTTGAATATTTAAGAAAGATTTGGTATTTTAAGTGTAACAAATTTTAAACGGATTTTCTAACTGAGTAGGAAAGCTTATGATAAAAAGAGTTATATTGATATTCTCGTATTTTTTGTTTTTGTTTTGTTAAAATACTGCATAAGGGACATTTACGCATATTTTTATCTCTACAATCGGAAGTCTGTCATTTGACAAGTCAAGACTTTTAAGATATTGTCCCAATGGCGGAATTTTCGGTATAACAGTTTGTAAGTGCGATTAAAGTCGTTATAGTAGTTATTGGTATAGTTTTCTTGCTTGGCACTCGGCATTTAAGGCTACTGGCCGAGTGGCAAGAGGAAAACTATAACTACTGTGACCAATAACACTGTTACATATATAATGGCAACTGTAAAGAAAGATACCGCATCGATAAGTGTCGTAACCAATTTCTAGTCAAATGCAAGACAGTTGTGAATTAGATATCTTATTACTATACATACACTCGTATTGCGGTTGCGACAAATGCTCAGAATGTAATCCTGGGTATGACAGTAACCCATTCCGGATTTTTACAAGTGTAACTACGTCTGTATTTCTTGATGTGTTTTGCGTCATCCTATAACCCAGTGTCAAACTCTTCATGGATTTAAACAGTAATTGTTTATTAAGTACACATTCTTGTTTATAATCTAACTCTGCATACCCATGATGCGACAAAGTGTCTGAATGTAATACAGGCTCTCCTCTGTGGCAGTCTACATGTCAATGTCAAACTTATAAGAATTCGGTGGTTTATGTATTGGCTAAACGATTTTCTTAATAGTAGACTATAGGTCAATAAAATCAATGAATATAAGAAATATTATACTAAGTGTTCTGAATTACCAAGGTACATAAACATGTTGTCACTGGGTATTAAAATAGTGTCAATTTAGCGAGTATAATATCAGTATTGTTCCCAGTCACTTACATTAAAATTCTAAATTCGCACGTATATCTTTTATAAACAGAAGGTTATGGGACAATAGTTTCATGCCGCCATAAATGTGTAGTTTCGGTAAATTATTAAGCCAAATAATTTGAACTTCATCTATATATTTATTGCTTTTTGTCACTATTGCAATTTCAATGTATGGAACCTTTAATGGCTTCTTTAATCATACCGTTGGTTGTATGGCGGCATGATAAGTTGTCTTAATATGCTGTGTGCGTTTTATAACTTGAAATTGACCAATCCGACAGAGGCGCTATTGACATTTCTGTTCATTCTGTATTAGTTGTAATATTTGTTGATTTGGATTCTAATAAAACCGAAAGAGAATTTTGAGTTTTAACTTTCATCCTGTTCAGACTTCTTACGGGACAAAATCTTCATGTTGATTTAAAAAATCGTAGTCAATTTACGCAGACTACTGTGTACCACCATCGTAGGATATCTGTGTTAATGTATAAACTGAAACAATACAGCGACTGTTTTTATACATCCTGCAAAGAAGGTACTTTGAACTATCAGATTTCCAGAGGCAGAGTACTCACTGAGGTAGTTAATTGCATAGTTTATTTCCCCCTTTTCTCCTTTAAGGGTAATATTCGGACAAGGTCAACCAAATCAGACGGCTGGAGAAACACACGTGTACTACAACGTATCAGGTAATTAATCCGGATACAGTAATGCTGTCTGAGCAAATGTTTGCTGTCTATCACTGAATGCCTTAAACATAATCATAACATTTCGTTATTATTATATTTATTTATAGTAATTTTAAATAAGATATGAATTTGATATAAAATCATGTAGCTATTGTACACATGTAACATTAACCATGTCTTTAATACAAGTACCATTTGACTTCATGTGACCTATACGACTAAACAAACAGACAGAGGTACGGCATGTACAGCTGGTGTTGATATTCAAATAACTGAGTGTCAGCTGGAAATCAAGCGCCTTAAAAAGGAAAACGAGCGTCTAAAGGAAGAAAACCAGAGTCTATGTTCAGGCCAAATTGTATCAAAAGAAATGTATTCAGGTAACTGACAGTATTTGTTAAAAAAGAAAGGAAGTATGATGGCTGCCCTCAATTTAATGTTTGGAGGGTATTTATTTTTTGTCAACGAATTTGATGTTTACTTTACGTTTGAGTGAATTTATTATATGCATCGTATCCAAAATATCATTATTTTATATAATACTTACATATATCTTAAATTTCAAAGATATCTGTCATTTAAAAATATATATAAATGCTAAGAAAATTAACTCTTATTTTTTTAAATGGCCGCATTTTGAAAATTACTTCATATCTTTAATTTTCATTTTTTAATGTGTATTTCGAAATGTACATCAAATGGCATAATAGTAGTTTAGTATGTTTTATGATTGAGTTTATATTTCATAATTTTCTTGTTATCTGTCATTGGTCGTCATATCTGTATATTTGCTATATATATTTCATATATTTATACTTATCAATCTACAAGTGTTTTTCAAGAGAGTTACAAATCATCATTTTTTCAGAACAAGAGTCTCACTACACTAGCCTGGATAGAAAAGGAAATGAGGAGATCACGTATGAAGGACTGGGAAATTTAGTTTTTTAAAAGAAAATATTCGTCCACAATTTTGTCTGCATTTGACAATCATGGCAATTGGTCGGAAATCATTTCTGTCTTTTCCTACATATTATCAGACGTACTTCATTTCATACAGTTCGTCATTGTTGTGCTATTAGCAGTAATATTAAAATTAAGTGAGGATAAAACAATTATATGAATTATATGCACTAGTTAAAAGAAATATATCAAGAGAAGAGAACTATTGCTGCTGATGGTGATTAAATCGGCGCATAACGCTTTGAAAGATGGGGATGGATATAAGACTCAAAGAATTACTGGCATAGTTGTTTGCCCTTGTCTTAAAGTGAAGCGAGACTGTACGTGTCGGGACGGGAGTGATTCATATTAAGCCCACATAACAGTCCAAAATCACTGTGTGAAGCGGGGATATAATAAAATCCTAATTACTCATATGTCCTGATTGATTTAATTTAGATGTAGAATATGCTTCTGGTCTGCCCATACAAATACACACATTAAATGATTATTTTCATTAGTCTAAAATGATGATATTTCAAAATGTCTAGAAATCTGAAAAATTAAGATTGTTTTTTTTTTCTTTTATTTATAAACTCTAATTTTA
>CM037791.1:27977223-27982223 GCA_021229015.1 Solen grandis | reverse complement strand
CTACACGAATTATTATCAAAATCATTACTTTACTTTGAAATTAATATAAACAATAAAGAGCTGTCATAGTGTAAGGCATTCAGTGAAAAACAACAAACAATGACTCAGTGAATTTTAATGCGTTAAGATTGCTTACCTGATACGTTGTAGTACACGTTTGCTTCACCAGACGTCTGCTCCCTTTCACCTTGTCTGCAAATATAAACAAACTATCCTTCAAAAGGAAGATGTGTGAAAATGCTTATACAAATTATTATTTCCTGAGTACTCTGTAGCTCGTTATGCTATGAAAATTGTTTTTTAGTATCCGGTAATTTGATATAACTTCCTTCGTAGTTACACTTGCATGGTGTATTAAATAAACAGTTTCTGTGTTTATTTAGTTTATATTTTTAATACTGGTATCTGATTTTGTTAGTATACAGTATTCTGCATAAATTAACTGCAAAGTTTGATATTAAATATTAAGATATTGTCCCGTCAGTCTTCTGCACATAATGAAGGTTAGAACTCGAACATTATATATACTCCAAATCAACAACTAATACAACGACTATACAGAATATACACATATGTCAATCACGCGTCAGTGGGCGGAATCACTTGCAAGTCATGAAATACGCAAAGCCGATTAAGTAAACTTATCATGCCACCAGATGATCAAAGATATGATCAAAGAAGCCGTTTAAGATGTCAGACATTGAATTTGACTAAACAGTTATGACACGTGTTAGATATTCAAGTTATAAAATGAAACAACATATTGAAATAAAAATCATACAAAGAAGACAATAAATCATACAAAGAAGACAATATTACAGAAATATGAACGAAACTTAATGAACAAAATCTGTATGAACATATACTCTTAATTAGGAAAATAATGTATTAATTTAAATATGCAAATGATATAGTACTGAATTTACGTATAACAAATCAACATTTCAATAAGTATTTAAAATTATTTATATAAGATATTTGACAGGGAGAGAGCGCGAAAAAATATATAGCTGCAGCGCATATTATTGGGCTGAATCATTTACCTCTTCAACACATTTTCTGGCGGCTCGAAGCTATCGTGCCATATCACATTGTTTATGCTAGATATACGGATGTATTGTTTTAAAAGAAGTGACTAGAATCAATGTTGTAATTATATTCACTAAATTGATACAAGTTTAATTTCTAGTGAGGACATGGTTAAGCTGTTGATAGGCTGGAAGATTCAAAACACTTTGTATAGTCTTCAAATTTCACTTGTTGATTTTTTATCTACTAATATGAGCCAAATGAAAATCGTCCAGACAATAAATAAATACCCGAATAAACGTATCATTTAAATTTCAATCAATGTAAAATTAATGAGATCCATTTATTTCCAACATTACACTACAAACAGAAAGTTTCAGACGTACATGCAGTAGAAATATTTAACCTAAATGAAAATTGGCTGTTTAAATTCAGGAAGTCTTCCTTCTTACAAGTTTGACATTGAGTTGTAGAATGATACAAAGTTACACTGGGCACTTGGGGAGGGGGGGGGGGGTTGTTTAGTGTAGTATCTGAGCATTTGGTTGTTTAAATCCAGGAAGAATTTGACACTGAGTTGTAGACTGACACAGAGCATATCAAGTAATACAGACATATTAAAACTGGTAATAATCGGGAGTCGGGCTATGAGCTACTGTAATACATTCCTTGCATTTGACTTTTCTTTACATTTGCTTGTAGAGGTGTTGCAGTCTTATGTATTGCAACAGTTAAAAGTTTCCTCTTACCACTGGACCATTACACTTATATGCCGAGCGCCAAACAAGGGAGCTAAATCAGTTCCGGTTGTGACGCTTTTGGTATTTCGCGGCCAAGAATAGTACTCACACTCTCCCAATATACTAGTCACACCGGCAATGGGAGAAGATGCTAAAAGCGTTGTCAAAGGATGGCATTCAGAGATAATAAGAAAAAACGAAAAAAAAGAAAAACAATTGACAGTTTGTATCTTAAACAAATCTTATTACGATTTACGAAAAAGGACCAAATATATTTCACCGTTTAAAATTTCTAACGCTTAAGTATCAAATATTCTTAGTTAAAAAGAAACTTATTCGACTTTGCTCTGCCCTGTTTGCGGCAACATAGCGGTAAACAGCATGGTAAAGTTTACAGAAAACTACGAAAGTTTACTGAAAATTGGTTGGCTGCACAATATAGGTTGGTGCAATGACAGGGCCCTTTTTCATCAATATACTGAGTCTATATTGTAAACTATCAATCAAGCAGTTCACATTTTCAGAGTGAGGTTTTGCTTAATCTTAACTATTTCAGAGACCAGTGTTATGTTCCATATATATTCTGTAAGGCAATAAATATAAGATGCTAATGGATCTTTTCAATTTCATTTTTAAAAATATTAACGGATTGACGTTTTGAAATTTAGAACATTGGTCTATATAGGATTGTGTGTGTGCAAGTTTATTTTCAACTTGTAAATGTCCTTTAGCAAGGGTATATAAGAGCATTATCAACCATTGGTGTAAGGATATTGAGGGGATATAGGGTCGATGTATGGTTTCAGATATACATTGTATGAGGTAGTAAGAATGTTGAGGCAATATCTGGAGTAGACTTTATCAAATATAATAATATTCGCATATAAACTTCAGCAAATGCTCAAACAGAAAAATGCTTTTGAAGTAAACAATATATCAATATATCTAACAGGTAAACAAACTAAATCAATATGCCTTGAATCAAGATATTAAAAAAACCCGATTATTCTTTCCTTATTAAACTCTTTCGACACCTCAGACATTGGAATGCTATAGGGTAGTAATTTAAACCGTTAATGCTGAATTGTTTTAAATGTCCATGTAAGAATGTTCACTTTGCTGTCCTTTGGTATTATTCAAAAGAAAATATCATACAGCAATAATGAGGACTATTTTAAGAAACGTTTTCTAAACTGTTCCCACGATATAAGGGTTTGTAAATTTGCATTTACAGTATATACCTGTCATTGTTACCAAAATAAAACAAATTAAAGCATGCAGAATTAGCTTGAAAGCTGGTAAAGACCACATGAAATACCAAATAAATAAATAAAAATATAACCAAGCGGTCATTGGCATGGGGGATACCTGAATGATAAATTGATATAATTAATCTTATTCTTCTTGCTAATGCACTTTTATAAATCAATTTGGGGGTTTGGGGGTTATATAGATTTTGTTTTATCCGTTTCAATTTTGTCTGTCAGCGTTCATGTGAATAAGATTTGAACGTTTTTTAAAGAGCACAATTGACAAGATGAAGCAAAATGCAACATTAATGGTTTAATATAAATCAATTACTGACATACATACAATTAATTTCCAAATATTGGCGAAATGGGGCTTGAGATGCAAGAGATGTTGATGTAACATTGCGCTCTGCAAGAATGCAAGAATAACCCTGAGTAGACAATGAAATATCTGGGTGCGGCTAACTAGCTAATAAACGTGGCTATGTGTTGTGCAAGCCCCACTTTTTCTGCGACCAATGCAGCACAGTATATAGGCCACAAGGACTTTGTGATGCTATGTGGGTCATCCCCTTCCCTGATGTCACCCATACTGTCCTTCAATCTAAATATAGCATACATGCTCATTTATATTTATAAAGAGTAATCCCCTCTGCTGCAGCACATGCATATATGTATATATTGATGGAAGATTGGTCAGACATATATGCTATATATATCTGCAGAGTGTAATACTATATAAATGAATATACTGATGGTAGATTGAGTAGACATTTGTGGGCTTCAAAACAGGATTGAATAAATTCATCCTACCCTATAATGGTACCTGAAGTTTCAGACTGATCTCATTATACATTAAATAACGTAATAGGGTTGGTATTCATATGAAACTCTTATGAACAAATCATTGTTTTTATGTCTGTAAGCGTCTTAAAATTTATCCTCTTTTTTGTCAGTGTACCTGCAAAAGAATCTGAGAAAAAAGGCAGCGTCATAGAAGAAAATGGAGAGCGCATTGATGAACTGACTTCAAGGGGTTAAGGACCGAGCCACTGGGGCAAAATCAACTACCCAAGCCCAATCAGTGCATACACAATCTGTAGATTGATTGCATGTATGCAAAGAATATAGTAAAATATAGTGTGTTATTGCCAACTTATTGGTAGATGTATTCAAGTACATGTTTGATTGTGTCTGCTTAAGTCTATGTTTTAGGTACATATTGTGGACTTTTTGAAGTTAATTAGACTGTTTACCGTTTTAAGAAGTATTTGTTAATTTAAGCTAGTGTTTCGACTATATATATATTATAATTTTAAATTAAGATTTAATTTAATTATATTATCTTATTTATTTGCATGCTCTTTGGAAAATTGCCATCGCCTGGATATCATATCAAGATATTGGTTAAAGTTGCTGATATCAGTGCAATATTGACCCGATAACTTATGCTGACTGGGCTGACTCGCCATGAATAGATAAGACGAGTTGAAATGTGTCTTTGAACATATTCTTGCTAAAAATTCAATGACTTTGAGTTAGGGATATACATGTATATATATATATCACTACAACTCGCTAACATATCGGGTTGGGTCTAAATACATATGTGTGTAATCAAATAAAAGAAAATCTAACTCACCGTCTCCTGACCAGACAAACCACCAATACAACGACGATAGCAATAAACAATAGTCCAGAAACTGCCCCGCCAATAATGGTCCCCAATTGTTGAGGTTCCCGACCTAGCTTTGGATGTTTTACACAGACACCGTCTTCTTTGTTACATTTGCCTTCTACACAGCTAACTGAACAGTCATTCTTACAAGTATCTCCATGTTTTCCGTCAGCACATTTGAAACAGTTGTTATTGGAGGAACATTCTAAGCAGCCGTCACCTTCAACACAACATCTATCTCCGGAATATCCTATCTTACAACCCTTGTCACAGACGCTATTCTGATGGCAAGTTGTTCCATTG
>CM037791.1:27932223-27974723 GCA_021229015.1 Solen grandis | reverse complement strand
TAGGTTCAACTGTATTATTTTTGAAGAATTCCATAATACTACATTGCGCTTTCATAATAATCGTGTCTAAATGTTGAATGTATTTCTCGCGGTTCTTTTCTCACGAACGCGTGTATTTTGAGCGTTACCACTTATTTCCATGCAGTTGAAGCTCACCACGGACTTAAAGTACAAGTTATACGCACGTCGTTGTTTATTGCATAGGACAGTTATAAGATAAAAACAACAATATAATAATAAAGACAGCAAGACCCACACCCTCTCGATGGCCATTTGAAATGTAAATTCAAGGGATATTTTAATATGAATTACATAGATGCAAATATTTTCTTATAATCTCTTTATTTATGCTCCAAAAATCAAAACGTCTACACCCTTACAAAGCTCCTGAAAATATTATTATAGGATAAAACATTTTTGATATGAATGTATCCGGGGTCTATACCAGTACCCTTTTACGACTTTGGTATATAGTGGCCATTGATTAAACCTATGTCCTCAAGTGAGAGGTGGAGGGCGTAACAACCTTTATTGACCTGACATTCATGACTGGTTCAAACCAGAAACCCTTCAATTGTTGAACGCAAGTATTACAAATCTAGCAGCAAGTTAGAATAAGGTCATTCATAAAGTTATTATACTGTTCAATATGTCAACACATACCTGGAGTATAAAGGATGGGTTCTTATGTCTTTTGTCGTCATAAGTATGTCAAAGGTCAAGGTCAACTGCATAATAAAGAGAGGTACATCCACTAAAGCAACAGCCCAAATATTTCAGCAATCCAATGAAGCACAAATTATTTATAGCAGATGAACAAAGGGTAAACCTGTCCAGACGCCTTTTTTTCATCAAGTAAGTCAAAGGTCAATGTCAAATACATAATGCAAAGACCCATCGCCTTAAGCAACAATAAAGGACATAGCAGTTTTTTTTAAATCCCATTCTGACCGTACGCCCGCCCGAACATCATAAATTCAATGGACGGATATGAATTTTTTTTTTCATTAAACACCTAAGATGACTAGCAGTATCCTGTTTTCCCCCGATGATCGTAGGAAATCTTTGTTACTTGTCGTAAACAGACAAAATGACATCAGTGTTATGCTGGCGATATTAATCAGCACCGACAGTATGAAATGGGTAATGTTTTTAGTGAAGCTATACAGCACTTTTCTTTTCTAGTACAATATCAAGATAACAATTAAAAAAAAAAAAAAACAAGATTCTTCATCATTTTTTTCGTCATCAAAAATTTCTTCCTGCACTTGTTGGAGTGCGTAAGTTAAATAAATAAAGGCGGCCATGATGGCCATAGGTCTCTCACATGAGAACCCTAGTCCACATTTGTTATCCTGTAATTTCTAATATCATTCTACTTTCGGTTTTGGCGCTAGAAGTATGACAACCAGTACCAACAAGAGCTGTCAAATGACAGCAAGCTCGACTATTTGAAATGCTTGTTAGTAAATCAAATGAAACCTGTTTCAGTTCTTGCCCTTCACATATCCTGTATATAATAATAGTCAAAAATGATATACATTAATAATCTGTTACCCCTGTGTTTATGCAGTCTAAAATAAATGCCACGTCTAGTTACTAAGTCATAAGAATGATTAAATTGTGCATGCACAACTGCCATAATTTGTATTGAATTCAGTCCAAGAGTATCCTTTTTGGTTGTTTTATGCTCCTGAACACACTCTTAACGTTCTAGTCAATACCATTTACAATTTCCTTGATTTAAGAGGGATAGTGTATAAAATGTTTGTCAAAAAGAGGCAATCTAGTCTAAAATTGTCTGTCTCTATCGTATGCTACTAATAGAACATATTAAAGAAGTTTCAAATCAATCCCATGCCTGGTTACTGAGATATAAGCATCCGAATTCCTTGTATACCTTAATCCAAAATTACTGAGTTTAAAAGGGCTATAATTTGTTATATTGCTATATATTCTAATAAATGTTATCTACCTTGAACATGTTAAAGATGTTTAAAATCAATCCCACGCATAGTCACTGAAATATAAGCATGGAATTCAAATTCCTTGCATGCGAAATGAAAACCAACATTTCTAAGTTAAAAAGGTACCATAAAATCCTAGCCAAGTTCTGTTAAGATTGGGCCAAAAATCCTTTGAGGTGTTCAAAACACATTTTAAACAGGTTTTGTGAAGAAAGGGCTAAAAATGTGTCACATGGATGTTCAAACATTTTAAGGATTGACCCTGTGACCTACTTTTGGCGCATCATAACATTTCTAACTCATCATTAATGTTATATATTCAAAACGTTCTGACCAAGTTTTGAGAAAAATAGACTAAAGGTGTGGCCTCTTGGGTTTTCAACATTTTTAAAATGAAATGAGCCAGTGATCTGCTTTTTGACTATTCAAGGCCGCAATTACAAATAGTTCGTTTGTAGTGCTCCTACTTACCCATCAAAATGGTACTACTCATTTTTATTAGGTCTTTGAGTTTTATATTTTATACATATTTTTTTATTCATTCCATATTTTTATCATTTGAAAAAAAAACACCTACCAACCCACCCCTGAAATACAGTGTCGGAGCACTACAAACATGTTTGTTTTAATGATGGCCCAAGTGACCAAGTTTACTGCAGACAAACATTCTGACCAAATTTTGTCATGATTGGGTCAATACTCTAGCCTCTAAAGTGAGAGTGTTCAGAAACAAATTATTGACGCTGCATGATGCGTGCCGGTGGATGGAAAACTAGAAAAGCTTATCTACAGGTTAGCTATTAAAAAAACACACACACAAAGCAGTCAAACCCTGTAATTAATCTATGCACCTAGCATTACTTTCATTTTTTTACACCATTACCACTATTTTTTTTCTTATTTCACAAAAAGCCTTACCTACAGACATACTGCACAGTGCTACCAACTACAGAAATATTCGGTCAGATACCGAAAACACCTCTCATTTGCTTTCACGACATGTAGCAAAATCGTAAAACGATACTGAGTGAAATAGTTAAAAAAAATATGGGCTAATACAGACTCTGATTTAATCATGATTTTATTTTTTTTTTATTCAATAGAATGATAGGCACTTTTCTTTTTTATTTATTTATTTATCTTTTTTTTTTTTTTGCAACCAAAATCTGATCAACAGAGACAAATACCTCAGTTGACCATTTACCTCATGTGATGTGTGTTTACAACTTGGGAAACAGAACAGACCACGATCAGACAGCTCCTTCCTGGACATTTCTGATTTGGGTAAATGCAACATTGTGTCTCAAATTCTACATAGTCTGCATGGCAAAGAAACACACACTTGTTCATAGTTCATTTAATGTTCGGTAAATCAATGTAAAATCACCACGTCTTAAATGTTTTACATGAATATAAATGAGGTTATGGATTATTACAAGAAAATTGGATGAACAGGCAAGTGTTCAGTATGCCATACCTATCGCTTACAGTCAGCAATAAAGCTCCTTAGTGTCATAAACTGTCTTAGTGTTATAAACAATAACGTTATTTCTACAGCATGATACACGAGAACAGCATGGTCCTAAGACAACGTCATAGCTGATTGTAATCAACCGACATACTGAACGCACGCCAGATGGATACTCCCTGAAGCTTGTGTTTGATAAGGAAGTGAAATGCTGTGGTGGAGGTACGTAGAAACTACATGTGACTTCACTTTTATGGTTTGTATATGTAAGGAAAACTTATGACACATTAAGGGAAATAATTGCAAATGTGTTAAACAATTACTTGAGGCATACTTGTATAAAAAAGAAATTCTATCAGAGGTTCACACAAAAGTTGTATTACTTGCGCTGTGTAATTTCTTTAACTTCCATCTAGGCATTAAGTGTTAGGTTATAGACCATATACATGTATTAAGCATGCAGTTACTTTTGCGTTGTGCTTCAGACAAAATGTGAGAAGACACAGCTAACCCTTCAGGAAGCATAAGAATATGGGATGAACGTGTGTATGGAAAGGACACATGGTAAATTACTTAAGACAAAAAACAAATAACACAATATCACAATCCATGATTCAATACCCATACTATACAGGGCAGCTCCATTATAACAATATTTGCAGTCAAAATCTTGATACAAAAATGTACGTCAAATGATTTAACTATTCACAAAACGATGGTTTAGTGTCCATTGTTGTATCATATTGTTTTGTTGTTGTTTTTTAATATGTGAAAAGATGGAACATGTTATAATGGAGCTACACCGTATTGCTTTGCCACTGGTGATTACCTACTGTAGTATCAGTTATTTTCGCGCTGTCTAAATTTCGCGCTACCCTCTCTAAAGACCATTTCGCGCGGTGCTAAATTCGCGCATTTCCCATTTCAAAAAAAAAAAAAAAGTATAAAAAATAAATATGAATAAATAAAAAAATATCCATTTCGTTCTGAATGACTGATTTGGTGCCCCGGGTATCGAATGCTAATTAATTACCGACTGATATGTTTGCGCTACCCTCCCCCCAGGTAAGTGACGTCATAGGGGTGGGTTACTGATAAGGGTTACTGGTAAGTTGTTAATTAGCACCGTCTCCTAATTGCTGGGGTCAAACTGCCGAAAGATGGCATTTCCTTTGTTATCGACTGCAGCACTTCCGGTGATCAGACAATCTATTCTCCGGGACATTTTTGTTTTACAGGTCTCACTTTGATTGTTGTATAAACAAACTGTCAATCTAGAAGGTGGGGGACATGTCAGAACACACGATCTGCCATCATACAGTTAGTAGTAATGTTTGTTCGAAATCTGTGTGATGAATTTATGCATAAAGGTCAGTGCTTGAATAATGACTCGGCAAAAATGAGTTTACATCACGCAAGCGTAAATTTCATGCACCGGTTCAAAACCGGTAGGTAAGTTAGAATATACAAAAAAAATCTTATTTTAAAAAGACTAACACAGATTATTGATTTGATATTAGTCTCAAATAGAACACGAGTGTAAAACCTTTGGGAAACTGTTGGTTTTATTGATCTAAGATGGTACTGATTATAAAACAACGCATGAAATTTAGTTGTCAAAATCGGTGTCAATCAAAGAAATACCATATATATTCTTTGATTATACAGACTTAATATCGCGCGGTCCTAAATTCGCGGAAGGCCCATTGCGCGAAAATCGCGAAAATTAGACCAGCGCGAACAATACTGATACTACAGTATTTATTCAAGGGCATATAACTCTGTGTCTCCTCTGGCAAGTACTGGCCCAACCCGGAACCTAGAAATACAATAGTTTTAGTTGTGAAAAACTCTTTCTCAACAAATAAAGAATAATAAATTTAGAATTTCACATTCTACAAATCATGTACAGAAAAGAAGGTTGTTTTTTTTTCTAATCATTTAGTATAACCGAACACCTTTAAAAACAATGACCCAATAAAACTGCTTTAGTAACTTATCAACTGTTTGTAGTTACCCTGTTATTTTCTTATTTAATCAAGTGACCAGCATAGATAGAAATAAAATGCTTCGTTTTATACAGTTATGGCATAAATTTTTTTTCTAAACTCAATAAATTATTCAATAATAAATAATCAAGTACATTGAATGAAAGTGAGTCAGATCCAGTTACGGAGTTATAGCTTTAAAGTTTAACTGAGACTTAGTAATTTTATAAAAAAAGGTAACAAACTCAATTGAGTATAAAAGACTGTAATTAAGTTTTGTTATAAACTGACTTGAACATTATTGGATTTTACTTGTTTTAATTTACAGTAAAACCTCCCTATTAACAGCACCATTGGTTCCAGCGATAAGATAACTTAACAGAGAAGTGGTCTTAACAAAGAAGGGGTCTTAACAAATGGGTGTGGTTTTACCAGAGAACAGAGAAGTGGTCTTAACAGAGAAGTTGTCTTAACAGAAAAGTGGTCTAAACAAATGGGTGGTCTTACAGAGAACAGAAACGTGTTTTAACAGAGAAGTGGTCTTAACAAATGGGTGGTCTTAACAGAAAAGTGGTCTAAACAAATGGGTGGTAATAACAGAGAACAGAAAAGTGGTCTTAACAGAGAGGTGGTCTTAAGAATGGTTGGCCTTAACAGAGAACAGAAAAGTGGTCTTAACATAGAAGTGGTGTTAACAGAAAAGTGGTCTTAACAAACGGTTGCTCTGAATAGAGAACAGAAAAGAGGGCTGAACAGTGAGTGGACTTTTATCAGAGAGGTGGTCTTAACAGAGAAGTGGTTTTAACAAATGGGTGCTCCGAAGAGAGATCAGAAAAGTGGTCTTAACAGAGAGGTGGTCTTAACAAATGCGTTTTATAAACAAAGAACAGAAAAGTGGTTTTAATAGAAAAGTGGTCTAAACATAGACGTGGTCTTAACAGAGAGATGGTCTTAACAAATAGGTCGTCTTAACAGAGACCAGTAAAGTGGTCTTAACAGAAAAGTGGTTTTAATAAAGAGGCAGTCTTAGCAGTGAGGTGGTCTTAACAGATAACAGAAAAGTAGTCTTAACAGAAAAGTGGTCTTAACAGAAAGGTGGTCTTAGCAGAGAGGTGGTCTTAACAGAGAGGTGGTCTTAAACTCTAAGTGATGAATTTTACTAATATAGTCAAAACAGTGATTTAAATCATTTGGTTCCAAAAATGGGTGGTCTTTATAGCAAGATGTACTCAATTCCTAGGTGGTCTTAAGAGAGGTCTTACTGGATGCAGATAGGCAGGCTATATGTCCCTCTCTACTGTATATGTATAAATGAATTCCACTAACTCCTTATTGGAATCCTGGGACCTCTTTCACTTAACTTTGTAAAAAAAAGTCTTCGTAAGTGAATGTTCACAGAATGATATAAAATAATATTTTTCCTGTGGTTTTTTTTAAACAAAGAGCCATGTGTTTGTAAAATACGTGTTTTATTCTTCAAGTAAGACACAGTAAGGCACTACAGGTATATAGAACAAAATATTACTTACGACTTAGATCGAAAAGGGCGCCGTAGGCCATTGGTAACGTATGCGGTTAATGATCAAAAAGTTGTCGCTTTGAACCCCTTAGGAGGCAAGAATTGTTCGTGACTTTCTATGGTGCAAAGTATTGGTCCAACCCAGGAACCGATTAGAGGAATTCGTAAAAGTTGACGTAAAATGAATAAGTTTATACTAAACTAAGATCAAATATGTTTGTAGGAAGGTTAGTGGAAAAGACCTCTGTTATTCTGAGCGCTGATGTATAAGATTCTGGTAAATGTTTTGGGAATCCTAGTGGGAATTTTGGTATACAGTCAGTTCTGTCTTAAGTGGTCAGTCAGTGGAACACGAGAAACTGACCTTTTAACAAAGGTGACGTCAAATAAATGTTAAACATGTAACAACATGCTAGTTATATCAAAATTGACCCTTTAATGCAGGTTGATCGCTTAATACAGGTGACCACTATTAGATATAGGTTCAAAAGTATATAATACACTTGCATATCTTTAACATCACTATATTAGGAAAGGAGTGAAATCACAAATTTGGTTCCTTAGAAGAATTACATTTACATAAATTATATGTACATAAGAATTTGAATCAAAACTGCTGTGTCCCATTTCATGATGCATTTCTTACTGAGGTGATTAATACCTCAACATGGCTTATCCAGGAGTGAGATTTAAAGAGAATTTTTTTATTTTTTTATTTTTTTTTTATTTCTAAAAATCTCACTGAAATCTGCTAAAACAGAGAAAAAAATCCCTCGTACAAGAGTAAAAAAGTTATAGGACTTGAATCTCTCACTGGACATACAATGTCAGACACCCATCACGCTTAATTTGTTTTGTTACTCTCCATTTATCAAACCTGAGATTTTAGACCAGGAAGTTGGTGTTTGAATTATGCGAAAAGAATGACTATATCTAAGCCAATCAAAATGATGTTTACATACTGGATACTCTCCAGCTTGAGGTAAGACGATAAATGGTAGAGGTTTATGATATAGGATATTATGATAAGAGTTGGTAAACTCCAGGTGGGTCAATGTTATCCTGCACCAAATCGAAAAAAACTGTATAGGCTTTTAAAAATGATAAAACTGAGTAGTGAAAAACCCACGAGTGATGTATGAAGAGTAGCGTAATCAGCAGCCATGTGTTATTCAACAATGACTGTACATTTCCACGGACAAATAAGTACATATGATCATGAATCAATCCTCTTTTTCCCGTTTCTTTTTGAACTGTATGCCACTTCCAGGTAAAGGTGATGGTATCCATGGAAACAAGAAAACTAGGAACCATCTTTGCCCAAGACTTTCTTTCACACTGTGTCTTATTCCCACATTGTACACTGTAATGTTTTCAAACGTTCAAACTTTGTCTGGCCAAAACAATATGATAAATCTGTGTGTATATCAACCATTAGAAAATATACAGAATACAGTCCCAACGGAAGTAAGGGTTGTCAGAGAAAATGTATAGAAATCATAGTATCCTAGCAACCAGTCAAAATGAGGTCCAACATAGAACAGTAAAGTGTAAGGTGTTAAATGTCGTTTGACTGAACAATGAAGCTGAGATTGAAAATATTGCAATACAAGGCTGCCAAAACCATATGCGTCACCATAACGAAATAGTATCTGTGACTGTAGTATCCGATGCAGTATTCGGCAAACCAGCAATTTAAATCACGCTTTAAAATGCATGTTTCACACACGTTGCAATGATGTGACCTCGGCGGAAGGTTCAAGTCACATTCAGCGCAATATCACCAGCGTCTGTTAGTAGCGAAATTGAAAGAAAGAAACATGAATTTCTTCTTTTTTCCGCGATGTGTCAGTGGTGATGGGTTTATACATATTTCCGTAGATGTTAACAGCAAAGAATGTTGCCATGAAGTAATGCGCATATAATTCCCAAACATTAGAACCTTTCGGGGTTTTATGATAGGTTGGCAAAATATGAAAGGCTTAATACCAGAGTAGGACACCCCCCCCCCACACACACACACACTCACAAAACGAACTTTAAGTTGCCGACAAAATCGTTACGTGACATGGTGTGATATAGTTTTCTCTTTTCCAGCCTTGTCAATGGAATTTTCTCATATGGCCGTTTAAATAGAATACAACAAATTACTGCTCATAATCTTCCAAAAATAAAAAATACTAATTGTCATTATAGGAAGTACTCGGCTATATAATCACAATGCCAGAAAAAATAATATATTTTCCCATCTAAATGCAAATTATTTTAATGAACTCAACGGAAAATAAAAATGTTACAATCATATTGGTCACTTTTCACAACAGACAGTTTATAATGAACTGAGCAATACCAGTACTTTAATTCAGCGACATTGTCATTTACAGAAATGTCCGGTACCTAGTCTATATGTGTCTTCCCAACTGATATGAAAATGCCAGAATATAGGGATACTCTCCACTCTCCAAAATCTGAAAAATGCCTGCAGGTATACAGTACCATGACATTCTCAGGTAACAAACAAGTGAAGTGATATCACACCCAGCCTAATCTGGCATTGCACAAACTAGTTCTACAAGGTGCAAGCCTGGAGAAATAAAATTCTAAACTGGTAGCTAATCTCGAGAGTGTCCTACAATATTTTATTTTCATAAAAACATGTTGGACACCTGCAAAGGTTATTTTTTTCTTCTAATATCATAGTTGCGAGACCGTCATATCTATGTACTATACTAAATTTTAGGCATTTGTAATAAAATGTCAATAAAATAATCAATCTATTTTATATCGTATATACCATGAAACAAATTCGTATTATAGTGTTTACACAAAAAAGTTGTCTGTCATCGGTTTTCAAAACCGGAAGTTGAATATTGCTACCCTTCCCTTATAAAGTTAAGAAAATAAAATGACGCGGAACGAAACGTCAGTGGAGCATTACAATGCTGTTAAATGTAGTTTAGCAAAGCAGTAATCGTTTTCACGACAGGTTATTATCATTACGTGACTTAAAAAAATGTTTCCGTCTGAAAAAATAAATCTTAAAACCGATGCATAGATTTGCAGCGATTTATAGGATTTTGTGTTTTCAGTCGTACAGTGAGTTTTAAAAACATCGATCAGCACACGCCTTTTCAACAAGAATGCTTAACCCAAACATCGACAACATAACATAGAGACAGTGTCGTCATATCTTTCTTTAGAGAAAGTATGTCTAAATGTTGTATTTTACGTCTATGTCGGAAGCATTAGGTTCTTACGACACCATTTGGACTGATTTTAAAATGGGGAATGTGGCTGGAGAAATAGATAGTACACTTAACTGGCCTATGGGGCAAATACCTATAAAACTACTATATGAATAATGCTTAATAGGTCTTTGGTGGGGTCTCCGTTTCTCACCCTGGTGTATATCGCCTGTAAGATAAATTAACATTTAATTTGATTTTATACACATGCAATAGTTTTGAGCCACATACACAAATATTTATCACATATCGAAAAAAAAATGTTTTAGGGTGATCTGTTTCGAGAAATTGTCAGATATTTGGCTAGGCAACTGAATAGGGAAGTAAATCCCCCGGGAAGCTTAATTTAGTTTAAACTTAATTATATTACGTTGACTGAGAAACAACTACTTGCAACTCACGATTGTTCATGGGTCAAAACAATACTTTACACCAGGGAAGGTAGCCTCAATGGGGTTCAAACCCAATCAACAGTCCGGATATGTTACCACTGTTCCACAACACCATAACAGAGTGTAATTATAATGACATTTGTGATATTGTCATAATTAGAATGTCAATTTGAAACTTTCAAGCCATACACCACCTTTTATTTGACAAATTTTAGAAAATCTCAAACATATCCCAATTTTGTACGCATATTTTAATGCTCATTTTCTTATGAAAGAAAGGCACGTGAAGTGAAAAAAATGTAAAAGAAAGATCACTGGGTCTGAAT
This sequence comes from Solen grandis, assembly GCA_021229015.1. Classification (NCBI taxonomy): domain Eukaryota; kingdom Metazoa; phylum Mollusca; class Bivalvia; order Adapedonta; family Solenidae; genus Solen; species Solen grandis. The sequence goes on along the minus strand of CM037791.1, from coordinate 27,963,818 downwards.
GCATGATTGTTACATTTTTTATTCATATTATTATATTTACAGGATCGGAGTCACACACGACCCAGAATCCTATAAGGAATAGGCTTAAGTCCATGGTACCCATAGAAACCTCATTAACTTGTCATGGCGCGTGTTCTTTGCTAATTTGTAAATTTCTATTCAGTCAAGTATTGGAATAAAGGATATATATAAACATACACAAATTCACGTGTTTACCATTTGCATGTATATCCCTTATACTACACTTTACCATTAGACTCAACACTGACTGAATACTTTATATCAGAAAGTTTATCTAATTTCCCTAAACATGATAAGCTCTGTATATAGTTTCTATGGACTGCCGTAAAGCTGTACGTGTTTTTCTGCCTAATGATTTTATTTCTAAGTTAATGATTAAATATGTTGAACGGTAGGTAACGGTTTCCTTTATCTTTTAAATTATCTCTTTTTCGTGAGTAAATTAGGTCTTATTAATTTAAATAAGACAAAGTTGTTTTTTTTCCTTGAAGGTATGTTTCCTTTTATCAAAGAGGAATGCTTCAAAATAAAACATGTCAACGTCGTCAGTCTAATTAAATAAGGTAGTCGACATATTTTTAAGTCCCGACATTTTTTTTTCTGTGTTTGTATTTCATTAGAATATCGGGAAATTCCTTTGGCCATTTACAATATTTTAAATATTAAATAATTCATAGCATATGATTTGCATAGCATATGATTTGTTTTCCTCATTATTATATAAGTGTTTCGGTTTAACGTTTCTTATGACAATTTGGAAACAATTACAAATGTAATATTGTGTTCTCATCTTTTATTTAAACAAGTGTAACAGAAAGAAATAATACTCTCATTCAACGACGTTTTACTTGCACATTCATCATTTATGACTTTTTCCTAACCATTTCAATTTCTATAGAAAAAAATGAGTAAGTTTCACTAAGTATGTCAGTAGAAGTTGCACTTTAAAACTAAAATAAACACACACTCTATCTCTCACACTACGCTTTCTGAAAGGTTACAATTCGTATACATCATTTACTAAATAACTGTACGTAAATTTGACGTATATACACTTCTATAAAGACAAGACAGAAAATAAGTGGAGTTGCTTCGAAGTCTATGCACTGTTTCTGTTGTTATATTTGCGTAGTTTGTCTTCATATTTATGAAAATATAATTTATTCTCGAACTGCATCATGATACATATTCATATTCGTCACGGAGAGCATCGTTAAAATCCTGAAATCCACCCTGATGTCTAGGGTTATCTCCATTATGAACAAACTAATACAGTCTACAATGTGCCTGTTTAAAATCCTCAGTGTCCCAGTATGTTAGCCTTTTCGAAAACAGTATAAAAGGGACATTTTAAAAGGCATTTTTAGTTAGAATTTCATTTCATTTAGAGAAGTATGTACGTAACAATGGGGAGTTTGGTGGGGTATCCATTAAAGAAATTAATGTCATCCGATTATATTAGCATTTCTAAATTCTGAAAAGGGAAATGGATTTTAAAAGATCATAAATATTAATACTACGTAATAACTAATGCCGAAATATTCATTGATAAATCGCATACATGTATTTATTTTTGCTCAACCGAGACGATGAATAGTAAGATGTATGTCTGAATGAAACGATATATAAAGTGAAATACTTGGATATTGTTTAAACAGTTTTATAATCTGCTAACGGAGAAAGATAAGTTCAATAAAAAAGAATACGAACATAAAAGCATGCCAAACAATAAGCCTCATACCAGCTATTACTTTAACAAATCTATCGAAATTAATGAAGACTGACGATGCTTCAAGGTGACCAACTGTATAATCAGTGAAACCATTAAAAGTAAAAGACTTCGGATAGAAATATCAGACATTTACAAACTGTTTCGTAATTTCAGATATGTACATAACCTTAACAACAAAAGAATAGGGAAAAACATACAGATAAAACATTTAATTGAGTATTAAATTAGGCCTTAGTGGTTAAGAAGTTACAAACTTAATCACACCATTTATTGTGCAGAGTATACATAAATCAAATAGAAACAAAAAATATAGCACAATATTACAACACATAGAGAACGAAAGAATAAGCCTGTATATGGTCCTTTCGCCCATATACGCTGTTATGTGCCGCATTCATCATATCTTAATTACCAAGAAAACGTATTGGAGATAAATTATAATTTATTCATTTAAATCTCTCTAGGAAGTCACATATTTTTGGTGATTTATATTTCTTTTTGACTTCTAATTCACAATGATTAAATAGGGACATATCTTTACAAATCACTAAACTCAACATAAAACCCTTCGTCTATTATCATTGTTTAATATCTATGTCATATGTATCATTTACAAAGGAAGATCATGTTGATATGATAAAGTGCTAGTATAAACAAATTGTTTCAACATGTAACGTTATTGTTTATAAATCAAATAAATATTTTTGATATTTCAGGTGGAAATATTTTGGATTTCATGAAAATGATTATGAAATTTAAGTATTTGTATGAGAAGACCAGTAACATATTGTACATCCTCTATTAATTCAGTCGGGACATACGAGTTGTTGGATCATGTGCTGGTTTTTTCGTGCTAAGGACTCGGTTATACTCCGCTTTACAGAAAGATGTGTGGTTGTACAGGAATCACGACTGGCACGTCCAACCTGTCCCACACTTAAACCAATGATTGTCATAATGAGACAAATCCACACACAAGTACGAATAACTATGCAAGTGACTTTTGAGACTTATAGCTTTGCTTAATGTGGTGGGGAATTAATCACTAACACCAATAGTTCTAGTTGTTGTTTTTTTTGTTATATATTTTACTAGTTCATCATTTTCTTCATATTCATATTATTGTTTTAGCCACACTTACTTTTAATATTACTGCTAACAGCAAAACAAACAACAATGCGAACTGTTTGGAATAAATTACGTCTGATAATTTGAAAGTAAAGACAGAAATGATTTCAGACTAATCCCCGTGATTGTAAATTGTTGATAATAGAAAAATGGTGGACGAATACTTTTGTGAATAGCTCAATGTCTCAGTCCCTCATACGTGTTCTCCTTTCCTTTTCTATCCAGGCTTGTGTAGTGGGACTGAGAGTCTGAAAAATTATGTGTTATTCTCCTAATAACCACTTTTAGATTACTAAATAAAAGTATATGAATTATAATTGATATCTAATAAACATAAAGATATAACGATCAATGACAGAGAACTGGGAGATTATGAAATATATACTAAATTAAAAGAAATAGCAAATTCTTACCAAATAAGATGTAAATTTCGAAGTACTATTTTAAAAAAAATGAGAATTTAATACATGTATATGAAATAATTTTTAAAACATGCGGTCATTTTAAGTTTACAAGTATATTCAACCAAACATATATTTTTAAATGACCTGTATTCGTGCAATTTTAGATAAAAAATGTTGGATACCTGGGTAAATATCCCTGGAATCTATTTCATCTGAGCGTAAACTCCGTATTTCCTCTTTTTGACGCTCGATTTCCTTTTTAAGAAGCTCGATTTCCAGTTGAAGCTCAGTTATTTGAATATCAACACCAGCTGTAATGGCCGCACCTCTGTATGCTTGTTTAGTCGTATCTGTCACATGAAATCAAATGATACTATTATTAAAGGCATGGTTGGCCATTTTAGGTGTAAAATTACTACATGATTTTATATCAAATTTATTATCTAATCTAAGAATTAATGTAAATAAATATAATAATAACGAAATGTTATAATTATTTTTAAGATTCATTGATAGACAGCAAACATATGCTCAGACAACAGTACTGTATTCGGATTATTTACCTGATACGTTGTAGTACACATGTGTTTCTCCTACCGTCTGATTTCGTTGACCTTGTCCAAATATTACCCTTAAAGGAGAAAAGGGGGAAATAAACTATACAATCACCTACTTCAGTGAGTACTCTGCATCTTGGAACTTGGTACAATTTTTTTATTAAAATCCGATAGTTCAAAATACCTTCTCTGCTATGATATTTGAAATCAAACATGAAGATTTTTTTTCCCGAAAGAAGTCTGCACAGGAAGAAGGATAAAACTAAAAATTTTCATTCGGTTTTATTAGAATCCAAATCAACAAATATTACAATTTATGCAGACTAAACAGATATGTCAATTGCGCCTTTGTTATAGTAGTCAATTTCAAGTTATAAAAGTAGTTTAACCCTTTCCCTCATAGAGGAAACCATGAAAAGACCTATGCGAACAACATAAAACCAGATCAGCCTGCGAGTAACTCGCAGGCTGGTCAGGTTTTATGCTGTTCGCTGCTCCTCAGTGGTCTGGAAATGAGGACTTTATAATTAAATTTGGGAAGGTTTAACTGTGGTTTTCTGCAGATCAGGCTTTATGTGGTACCTATTGAGGGCGTCAAAATGAGTCTATATGAGGGAAAGGGTTAAGAAAACTTATCATGTCGCCAGATGACCAAAGGTATAAGTAAAGAAGCTATTTAAGGTTTCAGACATTGAAATTGCAAAAGAGACAAAAAGCAAAAATATATAGATGTGGTGCAAAGTATTTGGCTTAATAATTTACCGCTAATAGACATTGATGGCGGCACGAAACTATCATCCCATAACCTTCTGTTTATAATAGATATACGTACGAATTTAAACTTTTAATATAAGTGATTGGGAGCAATTCTGATATTATACTCGCTAAGTTGACACTGTTTTAAATCCCAGTGACAACATGTTTATGTGCCTTGATAATTCAGAACACGTTGTATAATCGTTCTTATATTCAATGATTTTGTTGATCTATAGTCTACTATTATGAAAATCGTTCAGCCAATACATAAACCACCGAATAAATGTATCACTGAAGTTGCATTCAATATAGCAACAATGAGGATTGTTAATTATGCATATATAAGTAATAACAGAATACGATTGATTATAAACTACCAATATGACACCCTAAACAGGAAGTTGAAAACGTACATGCGGACAAATATTAAGATTAAATGTACATTGTCTTTTTAAATCAAGGAAGTCGTCCTTCTTATAAGTTGACACTGAGATGCACTGACACAGAGCATATCCATCCAACACTACAGGCATAGTTACACAGGTAGTAGGCCGGAGTGGGAGGTGAGCTAATGTAGTACCCGGTTCAGACCATTTGTCGCATCACGGGTATGCAGAGATAGATGATAAACAAGAATGTGTACTAAATAAACAATGGCTGTTTAAAACCAGGAGGAGTTTGACATTGAGTTATAGACTGACGCAGAACACATCAAGAAATACAGACATAGTAAAACTTGTAAGAATCCGGAATGGGTTACTATCAAACCCATGATTACATTCTGAGCCTTTGTCGCAACCGCAATCCGAGTGAATGTATAATTAGAAGATATCTAATTCACACATTCTTGTATTTGACTAGAAATTGGTTGCGACACTTATCGATGTGTTATCTTTCTTTACAGTTGCCATTAAATATGTAACAGTGTTATGGATCACAGTAGTTATACTTTTTCTCTTGCCACTCGGCCAGTAGCCTTAAATGCCGAGTGCCAAGCAAGAAAACTATACCAAAAACAACTAAAACGACTTTAATCGCACTTACAAACTGTTATACCGACAACAATGGGACAATATCTTAAAAGTCTTGATTGTAGAGATAAAAGATGCGTAAATGTACCTTATGAAGTATTTTTAACATAACAAAAACAAAAATACGTGAATATCAATATCAAGATGTGTGAATTTCTGACAAATATTTTCCACAGTTATGATCAAACAATACTCTCTATCGAGAGAGATTGATTTATAATATATATTGTTTCGCACTGAATATAGGATACATCTTTAATCTAGATGTCAACTGTCAAAATGCACCTTTCCAGTTTTATCACTTAAAATTACCCCCTTTATTGCTAAATTTGTAAATATAGTAAACGTAAATGATTTTCAAAGATGACAAAAGACAGCAATGTTTGCATGCATATTCATTTAAGACCACCTTTCGATTCGCAGCTAGGTCAACTGCACAAACATTATCACATATATCGATGTATTGTTTTTGTTTAACTGAATTAATAACCAGTGACCAATGGACATTTCCGAGGTTTACATACATATTCAAATGGGTTTATGATTTTCTAATATTTACACTGTGAGAATAGAAAGACAGAGGCAGATCTGATTACTTAAAAATAGGGCCATAGAGGCTCTGGATCGATCACCTGGGTATAGGTTTACCAAAGGAAAATCTGTACTAAAACATTTATAAATCTGGCGAGTAGTTTTGAGGGAGATGATTTTTCTTTTTTTTTTCTTTCCATTGACATGACAACCAGAGTTCTAGATGGAAGATCATGTTTATTTAACCAAATTTTGCAAAGGTTCACCAAAGGATCATCTCTGCCAACTTTAACCAAATTCATTCCAGCGGTTTTAGGTTTATATGTGTTGTGGTTTGAATGAATTAATGGCTTTGAGAGAAATTAAAAAAAAACATAATTATATATATATATATATATATATATATATTTACATAATATATATATATATATATATATATATATATATATATATATATATATATATATATATATAGCCCAAGATAAAAATACCCTAGGAAGTATAACGTTATAATTTTCTTTTCAAGCGTTTACATAAATCATGCTATATATATATATATATATTATGGATATTATTTCAGGTGTAGCTTTTATGTGGACATGTCACTTCGAGTACATAAGAGTTTACAATCTAGGCCTATATATACCCAGACTTAGGATTCCTCCTAAAGTATGCATTCACGTGTATATGGAATGCTAAGTACTACACACGAATAGGTTATCTTGTACCATCTAATTAAGTTATTCAAGTGACAACATGACATATTATGGGTGTATATCAAATTACAAGTTTTCATATTGTTGTAGTAGTTTGCTTTACAAATGAGAGAGAGAGAGAGAGAGAGAAAGAGAGAAGAGAGAGAGAGAGAACATACAATTTTAGCATGCATCTGGGAAAGAAATTATGAGCCACTTTATTCCCTGAATTGTATTTTGCTTTACAAAAAAGGAGAGAGAGAGAGAGAGAGAGAGAGCATACAATATTAGCATGCATTATGGACAGAAAATATGAACCAATTTATTTCCTGTGTTGTATTTTGCTTTACAAACGAGAGAGAGAGAGAGAGAGAGCATACACTATTAAAGCACTGAGGAAGAAAAATATCGGGCATCGCATTAATTAATTCCGTTGCATTGTACAACTGCATTTGAATTAAAACTACACTAGATTATAAATAACTGTGGGCATGGCATTGATATATCGTTATTAGGTTCTCGATAAAATTGTGTTAACGCTGTATGTATAAACGTTAAAGGTTCTCTAAAATACAAAATCACAAGGTGTGACCTTGACCGATCCAGTAGAGATTATTGTAAATTTACCAATCCCTGATGTAATTAGATAGTCGCAAAGCGGTGCAAATTTTCTCCAGGACAACACGTGTTTTGTGTGTGTGTGTTTTTTGTTGTTGTTTTTTTGTTGTTTTTTTTCATAGAACTTTCCGAAATAGTTTATTTATGCATTTCAAATTCTAGTACATTTATCTTGAAATGTAATACAAATTTGAAGAAAAGATTTACAAAATATGTCTATATTCGACCTTCTCGCATACAAAACGACATTACACTGAACGTGTCTCTAAAAATATCCACCCAATCAAATCCTAGGTGTAGTCATAACAATAGGGCAAACATCCATTCATATATTTAGAAACCCAAACCGCCGCAGTGTGCCCACAAATTTATCAAGTACCGAAGACATTCGCGAGTTTGACCTTTTTGGAACGTGAATGTGTTACTTTAGTGACATTACTTTACTGGACATTTTAATGTGATTCATCAATTTGACATATTTCGATGTATGCAGCAGCTGTAATATGATCATTTGACATTTTAACAATATCGACAGCTTTATTCCAAACATAAAGAAAAGGATTACACAGGTAATGTATCCTACGTGTGTTTTAAATTGTAGACGTCTAATGGTGACTTTAAACATTTTTATTACATAAAATAATCGTTAAGGGGGCCGCTGTGGCCGAGCGGTTACAGTCGTGGACTACAAATCTCTCAGTCCCTCACCGCCTGTGGGTTCGAATCCCGGTAGGGACTTCGGATTTTTCATGTGAGGAAGCCTTCCAGCTGGCTTGAGGTAGGTCGGTGGTTCTACCCGGGTACCTCTGTGTGCTCGGGGTCTTCCTCCACTTGTAATTATCTGGACGTCGCTATATGATTGAAATACTATCGCAGCGACGGTAAACCCCAATGCAACAACAACAATAATCATTAAGTTGCATACTTTAGTGCGACAAACGAATTATATGATTTTCTTTTGCTGTATTTCTATGTTCATGCTAATAACGCAGTGTATGTCTATTCTTAGCGCATACATGTGCGCGTTTAAACGCCCTATCCAAATGGTGATTAAATCAAGTTACTGAAATATTACTGATATATTTATGCTAAAACGAGTAGAAATTTTAATTTTACATTGATAAGAAGATCACACTTTTCTGCGTATGAATAGAATGAACTTCTGCAGTACAGTTCTAATTTTACTATCGCCAGTTACAAACATACCCGGCTTGTATAATACCCTCTAGATTGCTTATTAGACGATATTCACCGAGCTCCCGGACCAATGGTCTAGGTCCTCATTTTTATGTGAGAGAGGCTCCATATCAAAAGGTACTATGTAGAAATGATAATATTATATATTTTCAAAAACAAAAACTAAGTTATATGACATGCATTTACTCTTTAATCAAACAGATAGCTTGAGTTAATATCCATTGCAGATTTATTTTCCGAATATAGACGTAAAGCAACAGTTATCGTTCAAGACAATTGGACATGATGCAGATATCAAATACACATGTACATTGGTTAAGGCTAACATAAAGCATGTATTAAAACCATAACAAAAAACAGTCATTCGTTGATAATTGAAATAGGGTTCACTGCAATTATCAAATTAATATATGAAATAGTCACGCTTCTATGTCGAAGGAATGTATGGCTATAGATACTAAAGCTATAGAGGAATAGGGTCAAAACATTGCAAATTTGATGTATTCACTCACAAACATCATCATTATTTATATGTATTGGGGACTTCAGGGAATATATATCATTTACCTTTAACATTGATATTCTCCCAACCTATTTCTATGCACCGCCCTTTCTCTCTCTCTGTATTTCTTCTGTTTCTTTCTATTTCTTCTGTTTCTCGTTTACATTCACAACTCAAAAATTCTTTAAATCGATTGCCTGCTTTTGATTTATAATTTACCAAGCCGTTGGACATAATACTTGTATATTGCCTCTTTTTTGCACCCTGTTATTCGGGTACAGAGATTTAGGGTTTTCCTTTGATTAAGCACAACGTCACAATAAACATCTTAAAGCTAAAGATGTACACGCTAAATGTCTATGTCATCAATGTCGCCTTTAACATCTTATTTTTTCGCCCTGAAATTTGAAGGTCGTTGTTTCGAACCCCGGTCATCATATATTGAAATTATTAAATATTATACTTCCCTTTTTCCGGGGAGCTAGGTATATCATGGTATTTTCGGGAATGGTTGGTCAAAAGTAAAAACAAATGCGCTAAAGTGTAATTATGCCATTATAGCGGGATATAAAAATGATGCAGTACTATATCAGTCACATGTAGACAAACATTCCTGAATGACTTTCTGTCATTTTTTATCATTTTGCATATATTAGTCGAGGAAAAAGTATCTAGTTGTATCAGTCATGTTATAAAAACACTATCCACTGATCGACATGACTTAGATGACGAGCACGTACATAGGTATTCATTAAATGAAAAGTACGGATATATTCCCTTAATTTTTTACATTAGTGCGTACTCGGCTCGGTAACCGCGAACAGATCCGAGTCCGCAAGTAAATATCCGGTTCAAAAGAAACATGAAGGATCAAAAACACACCGTGGCGCCGTGGTCTAGTGGTAACGTATGCGATGACGGATCCGAAGGTTGTGGGTTCGAACCCCGTTGGAGGCAAAAATCATTCATGACCTTTCCAGGCGCAAAGTACTGGTCCAACCCAGGAACCGTCGAGAGGAATTAGTAATAAGTTGTAAAAACTTGTTTTCGAATCGACGTAAAATAAATAACTTTAAACTAAAAAAAAACACACGAACAATATTGATTGATTTACAATACTTACTGAAGTAATTTCACATTTTAGTTTCGCTTCTGATCACACGAGTGTTTAACTAGATGCCGACGCGATAATCTGAGAATCTCCGTTTAAAATCGTATGTGTCTGAAAATGGCTAGCAAAATAAATGTATTTTTTTTTAAATCGATTTTACATTATAAAATGCCAAATAATGTTGAAATGGTATGAATATTGTTTTTTTTTTTTTTTTGTTTTTTTTTAAATCTTGTTTCAGGATATTTAAATGTTTCTTAGCATTACTTTGCGTTTAATAAAAAGCGAACAAACTACGACAACAAAAAAGGTAAATCACAATACGCAATGTGTATAAGTATTACGTGCTGTCACCGGGAAAACTTTGACAGAAACACGGGAAACCAAATTAAACAAAAACTCAAACGTCCCTTTGATTTTATTTCATCTTTTGACGCAAGTTCGTGTTTCTAGAATAAAATCTAACGAATCGAACTGATACCAAACAGTTTGTACACAGGACGCGAAAAATGATTTGATTGATAAAATCAATGCAAGCGCTTAAACAATCCAAGATAAATACTTGAACTCATGTATGTCCTTTGTCGCTATCAACCCACGTTTTTACGGTTAGTCGGCTAATGCTTCACATATTTGCAGATGTTTTTTGCGAGCAAGAAGGTATAGTTTTGGAGCTGATATTTTTCTGATTTTAGAGTTTCTTATCCCTCTAGCTTATTTAAATCTCTGTACAAATATAACAGTACTTTAAAGACATGGAAACTTTGCATATCATGAACAAATTCAGGTTACATAAATCGTTAAAATTGTAGATACCACCGCGTGAAGTCCACGGCTTATCTATAATCAGTCATATGAAACAAGTATAAATTGTTATCAACAGGTGTCCAATAACTGTATACTTGAGGATTTTTATTCAGACAAGGAAGATTTGTGCGTTTGTATCATGTAACTGTGGCGTGCTCCCTTGTACCTGTGTAAATTGTTAGTTTGCATGCGCTGGTGCATATTTTAAATCCGGGTTGAAGGACAAGCTTTGCACAAATAGGTCGACTTGCAATGCTTTGCTTTTGTTCAGTACCGTGCACGCTACCCTAGCTCAACCAGGAAGATATGACATTGAATTCATATGCCAATGGTAATCAAATCCGCCGATTTTATTTATTGAAAACAAAACCTTTATATCTCAGAGAACAAACATCTATCGGGATTATTTTATGATATTATGTTTTATAAGGAAGCCATGCCCAATCGAATGAGAAGATGAGAAGTTAAGATTCACTAGATATATAATTACAGCACAGTTAAATTACATAAACCAGCACATAGCATTGCACATATTCAGATGTACATATGGCTGAGCAGTTGACAGGCAGTAGTATTAATGATGATGACTATATTAATGGGGTAAATATATTTTAGAAAATGGAATAAAAATAATTTTTGGTGTACATAGAAAACGCCAAATTAAGTGATGTCTTTGTATTTCAATATATTAAGAGCAAATTGGTCTAAGACAATTGAGAAATGCAACAATGCACGCACTTTTTGGACCTATTCAGACCCCATAGTCAGAGACCCCGAATTCGTTGGACCACAAAGTGCGTCCCCACTACATGTATATCTACCTATCTACCTATCGATTTTTTATGTTTTGTAAAGGTTTAACGGTTTCTTTTTTAAAAATGTAAAAATAAGCAAATACATGTATATACAGCAAATGAATGGTTTAAAGTTTCAAGACGTTTATAGCGGTAGGTCGGTGGTTCTACCCGGATGCCTCCGTGCATTCGGGGTCTTCCTCCACCTGTTATTAGCTGGACGTCGCTATATGACTGAAGTACTGTCGAAGCGACGGTAAACTTAAATAGTCAAGTCAAGTCAAGACGTTTATAACGTTTATAATTACATAGAAATAAGAAATTATTTCCATGATTTTGCTTACACGTCTGCCTTTGTTTCTATCTATTGTTGCAAATGTAAAACTCTACTTGGGGATAGTATTATCTTAAAATGTTCCTGTTTTTTTTCGCATGATAGTAAACGGTTGCGTAATCAAGTAAGATCCATATTAATGTTTTCTCAATTAATGCTTTCTTTTTAAGGAGGTAATAATGAAAAAAAAATAATTAAAACTTGTTTTTGAACATAAGTATGTATTTATGATAATGATGATTTACGTATTAAAGCTGACATTATTATGCATCATTATTCCATTTCTTTGTATTGACTTACATATTCAATACCTTTGAAATAAAAAAAAACGGAAAGCCGATTCGTTTGTATCTTAAACAAACGACTTCTAGTTATTTATTTATTTATTGTTTTATTTTTAAAAAAAAGACAATAACAAATATATATGACTAGTGAAAGTGGTTGATATAGCTTCTAGTGGCCAACTTAAGCTGAAGAAGTACAGGACACTCACTTAACGAAACTTGGTACATAGGGCGACCCGGTGCGGCACCGAGTACATTCCTAGTTCTTATGCCACCTGCATCGGGGTATTCGTTCTTAGCTAGATGCAACGAGAGTCACTCACATAATTTAGCATTTCAGCTATGCTTGACCTGTTACTGCTGAGCGCTTTCTAACCTTGTTTTAATCGTTAAAAGGCTTCTCAGAGTAAAATCAATGTGTCCTTTTTTTCACAAACAGCAACTCACTATTACAACACCGCCGTTTGTGTGTTGTTACACGCAAGACTGAAAATAAAATGTCGAGGGCTATAAGGTCTAAACACATTATATTTTTTCTCGGCACATTTTGTTCTTCATTTAAGGAAATGAACAACATATGACAGAATTTTCTTTTGAATATAAATATATTAAAAATTAATAAGTAACTAACGAAAATAAATGCAGCTTTTTTAAAAAAAAATGTAATACAATTTCGTTTTTTTCTCAGTATTTTTATATTTTTTATTTATGATTTTTTAGTGATAAATCTTCTGACAAAGAAATTATTTTTAAAAAAAGTGTACAACGAACGTATTTTCTACATGCAGAGGGGAATCTTTCTGAAAACGGGTTTTCTTTTAGAGAAACATGTGATTTCTCCGAAATTATTTTATGTCATGGACAATAAATTAAAGCCTTCTTTATAAATATATATTCAGAAATTTTTGTGAGAATTCTTATATAATTATTAAGCTTGTAGACCCGTCCCCGGTGATCGAGTGGTTGGAGCGTCCGCCTCGGGTTCAAATCCCTACTGCGACATACTAAACAAGTGGTTCTGCTTGGTGATAAGCATATAAGGGTAGTTTAGGACTGGTTGGCTCGGTGTCAGGATAATGTTACTGGTTGTGGTGTCATGCCACATTCCATTTGCTATCTTCGTCAAATAACCCTCCAGATTAAATAATGCTGATTGTCCTGATTTAAATGGATATTACCACACCCGATTAATTTAACACTATCAAACATAATCACAAAAATGCCCAGACCAAGCTCGACGAAAATGTACCACACTGTCCCCGGTGACCGAAAGTTTATAATGTCTACGTACCTTGGAAGCTGTAGGTCGTTGAATCGATATCCGATAGCGATATACTGACGTCGAGACAAATTGCACCGGGAGTTCCCTGTTTGATGCTTAATATCTATAGAGGGTAGTTATAGGGTTGCTTGGACCGGTGTTGGGATAATATCACCGGATGTGGTATCATGCCACACGTGTCCTGCGTCATACTTCAGTGTGTCAGAACAATAAATAAATATTTCAAGTAGACTTAGTTTCCAAATAACTGAAATATAAATTGGAGGACACAAAACCCAACTAACAAACAAGCAAGTCTTCCCGACCGCTAAAATACCGCACTTGACTCCCCAACGATCATTAAATACTTGAAACTGAAATCTATCCCGTTCTCTTCTCGATACTACACATCTCGATCTGGAAAAAAAGTTTAATTTTGATGTAAAGTTTCAAAGACGCCGCACAGTTTTTGAAGCACAACTTAAATAAAGTAAGCCATTTTAGAATATTTTAATAACATGTGTATGTATCATGTACAAACAGCGGGTCTAAACATTTCCTCTACGCAATGATATATGCCATTTTACCAAATTAATCCGTTGTTGGCCGTTTGGTTTAGAGATTCCCAAAGAGAATATGAACGAATCTTATTATTATCATTTTGTCTTTAGAAATATAGATTAAAAGTACAGGAAATATACTTTAATTTTTGTAGACATAGTACGTAGGTGGTGCTTTAAGTTGCACTACTATATAGCTTACCAAAGATTCATTTTAAAACCGTATATTCCAATTTTTATGCAAGTATTGGTAATGTATGAAATTTTCAGACAGTTACTTACATAGGCGAGTTTAATGTCAATATATATAAATCACCATCATCAACAACAACAGCAACAACAACAAGGACAACGATAACATAACAAATCAGTTAAAATAAGCTTTTATTTGGTACGGGATTGAGGTGCGGGTCCCGGAATTTACAATCTTCCAGATGTGCTGAGTACATTTAAGTAGCGTAGCGTGAAGTAATCTATGCCAGGCGTATGGTATTCTTTTTGTATTGATAAAATGTATAAACAAGAATAACTGTAATACAGAGTCTCACAGCGGGCTCACAAACAAGGCCGACCGACAAATACATATTTCGAGGTTAAAATTCCACTTTTTTTTTCTTTTGCGTAGCTTTCGAAAACTGTTAATGGTCTTTGTCCTTCTACCAGTCTAAATGGTGAAGAAAACCCGTGCGAAGAAAATATGTTCTATACATTTATGTCATTCATTCCAGTTGGTGGTGCTAATATTGGTAATTGCAGATTGAGAGACAAATAGACCAGTAGGATTGACACTCTATTTAGAGAAAGATAGACTGCATTCTATTACATAATCATGGACATTTGTGTGGTATTATAAGGTAAAATATTAAAATAAGTTGACCGGGTACATTACCATACATAAGAATCATATGGACTAAGACCACAGTTGCCTGCCCCTTGGTTACCCTGCATCCGGATGTGCCTACACAAAAAAATAGTGACCCTATATAATGCTGAATTAAGTTGAATTTTTAACTAAAAGACATGCAATAAAGGATAAATCCTATGGAACACAGTTAATATAGTAATAAAATGTCCAATTTGGAGGCCTTATTGCACAACAACCTTAAAAGCTGAGCATTGCTGAGAGAGTAATTTTTTAGAAAAATTGTGTGAAATGGCCGACCGGAGCACTATATTCATACGTATGTTATTTGGCCTAAATAGGTCAAAAGTAGTCGGGTGACCCCATGTTTAAAATGTAAAGAATTATTTCTCTTGAATAGATCTATCTTATGAGGGTAAGTTTAGATATCAATTTCCCCTTATAAAAAAAATCATTTATATATGCTTATATAGAACATATAGTAAAATTAATTGTGGTCTTAGTCCTGATATACGGCAGTGCGATATATGTTTCCGGTTAGATTATAACATTCAAGTTTACTACATTACATGTAAAAATGCTCACGGGTGAGTATATACGATGCTGCATATCTTGTTGTCTAGATTAAACAAACTGCTCATCCGGTGCGCCCCCCCCCCCTCCCCCACTCAGAAATTCCTCGAGCATACGTAAATGTAGACCCCCCCCCAAAAAAAAAAATGCACTATATTACAGCATAAAATTTAAAAAAAAGTCTGGGAGAAATCCCCGGATCCCTTGTCCATCCTTAACTAGACCTTTATCATGGCTCAGGTAAAGTGGAAAGCCGCTTTCCAAGGGCGTGCCTGATCTTACGAACTTACGTACATACGTACACTTGATTTGAAAGATCGGACATTTAAAAATGCCAAAAATGCTGTAAAAATTGTCGCCTAACCAGTTGTTCACATAATATTTGTCTTCACAATTAGACACAGTGAAATCAATTGTGAATGGATTGGCCCAAAATGATGTTACAAAAATCATATCTATAGGCCTGCGATCTTCGTGTGTAATCAGGACTGAAGATCTACAAGTTCCGTCACCTTGCTCTTATACTTTATATTGAAAAGGTCGGAACAAAATACAAAATGTTTCTCTAGTGTTTCCCGTAGCCATTTAATATGTCGACAAGTACTGTCTTCAACGAACCGCCCTACCGTAAAACATTTAGCGACAGTGAAATGGGCAAATAAGTCTTAAACAATAATGAAAAAAGTATTCTTTTTTATGGGAGGCTATAACTTTGTCCACGAGTTCACTTTCTCCAGCAGATAGTAAAGCTCTAAATTAGTCTGAATTGGACATTAATTCCTTTTTTTTTTTCGCTACTTAGGTTAAGTCATTTAAAATAACAAAGAAAGAAGAAAGAAACCGACATTTTAAAGAAAATACATAAGTTTGTTTGTTTGTATTTTTGTTTGGTTTAACGTCCCACCAACAGTAATTCGGTCATTTGGAGACGATGTGTACTTGAGATAGATATAGTGCTGCCACACTGCCGTATCACGGCGTAGACGTGTGGCATGATACCACACCCAGTCACATTAACTGACTTCGGGTCAACCAGTCCCGCAACTACCCTTTTATGCTGAGCGCCATGCAATGAATCTATAACAGTACCATTTTTTACGACTAGTATGTCGCGGCCGGGGATCGAATCGACGACCTTTTGCTCCATAGGCCGACGCTGATAATACTTTGCACATCATATATAATCGTTCTCAATTCTCCATGACTTTAAATAATACCCATCAATGCCGCATATGTTTTTCAAGATATGTATTTTTTGTAAAAATAACGATGGAAGACATGCGTATTTTGAATTTGAATTGTTTTGTACAAGAGATAATACAAGTAAATCAAATTTTAAAACTTTATTTATTTTACATCGATTACGAAACGAGCTCTCACAACTTATATTAATCACTCTCGGTGACTCTTGTGGCGGCGTATCACTCGGAACACCTCGCCCATTTTTTCGGAATAACCTCGGGTGTAATAGGGCGTAAAAGTTATCCGGCAAGATGGCGGCGCCCGCCATGCCAATCTGTTACATGTGTGGTCAACCGAACAGGAATATGATTAATATTGATGGATTACAATTTGCATCATTAACAAACGATATTGAAACATTTTTTTCTCTGATCCTTGGTTGGCCTAAAACACACAATGCAAATTTTATGGAGCAATAACAACAGTAATAAATTCCATAAAAGTACTTTTAAACCATCATTTACTGATTTTATACATATAAAACAAACTTTTAAGACAATAACATGTGATTAACCTTACATTTATTAAAATGGGGATTATACATATATGGAGCAATTGAGCAATGGATAATTTACGGAGTAATGGATTTTCTTTTTTCAGAAATCCAGTATTAAATCCCATAAAACTACTACATTGTAACTGTATGACTGTCTAACTGTCTGTCTGTCTATCTACATGTTATGTTATATTTATATGATTATTCATCTGTCTATCTTTATATATGTACATCTGTCTCTGTACCGTCCCCGTTGGCTGAGTAGTAAGAGCGTCTGCCTCGAGAGCGGGAGGTCGAGGATTCGATCCCTGGTCGCGACATACCAAAGTCGTAAAAAATGGTACAGTTATAACTCCCTTGCTTGGCACTCAGCATATATATAATATATATTGCATGGCTTTCACGAGTTGACCTTGATTAACCTGCTCACTATACATGACTGCGTGCATGCGCACGAATGTATGTGGGCGGGTTAATCAAGATCACGAGTGAAGCCAGTGCAATATATAACATGTGACTTGGTCAAATATAGAAAGGAGGCGGTACTATGGTCTCGTGACTTTTTTATGCAGATGATCCCAAATATAGAGCGCCGTGGGTATCAAAGAGAAACCCCGTAAAAATGACCAATCAGTGAAAGGAACAGTTCTCATAAGCAATCAAATAACTCTTTCTAAAAAGAACCCCTTGCCTCCTGTACAGTTGCGCAAATTTGAATTGAGAAGGATGTACTGAATTAGTGTCGCGTTTGACCTTTGATCTGAAATAATTCAGTGGAACCAAATCGGTCAGTTTCTAATATTTGGAGGACATTATAAGTGATATGCTTTGAAGGGTTTCCAGAGTGTTTGCAAATCCTTTACATAAAAAATATATATATTAGGGCCTGTGAGGAAGGCACAGTTTTTTTGCTTCGAATGCGCTATATCCTATTAAAAAAAGTGAAGAACATTCTTCTCTGAGTCGATGCAAAATTTACTGCTTGTGACAGCTTAAGATGACGTAACATACCACGTAGTATGGCCACACTGCTAACGTCTATTTCATTTTAATATTTTATGGCTAAATATAGAAAATAAGTAGAAAAAAGAAAGAAAACAATTGAGGAAAAAATGATTTGTACACTCTGTATAAGGATGAATACTGGGGACCATCTCCAGGAATCGTATCGAGAATACAATTGTTTTGAGTTGTCAAAATACTGTGTAAATATTTAATAAAGCGAATGTCCGCCTCACTGTGCGGTTATCTGGATACCTGCATGGTCCGCCATTACTGCGTGGTTATCTGGATACCTGCGTGGTCCGCCATTACTGCGTGGTTATCTGGATAACTGCATGGTCCGCCATTACTGCGTGGTTATCTGGATAACTGCATGGTCCGCTATTACTGTGCGGTTATCTGGATAACTGAATGGTGTTTCACCAGTTAATACATGGGCGTGGAAACTCCACCTACTAAAATGTGTACGGGATCCAGTTTAAACATGGGTACTTTTCTACAGAAAACTACCTAGGCCGAGTTACAAGGGTAGTCGCAGAACAGGTTGGCCCGGTGTTGGAATTATGTGACTTGGTTTGTTATCATGCCACATGTCTATTGCGTGATACTGCAATTTGGCAACACTACATATGTCTAAAGTATATATAGTCTCCAAATGACTGAAATACTGTCGTTGGGACGTTAAACCCAACAAACAAACAGATAATACTTGTCCGTACATTTGACAGACAGAAGAGATCTGAGGTGAATAATATAAAACCCGATCAGCCTGCACGTAACTCTCGTGCTTATCAGGATTTTTGACATTTGTTACTTGTCAGTACTTTTGAGAAACAAAAAGACGAGATTTATGGAGAGGTGAATAATATAAAACCCGATCAGCCTGCACGTTACATGTGTTTATTAGGTTTTGTAACATTTGCTACTAGTATATGCCATTTCTTTTTAAAAAAAAAAAAACTTAGGGAATCTGACGAGCGGTGAATCATAAAAGGCTTGATCATCCTGGAAGAACTCGTGTTTTTCAAGCTTAAAACTTACATCGAATACTCAGCATTTTTTCCTCCTGACGTAATAAATCACTCTCTGTGAGGTGAGTTGCTGGCGTGTAATCGAACAAAAACAACAACAAAAACACGTGTTAGGACGGGCGACACGTATTTCTGCCCATGTATGTGACCGCAAATCGAGTCCGGGAAATGCGGACGAGAAGTAAACAACATTACCAACTTCTAGGAATAATGTTTAAGCAAAAATCACATGATGTTTTGTGACATATGTCATTATGTTTGATGACAATGTCATTTTGCTTGGTAATATCCTTATGTGCTTGGCTTGGTGTTATCCTTATGTGCTTCTTGATATCGATGAATGTGTTTTGACAAGTACATTATGTGTATTGACATTCGCATTCTACCTTCGTTGCTTTCCATTGTCCTTGGTTACAAGTAAATCATGTTTTATGAAATTCAAACAACACCATGCGTGCTGATGTCCTTACTACTTCTTGACATTTGCATCGTGCTTGTTGATAATGGCATTTCGCTTCGTTTCAAACCGTCTAATGGCAAGCAGTTTCACTGACATGATGGCTGAGTTTGTAGAGTAACCCGTTGATATTGAATTGGTATGTGATTCGAAAACCTGTGGAGCTCCACCTCCCCCCCCCCCCCCCCATGTAGTATATTCTATTTACATGTAATTTGATATTTATCGGTCCCGGTGGGAGAGTGATTAGAAAATCCGCCCCGAAATCGGGTGGGGTGGGATCGTTTGTTCGATCCCCGGACGCAATATACAAAAGTCGTAAAAATGTATCGATATAGCTCCTTTTCTTGGTGCTCATCATATAAGGGTAGTTCCAGGAGTGGTTGGTAATGTAACTGAATACTGCATTTCGGCAGCGCTTTGTCTGTCCCAATTAGACATAGTCTCTAAATGACTGAAATTCTGTCGGCGGGGTGTCAAACCCTATAAATTAACAAAAACTTTAATATTGAAGTATGAAATTTGATTAAACATATACCGGTTTATAAAAAAATGTGTTAAAATATATCCATTTACATTTCCGTTGCTCCAATTTTTAGATTTTTTAGCTAAGTTGCTTGCAATTCTGTTTTGTGATAACATACAATTCTGAAATCATTTCGGGGCTACTTTAAGACTCTTAAATTCCCCTCTTTTTGAGATATAGTTCAAAATTAAGTTTTCTGTCTTATCACATGGTGCTGTTATGTTTATTTACAAACGACTGCATTACTGAATTAAAATGTGTAAGAAAGAAAAAAAATGCGCAAGTGAGTTAATTAATTCGGAGATAATTGAGCCTTCATTGGTTGGATTTCATCTTTTGAAATTTCTTATAAATACATTTTCGTGCTGCATATATGGGTAGTTGCAGGACTAGTTGGTCCGGTGTTAGCATAATGTGACTTGGTGTGATATCATGCCGCATGTCTACTGCGAGATAATGCAGTGTGGCATCACTATATCTGTCTGAAGTAGACATCGTCTCCAAATGATTGAAATATTGTCGGTGGGACGTTAAACCCAACAAACACAGACTACCGATATAGATCAATTGATATGCTTTCATTACGCAACATATGTAAGAGAAGGTCACGGATTCGAATCATTTGTGATATTAAATATTAATTTCAATTAACCTATATTAAATAAATCAAATCAAATTAAAATATACCAGACAAAGATAAAAAGTGAGAGTGTGTTGTTTTATATTTGCTTCCTTTTGATGAAAATACATAAAATTATGTATATTTTTTAAACTGTATAGAATACCTTATTTACGCAAGTAAAAGTGGGTTAATAACTTTTGGTTAATTGGCGTGGCATGAACATTTAATATTCGTTTATTTAATTTACAATAATATACAAAATACATGCAAATACATCATTAAAAAGAAGAAGAAAAAAAAAGGAATCGGGATGTCGTGGATTCGATTCTCGACTGCGGCATACCAAAGTCGTAGAAAAATAGTACTGGTACTAATCCCTTGCTTCGATCTCAGCATATATGGGTAGTTCCGGGACTTGTTGGCCCGGGGTCGGGAAAATGCGACTGGACGTGATATCATGCCATATGTCTACATCGTGATATTGCAGTGTGGCAGCACTGTATCTGTCTCAAGCAGACATAGTCTCCAAATTTTTGAAATGCTGTCGCTGGACATCCAGTAAATAAACAAACATTAACAATTAAAACACTGTTCTTTCAGCGCTATCGGAGCTTTGATTTGAAAGCGACATCTGTTATTAGAATGATGCGTACGTAACACAATTCGGTTTACATCATGAGTTGTTGCATTATGCTTGATGCTTGGTGATATCCTTTATGGCATGGTGTGTGCGGGATAGCGTTAGTTTAATGTTGGATAGGTTGTTAGAACATTGTTATTGAATATATTTATACTTCAAGGTTCTGCAATCATATACAAGATAGTAATTACAAATAATTATATTTTGCGAAGGCATATAGGAATGGTTACGAAGCAGAATAACGCTGTCATCAAAGACAATGCCGTTGTCACAAAGCACAATGGCATTGTCACTTAAATTAGCATAATGGCATGATCATCAAGCACAATGTCATTGTCACAAAGAATAATGTCATTATCTCCAACCATACTGTAATTTTTGCTTAAATATCATTCCATAAACTATGATAACCAGGCACCATTAGCTTTGTTTTGCCTAAATAGTAACATCAGGTACGTATAAATAATAACAATGCAGAATGGTTCAAATGAATCTTAAAATCATATATTGTTACAAATTTGATATTTAGTTACATTAGTCTCGGAAATAAGAGACACATTCGAGTGATTATATAATATGTGTATAATGTGGAAATAACAAACGTATTTTCCGAACATCTGACTTGACTTTAAAAATAGCAATCTAGTCATATAAAACTGTACACTTATTATATCTTGTGACAGAGACAGGGAGAAAGAAAGAGAGAGTTGTAGGGCGAATGTTTCCATCGTTTTAGTTCTGCATGACAGTTACTTCTGTTTCCTTAATACTTATGCAAAATAACTATTTTGTTCTGTTCGTACTTTCCATAAGAATTTCTTTTATTACGTCTGTACTCAATTTAAATGTCAATCATGTGTGTACCAGATATTTTTCCATGCAAATGCTGTATTTCATTAATCTTAAAAAAAGAAGAAGACAGTAGCGCCGTATACCAGTGGTTGTAATCACATAGTTACATAAGATCGGGGCCGCCGTGGCCGAGCGGTTTACAGTCATGAACTGCAAATCTCTCAGCCCCTCACCACTGTTGGTTTGAATCCCGATATGGACTTCGGATTTTTCATGTGAGGAAGCCTTCCAGCTGGCTTGCGGTAGGTTGGTGGTTCTACCCGGGTACCTCTGTGTACTTGGGGTCTTCCTCCAACTGTAATTAGCTGGACGTCGCTACATGATTGAAATACTATCGCAGCGACGGTAAACCCCAATACGACAACAACAACAACATCATAAGATCGGAAGATCACGAGTTAGATTACCGCTAGGATTAGATTTTCCCAATACCTTCCTTTTCATCAGACCGCTGACTTTACGCCGCCAGGTTGCTAGGCTGCCAGACCACTGGCTTCACGCCGCCATGCCACTAGGCTTCAGGACCGCTGACTTCACGCCATCATGCCACTAGGCTGCCAGACCGCTGACTAAATGCCCCCATGCCACTAGACTGCCAGAACGCTGACTAAATGCCCCCATGCCACTAGGCTGCCAGAACGCTGACGTCACGCCGCCAGGTTGCTATGCTACCAGACCGCTGACGTCACGCTACCAGGTTGCTATGCTACCAGACCCCTGACTTCATGCCTCTATGCCACTAGGCTACCAGACCGCTGACTTCACGCCGCCAGGTTGCTATGCTACCAGACCACTAACTTCATGCCGCCAGGTTGCTATGCTACCATACCGCTGACTTTACGCCGCCAGTTTGCTGGGCTACCGAACTTCACGCCGCCATGCCACTAGGCTACCAGACCGTTGACTTCGATTTCATGCCTCCAGATTGCCACACCGCTGACTTCAGGCCACCAGACTGCTAGACTGCCAGACCACTGACTTTACGCCGCCAGTTTGCTAGGCTACCGAACTTCACGCCGCCATGCCACTAGGCGACCAGACCGTTGACTTCGATATCATGCCTCCAGACTGCCAGACTTCTGACTTCAGGCCTCCATGATGCTAGACTGCCAGACCGCTGACTTCACGCCACCAGGATACTAGGCTGCCAGACCGCTGACTTCAAGCCACCTCGCCTCTAACCAGTGCCTCTGTGTTCGATTCCTGGTCACGTATATGTGAGAGATTAGTTTATGATTGGTTTTAACTACACGACATAGACGCTCGGGCTCCGCCTTCGCAACTATATCATGTAGTCTCAAGGAACATAAATATAATCTTAAATGTGTTCACTGTTTGTGTATTTCTTCGTACAGCAGGGCATGTATACACTCAGGTCTTTGTGTATGTACTATAAAGCTATACACACACCAGCTATAGTGTTTGTTGAATAAACGCTGTATATTGGAGTATCGGTAAACATTGATACACTGCTTTCGCTTTTAACGGGTTACTTCGCGGAAGCGAAAAAGAAAGTAGGTTTTCGGAAAATCAGCCATTTTGAATATCGAAATGGTACAGTCATGTTCTAGCCTGACGGGGGGATCCCGGGAATGATATCTTACACGGCAGTTTAGTCTAATACAAAGTAATCGCAGTGTGTTTATTCTACTGTTTTACACACTTATTGAGGACAAAAACATAGTGACATATGTAAACATTTTCAATCTCTTGGATGGGATGTTTATAATTTTATACATTCAGAAGGAAAGGAATAGTTCATATGATCTATAAGGTAAGTAGATGTTTGGTGAAAATAGCCATCTAGGGTATCAGAAGTATTTCTTTCTGCATAACGGGGCTTACACGTAAATGCACACACATTATCCCAGTATTAAATGTTATTTTGACTTTTTGTATTGCTATTAAGAACATTAATCTCTACTGAGATCCGCTCCGGTATTTTTTTTTTCGTATTGGCCTCGCTGGATCTTACCCCATATATAAAAGCTTCGGGAAATTTACACCGATACCACTAACTCGTTTCGGCCGTTCAAATCGATTGTTTTAGGATGCACACCTAAAAATCCATGCATGTCTAGTAAGAAGACATAGTTTTCTTTCCATTTCATTCAACATCATTGTCTTAATGTGTGGGCCCTGTGTCAGGATGATGTGACTGTGGTATCATACCAGATATTTATTGTGTGATATCACATAATGTGTGGGCACTGTGTCAGGATGATGTGACTGTGGTATCATACCAGATATTATTGTGTGATATCACATAATGTGTGGGCACTGTGTCAGGATAATGTGACTGTGGTATCATACCAGATATTATTGTGTGATATCACATAATGTGTGGGCACTGTGTCAGGATAATGTGACTGTGTTATCAAACCAGATGATTATTGTGTGACATCACATAATGTGTGGGCACTGTGTCAGGATGATGTGACTGTGGTATCAAACCAGATGATTATTGTGTGATATCACAGAATGTGTGGGCCCCGAGTCAGGATAATATGACTTGGTGTGGTATCAAGCCAGATATTTATTGTGTGATATCACATAATGTGTGGGCCCCGAGTCAGGATAATATGATGTGATGTGGTATCAAACCAGATGATTTATTGTGTGATATTTTAAGTTTTTATGGTACACGGAACCCACTAATCAAGCTGAAGTGACAAAATTGGACATCCTTGACATTTTTCTCAAGACACGTGACATTATTCTATTTTTATATAATAATCCCTACACATAATGTTTTCAAGTTATACTTTAACGGATGATGCTAAATAGTTAGATTTAGATTTACAACTTTATAAAGTTCTGTTTAGCTAATATATACGATGAGTATTTGAGTAAGCAACATATATATATTCTTTTCAAATATCACTTATGTGTACTAGTTTTAAATATTGAAAATCATTTAGAGATTATCAACGGAGAATTTTCTTTGTTGAGCAAGTGCTTAACGCTCTGACGTTACAATCTTATCGCTCCACCAGTCGAATGAAAACTTGTTACGAAAAAAAAAAGTCAACAAACCCCCAGTCAAATACGCACATTGATAAGTATTTCCCACTCTGACGAAATGGACCGAAAATAGAGAAATGAACTTTTGAATTTCCAATTACGGCATTATTTAGCTGTGATTTTAATATAAATGTATGATTATATCAATACTTTACCTTTAACCTAGAGAACACTTTACATTTGTGATATTTATTGACTTCACCGATAGCATCTCAATTAAATGATGTCCATTTCGCAAATCACGGAATACACGAAATGGACAGAGAATGGCGAAATAGATTTTTTTTCTTTTAACACTACGGCATTTACAAAAGTATTACAACTTATGTACCTTTCAAGTGCTGACTTTTTAATAATAGCAGCTCCATCATTTGCCCAGACACACTTTTTACATGTTGCAAATTTCATCTGCACTTCGTTTTCAGTCTCTATTATATTTATACGCAACCACGGAAGCGCCTTTTGCCAATTCTCCAGAGTTGAACTATTAACATTAATGTGAGCCTTTTTTTTTCTTTTTAATTACCGTTTTGATGATTTCGTCGATGAATGGGCTCATCTTCGACTTCGTTGATATGGATGCGGTTGTAACAAAGAAATTGTAGATTTTCAGATTTGAATAATCCAATATTGACTACTTTCGTGTCTGAATTAGTTTGAAGAGAGTAAATAAGGATAAGTTATTTCAGACTAGATAAACGTTTGCGTCCATAAAGCTAATCCATTAGGTGTATATTTACCAAGCGCCTAGACGATGCAGGTGTTGCTGTAGATCAGTTTTGGTTTCTAATAGCAGATTCTGATCGGAACCCAGTCAATTCGTTTTTCAAGTAGAAACCGCAAAGACAATAAAGCTATGATTGTTTATTCCTTGCGTAATCAAATAGGAGTGTGCGTAAACATACGCATCAAATATATAAAATTATATCCGAATGTGTTTCTAATTAATTTTGATGGGTAAATTACGCCGATACGCACGTTATTTGGAACTCTGAAATATCATTTAAAAATACATCCTCGTTAACTCGTGAGAGTATTAATTCTCACTCACTCACTCACTCACTCACTCACTCACTCACTCACTCACTCACTCACTCACCACACTCACTCACTCACTTGGTATTTATTCCAGTATAAAATCAGTATAAATTATGAAAAGTACCGCAATCAAAACAGTTTGTAAGAGTCCTTAAAATAGTGGGTTTCTTAAACACGTGCAAGGATGTCGACTATCTGATGGTCAATGGAAGTTGATTCCAAAGGCTTTGACCTACAGTACTAAAACTTATGCCATAAAATGTTTTTCGTTTGTTAAATGGAATTAACAAACTTAAATCCATTGTTCTTCTTTGACAACACCGGGTTACAATTTAATTAATTAATTATTTTAATTAATTAATTAATTCATTCATTCATTCATTCGTTCATTCATTCATTCATTCATTCGGGATCGCACTTTTATTAATTACTTTCATTATTCAGTATATTCAGTATATTTATTTATTATATTTATTCAATCTAATTGATTTTATTTACCTTATTGTGCTTTGCTTATAACGACTTTACAAAATAAACATACTTCTAAATCTGCAACATCTTCCATTCTTTTTGATCACGTTATAATGTAAACAATCCCGGTTTTGCTTTATGACGTGTTATAATGACGTCATATATTTATGACATCAGACGCTGTAAGTGTCAGTCTCTGTCGATTTCTTGAAGAGTCAAGGTGCTGATCTACTCATCTCTTCTGGATACACGAAGTTTTAGTTACATCTTTGGAATTAAGGTTTATTTCCTCATTTTATCTTATCGGTTCATATCTTTATTTAAATTTGTATGTTCTCGGATGAAGAAATGTGATGTTTTCGATCCATTAAATGTAAAGATAGATCAAACTCCATTTATGATTCTGTACCTGCATGGTGGATATTTATTCCGTAGAGATCATTTAAATCAAATCTAGATAATTCTTTCTCTTTTTAATCGAAAAAATAACTTTAGATGTAAATCAGAAAAAAAAAACAAAAGGATCTGCCCATCGTTATACGCTGCACATGTTTGCATCAAAGCCGGAATCGCACTCGGTTTAATTCGATTCATAATGATGATTTGTGGATCATGGTCGATAATGCTTGATTTCAATGTAGATAAATAAATTTAGATCTAAATGTATGCTTATAACTTGATTATGTTTATTTTCTTTTGTAACAGGGAAGCCATCATCTGGGGAAATAAAAGACCACCATATCGACGACTGGTATGCTTGGCATGTGAGATAAAAATTATGTCTGTCTTTCTGTAAGTCTGTCTGTATGTTTATCTATCTATGCATCTGTCTATCTATCTGCCTACCTGTCTGCCTATCTGTCTGTCTGTCTGCTTGTCCCCTTTCCCCTATGTATGTTGTTTCTTGTCTGTCTGTCTGTTTGTCCGTCTGTCGGTCTATCTGTCCTGTATTCATATCTTTCTATTTGCTTGAGTGTTTTTCTGTCTGCTTGTCTATTTATGTATTTGTCTGTCTGTCCTGTATTCCAATCTGTCTATCTATCTGCCCACCTATCTATCTATGTATATTTTTGTCTTCTAGTCTCATTTGTCTAACTGCCTGTCTTTCCATTTGTGTTCTTTTTTCAATCCAACCATTCATTATTTCTTACATCTTTATTTTTGAAGGACCCACTAAGATGCACTCATGATTGTCATATATGTTGTTTGGGTTGGACCAGTACTTTGCACATAGAATTACCATAAGTCGTTAGAGTCATGAGCCTAACGGGATCGAACCCTGAACCCGCAGTTTTTTGCGACATAAGAGCACGACGTGCTTTATGTTCTTTATAATTTTAAGATTAAACTTTACTTATTTTTACACTGATTACCAAACAAGTTCTCACAATTTCTATTAATCAATCTCGAATGCTCGGCTTGCGGTGAATGTAGTCATTATTATGGGAGGAAACCTGAGAGCCCGAAGAAAACCCACATGCCTTAAAGGTTGACAACAGTAACCTCTCACGTGCGTGACCAGGAATCGAACCTATAAGTAATTCATTGTTGTTTTGTGATCACCCTCTTTTTTTTTTTTTTGCTTCATTATTTAAGGCATGAAATCAAAGAAAATTGCCTATGAATGAAATCTGGGTTAAATAGCATATTATTGAAAATCTACATGACTTAAAAGAAAGTCGCCTTTAAGTTAAAAGCCCATTATAGATATGAGTAATGAGTTTTAACTTTAAAGTTAATGTAACAGGTGGTGAAAAAATCATGGCCTGACCGGGACTCGAACCCAGGGCCTCAGGACTACCGTTCCTGCGCTCTACCACTTAGCTATCGAGACACTCATATCTTATTGCCTATTGATTTATCACCAAATACCTGTACCCGGCTACATTAAGTTTCGCTTTGTTTTTTTTGTATAATTGAAGGTTTTTTTTTTTCATTTCTATTAACAGATACTGAGCATTCTGACGTGTTCCCCGCTACCGGATATTGACGTCTGACCATCTTCAACAAAGACGAACCATGGCTGAAGCCACAAACCTGTCCGAGGAATGTGATCCTCTCCTCTGTTATCCGTGTAGTGTTGGCGGAAAATCCAGATCTGCACACGGCTTCTGCGACACTTGTAATCATCACTTGTGCGAGAGTTGTTTTAAAGGTCACTGTGTCCCATTGATATGTAGAGACCACGTGATGTTAGATCAAGTGTCCATGCCAAAGGATAAAGTTATACCAACTGACCCCTTAACTGAACAATGCAAGAAACATGGTCGCTTGTTGGAGTATTACTGTAAGAAACATAAAGACATTCTCTGTTCTGTGTGTGTGACTTTAAATCATGGAAATTGTGGAGTAAGTTTCATTCCCGACGAGACAAAAGACATCGGAAGCAGTCGGGAGTTATCCTCTCTCCGTGACAACATGTCGGAATTGATTGAGAGAGTGAAGAAAAACAAAGAAACAGCAGACGGAAACAAGGCCGACATTGAACAACTTAAAGAGGAGACGAGGTCGCAAGTTCGGCAAATGAAGGAGGAATTAGTAAGATTCTTTGATAAACTGGAACTGACTTTAGTGCGAGAAATTGATCAAATAGCCGTAAGCGACTTATTAGTAATGGACAAAATATCCAATGGATGTGTAACCATGGAAACCGACCTGCAGAAACTGTCTGCAGAACTCGATGAAAAATTAAATAAAAACCAAAATAATAAACTCTTTGTCGCTATGAAAAAAACTGAAAAGAAAATGGCGGAGATTCAGTCGGAGATCGAGTCAATACATTCAAAGAACGGGGTCACGCGGTACAGATTCGAGCCGGACGTGCTATTACAGAACGTGCAGTCTTCATTTAAAACCCTCGGGAAGCTGCACGTCCGCCGCCATGACATGAAAGTAAAACACGTGAGGAATATAAACGTGAAAAGTAAGTCAGACAAGAGACATGTTATATCACAGGTATGTGTTTTCTGGATCAGGACAAAGTCGTCCTCTGTGACTTCTGGAACAATTCTGTCAAACTTGTCGACACAAAACGTAACGAAATCGTATCTCAGATCAGCCTCCCTCGCGAACCCTGGGACACGGCGCTCGTGCCTCGTGACGTCACCGAGGAATCAGCAACTCGTGACCTCATCGTTACCATGCCTGGTGCCAGAAGTCTCCGTTACATCAGAGTAACCAATGACCAGATCACGGACACGGACAAGGTCATCTCTGTTGAAGGTCGGTGTTGGGGAATCCAGGTCACTCAGGACAGGAAACTCGCAGTGAGTTATGACCTCCCGAGGAAAGTTGAGATTCTGGACATGGACGGACAAGTCCTGAGGAGACTCGAGACAGATCATGGCGGGGCTCCACTGTTTGTTGAACCAGACTACCTCGCGGTCAGTCCTGGTTCCGGGATCTTGTATGTTTCTGACTGTGGGAAAAACACGCTGACCAGTATTAGTACACGTGACTGGTCAGTGATGACCAAGTTGGAGGGACTGGTCAATCCCCGCGGTGTTACAGTGGACTTGGCGGGGTCAGTGTTTGTCTGTTGTGGGAATGGAACCGTCCATCTTGTGGCCGCTACAGGTGACCGGTCCACACAGATCCTGGGGAAGGAAGACGGTTTGTGTGAGGGGCCCGGCCATCGGCCTCAGTCCCGAGGGAGACCGAATGTACGTGGGCGGTTGGAACAGTGATCACGTGCAGGAATTCCAGCTGACAGAGAACTGAAGGTAAGACTTTACTTCATGTTTATATCACAGCCGCCATCTTGAATGTTCTTTTTTTTTCTTTCTTTCGTTCTTTACACTTTTTAACTTCATATTAAATTAATTTTTTTTTTATTTATTTATTTATTTATTTATTTATTTATTTATTTATTTATTTATTTATTTATTTATTTATAATTCAATCTAGTTACCGTACATGTATCTTTATCAGTCGGAAGCCGCCATCTTGATTTAGCAAATAAGTATTGCTTATTTTTACCTATCTATGCTACTCAAAGTATTTTATATTTTATAAAATATGCTTTGCATAACAATATATTAGACTATTCTAAATGTATAACAACACCGGAAATTATATTGATTAATTATGTGATGATTTCAAAGTAATAGACTTGAAAGAAGTCACGTTTTAATTGTCTTTATAAATAGGCTGATTTAACATCATTATCATTATAATATATATATCATTATTTGTTGATATTCATATCGTAATATAATTATTTATTCGACAATTTTTTTAAATTTTTTCAGATTTTTTTTGTGCTCTTTATGATTTGTTTTATCTATTCCAGCTTTTGTGATCGCCCTTCGTCCGGCGTCCGTCGTCGTGCGTCGTGCGTCGTCCGTCGTCCGTCGTCAACAATTTGCTTTAAACGACATCTCCTCTGAAACCGCTGGACAGAATTTAATGAAACTTGGCAGGAATGTTCCTTGGGT
>CM037791.1:27882123-27932123 GCA_021229015.1 Solen grandis | reverse complement strand
AGTATCTAGTTGTATCAGTCATGTTATAAAAACACTATCCACTGATCGACATGACTTAGATGACGAGTACGTACATAGGTATTCATTAAATGAAAAGTACGGATGTATTCCCTTAATTTTTTACATTAGTGCGTACTCGGCTCGGTAACCGCGAACAGATCCGAGTCCGCAAGTAAATATCCGGTTCAAAAGAAACATGAAGGATCAAAAACACACCGTGGCGCCGTGGTCTAGTGGTAACGTATGCGATGACGGATCCGAAGGTTGTGGGTTCGAACCCCGTTGGAGGCAAAAATCATTCATGACCTTTCCAGGCGCAAAGTACTGGTCCAACCCAGGAACCGTCGAGAGGAATTAGTAATAAGTTGTAAAAACTTGTTTTCGAATCGACGTAAAATAAATAACTTTAAACTAAAAAAAAACACACGAACAATATTGATTGATTTACAATACTTACTGAAGTAATTCGCTTCTGATCACACGAGTGTTTAACTAGATGCCGACGCGATAATCTGAGAATTTCCGTTTAAAATCGTATGTGTCTGAAAATGGCTAGCAAATTAAATGTATTTTTTTTAATCGATTTTACATTATAAAATGCCAAATAATGTTGAAATGGTATGAATATTGTTTGTTTTTTTTTGTTTTTTTTTTTTTTTTTAAATCTTGTTTCAGGATATTTAAATGTTTCTTAGCATTACTTTGCGTTTAATAAAAAGCAAACAAACTACGACAACAAAAAAGGTAAATCACAATACGCAATGTATATAAGTATTACGTACTGTCACCGGGAAAACTTTGACAGAAACACGGGAAACCAAATTAAACAAAAACTCAAACGTCCCTTTGATTTTATTTCATCTTTTGACGCAAGTTCGTGTTTCTAGAATAAAATTTAACGAATCAAACTGATACCAAACAGTTTGTACACAGGACGCGAAAAATGATTTGATTGATAAAATCAATGCAAGCGCTTAAACAATCCAAGATAAATACTTGAACTCATATATGTCCTTTATCGATATCAACCCACCTTTTACCGATTAGTCGGATATTGCTTCACATATTTGCAGATGTTTTTTGTGTTTTTTCGCGAGTAAGAAGGTAAAGTTTTGGAGCTGATATATTTCTGATTTTAGAGTTTCTTATCCCTCTAGCTTATTTGAATCTCTGTACAAATATAACAGTACTTTAGAGACATGGTAACTTTGCATATCATGAACAAATTCAGGTAACATAAATCGTTAAAATTGTAGATACCACCGCGTGAAGTCCACGGCTTATCTATAATCAGTCATATGAAACAAGTGTAAATTGTTATCAACAGGTATCCAATAACTGTATACTTGAGGGTTTTTTATTCAGACAAGGAAGATTTGTGCGTTTGTATCATGTAACTGTGGCGTGCCCCCTTGTACCTGTGTAAATTGTTAGTTTGCATGCGCTAGGTGCATATTTTAAATCCGGGCTGAAGGACAAGCTTTGCACAAATAGGTCGACTTGCAATGCTTTGCTTTTGTTCAGTACCGTGCACGCTACCCTAGCTCAACCAGGAGGATATGACATTGAATTCATATGCCAATGATAATCAAATCCGTCGTATTTTATTTATTGAAAACAAAACCTTTATATCTCAGAGAATAAACATCTATCGGGATTATTGTATGGTATTATGTTTTATAAGGAAGCCATGCCCAATCGAATGAGAAGATGAGAAGTTAATATTCACTAGATATATAATTACAGCACAGTTAAATTACATAAACCTGCACATAGCATTGCACATATCAAGATGTACATATGGCTGGTCAGTTGACAGGCAGTAGTATTAATGATGATGACTATATTAATGGGATAAATATATTTTAGAAAATGGAATAAAAATAATGTTTGGTGTACATAGAAAACGCCAAATTCAGTGATGTCTTTGTATTTCAATATATCAATAGCAAGTTGGCCTAAGAAAAGTTAGAAATGCAAAAATGCACGCACTTTTGGGACCTATTCAGGCTCCGTAGTCAGAGACCCCAGAAGTTCGTTGGACCACAAAGTGCGTCCCCACTACATGTATATCTATCTATCTACCTATCGATTTTTTTATGTTTTCTAAGGTTTAACGGTTTCTTTTTTAAATATGTAAACATAAGCAAATACATGTATATACAGCAAATGTATGGTTTAAACTTTCAAGACGTTTATAGCGGTAGGTCGGTGGTTCTACCCGGATGCCTCTGTGCATTCGGGGTCTTCCTTCACCTGTTATTAGCTGGGTGTCGCTATATGACTGAAATACTGTCGAAGCGACGGTAAACTCAAATAGTCAAGTCAAGTCAAGACGTTTATGACACGTCTGCCTTTGTTTCTATCTATTGTTGCAAATGTAAAACTCTACTTGGGGATAGTATTATCTTAAAATGTTCCTGTTTTTTTTTTTTTCGCATGATAGTAAACGGTTGCGTAATCAAATAAGGTCCATATTAATGCTTTCTCAATATCTTTTTAAGGAGGTAATAATGAAAAAATAAATATTTAAAACTTATTTTTGAACATAATTATGTATTTATGATAATGATGATTTACGTATTAAATCTGACATTCTTATGCATCATTATTCAATTTCTTTGTATTGACTTACATATTCATTTAAAAAAAAATTTATCTTAAACAAACGACTTCTAGTTATTTATTTATTAATTTATTTATTTATTGTTTTATTTAAAAAAAAGACAATAACAAATATATATGACAAGTGAAAGTGATTGATATAGCTTCTAGTGGTCAAATTAAGCTGAAGAAGTACAGGACACTCACTTAACGAAACTTGGTACATAGGGCGACCCAGTGCGGCACCGAGTACATTCCTAGTTCTTATGCCACCTGCATCGGGGTATTCGTTCGTAGCTAGATGCAACGAGAGTCACTCACATAATTTAGCATTTTAGCTATGCTTGACCTGTTACTGCTGAACGCTTTCTAACCTTGTTTTAATCGTTAAAAGGCTTCTCAGAGTAAAATCAATGTGTCCTTTTTTTCACAAACAGCAACTCACTATTACAACACTGCCTTTGTGTGTTGTTACACGCAAGACTGAAAATAAAATGTCGAGGGCTATAAGGTCTAAACACATTATATTTTTTCTCGGCACATTTTGTTCTTCATTTAAGGAAATGAACAACATATGACAGAATTTTCTTTTGAATATAAATATATTAAAAATTAATAAGTAACTAACGAAAATAAATGCAGCTTTTTAAAAAAAAAAATGTAATACAATTTCGTTTTTCTCTCAGTATTTTTATATTTTTTATTTATGATTTTTTAGTGATAAATCTTCTGACAAAGAAATTATTTTTAAAAAAAGTGTACAACGAACGTATTTTCTACATGGAGAGGGGAATCTTTCTGAAAACGGGTTTTCTTTTAGAGAAACACGTGTTTTCTCCGAAATTATTTTATGTCATGGACAATAAATTAAAGCCTTCTTTATAAATATATATTCAGAAATTTTTGTGAGAATTCTTATATAATTATTAAGCTTGTAGACCCGTCCCCGGTGATCGAGTGGTTGGAGCGTCCGCCTCGGGTTCAAATCCCTACTGCGACATACTAAACAAGTGGTTCTGCTCGGTGATAAGCATATAAGGGTAGTTTAGGACTGGTTGGCTCGGTGTCAGGATAATGTTACTGGTTGTGGTGTCATGCCACATTCCATTTGCTATCTTCGTCAAATAACCATCCAGATTAAATAATGCTGATTGTCCTGATTTAAATGGATATTACCACACCCGATTAATTTAACACTATCAAACATGATCACAAAAATGCGCAGACCAAGCTCGACGAAAATGTACCACACTGTCCCCGGTGACCGAAAGTTTATAATGTCTACGTACCTTGGAAGCTGTAGGTCGTTGAATCGATATCCGATAGCGATATACTGACGTCGAGACAAATTGCACCGGGAGTTCCCTGTTTGATGCTTAATATCTATAGAGGGTAGTTATAGGGTTGCTTGGACCGGTGTTGGGATAATATCACCGGATGTGGTATCATGCCACACGTGTCCTGCGTCATACGTCAGTGTGTCAGAACAATAAATAAATATTTCAAGTAGACTTAGTTTCCAAATAACTGAAATATAAATTGGAGGACACAAAACCCAACTAACAAACAAGCAAGTCTTCCCGACCGCTAAAATACCGCACTTGACTCCCCAACGATCATTAAATACTTGAAACTGAAATCTGCCCCGTTCTCTTCTCGATACTACTCATCTCGATCTGGAAAAAAAGTTTAATTTTGATGTAAAGTTTCAAAGACGCCGCACAGTTTTTGAAGCACAACTTAAATAAAGTAAGCCATTTTAGAATATTTTAATAACATGTGTATGTATCATGTACAAACAGCGGGTCTAAACATTTCCTCTACGCAATGATATATGCCATTTTACCAAATTAATCCGTTGTTGGCCGTTTGGTTTAGAGATTCCCAAAGAGAATATGAACGAATCTTATTATTATCATTTTGTCTTTAGAAATATAGATTAAAAGTACAGGAAATATACTTTAATTATTGTAGACAAAGTACGTGATGGTGCTTTAAGATGCACTACTATATAGCTTATCAATGATTTATTTTAAAACCGTCTATTCCAATTTTTATACAAGTACTGGTAATGAATGAAATTTTCAGACAGTCACTTA
This sequence comes from Solen grandis, assembly GCA_021229015.1. Taxonomy (NCBI): domain Eukaryota; kingdom Metazoa; phylum Mollusca; class Bivalvia; order Adapedonta; family Solenidae; genus Solen; species Solen grandis. The sequence goes on along the minus strand of CM037791.1, from coordinate 27,927,420 downwards.
CTTAGGCGAGTTTAATGTCAATATATATAAATCACCATCATCAACAACAACAGCAACAACAACAAGGACAACGATAACATAACAAATCAGTTAAAATAAGCTTTTATTTGGTACGGGATTGAGGTGCGGGTCCCGGAATTTACAATCTTCCAGATGTGCTGAGTACATTTAAGTAGCGTAGCGTGAAGTAATCTATGCCAGGCGTATGGTATTCTTTTTGTAAAATGTATTAACAAGAATAACTGTAATACAGAGTCTCACAGCGGGCTAACAAACAAGGCCGACCGACAAATATATATTTCGAGGTTAAAATTCCACTTGTTTTTTCTTTTGCGTAGCTTTCGAAAACTGTTAATGGTCTTTGTCCTTCTACCAGTCTAAATGGTGAAGAAAACCCGTGCGAAGAAAATATGTTCTATACATTTATGTCATTCATTCCAGTTGGTGGTGCTAATATTGGTAATTGAAGATTGAGAGACAAATAGACCAGTAGGATTGACACTCTATTTAGAGAAAGATAGACTGCATTCTATTACATAATCATGGACATTTGTGTGGTATTATAAGGTAAAATATTAAAATAAGTTGACCGGGTACATTACCATACATAAGAATCATATGGACTAAGACCACAGTTGCCTGCCCCTTGGTTACCCTGCATCCGGATGTGCCCACACAAAAAAATAGTGACCCTATATAATGCTGAATTAAGTTGAATTTTTAACTAAAAGACATGCAATAAAGGATAAATCCTATGGAACACAGTTAATATAGTAATAAAATGTCCAATTTGGAGGCCTTATTGCACAACAACCTTAAAAGCTGAGCATTGCTGAGAGAGTAATATTTTAGAAAAATTGTGTGAAATGGCCGACCGGAGCACTATATTCATACGTATGTTATTTGGCCTAAATAGGTCAAAAGTAGTCGGGTGACCCCATGTTTAAAATGTAAAGAATTATTTCTCTTGAATAGATCTATCTTATGAGGGTAAGTTTAGATATCAATTTCCCCTTATAAAAAAAATTCATTATATATATATGCTTATATAGAACATATAGTAAAATTAATTGTGGTCTTAGTCCTGATATACGGCAGTGCGATATATGTTTCCGGTTAGATTATAACATTCAAGTTTACTACATTACATGTAAAAATGCTCACGGGTGAGTATATACGATGCTGCATATCTTGTTGTCTAGATTAAACAAACTGCTCAATCCGGTGCGCCCCCCCCCCCTCCCCCACTCAGAAATTCCTCGAGCATACGTAAATGTAGACCCCCCCCCAAAAAAAAAATGCACTATATTACAGCATAAAATTTAATAAAAGTCTGGGAGAAATCCCCGGATCCCTTGTCCATCCTTAACTAGACCTTTATCATGGCTCAGGTAAAGTGGCAAGCCGCTTTCCAAGGGCGTGCCTGATCTTACGCACTTACGCACATACGTACACTTGATTTGAAAGATCGGACATTTAAAAATGCCAAAAATGCTGTAAAAATTGTCGCCTAACCAGTTGTTCACATAATATTTGTCTTCACAATTAGACACAGTGAAATCAATTGTGAACGGATTGGCCCAAAATGATGTTACAAAAATCATATCTATAGGCCTGCGATCTTCGTGTGTAATCAGGACTGAAGATCTACAAGTTCCGTCACCTTGCTCTTATACTGTATATTGAAAAGGTCGGAACAAAATACAAAATGTTTCTCTAGTGTTTCCCGTAGCCATTTAATATGTCGACAAGTACTGTCTTCAACGAACCGCCCTACCGTAAAACATTTAGCGACAGTGAAATGGGCAAATAAGTCTTAAACAATAATGAAAAAAGTATTCTTGTTTATGGGAGGCTATAACTTTGTCCACGAGTTCACTTTCTCCAGCAGATAGTAAAGCTCTAAATTAGTCTGAATTGGACATTAATTCCTTTTTGTTTTCGCTACTTAGGTTAAGTCATTTAAAATAACAAAGAAAGAAGAAAGAAACCGACATTTCAAAGAAAATACATAAGTTTGTTTGTTTGTATTTTTGTTTGGTTTAACGTCCCACCAACAGTAATTCGGTCATTTGGAGACGATGTGTACTTGAGATAGATATAGTGCTGCCACACTGCCGTATCACGGCGTAGACGTGTGGCATGATACCACACCCAGTCACATTAACTGACTTCGGGTCAACCAGTCCCGCAACTACCCTTTTATGCTGAGCGCCATGCAATGAATCTATAACAGTACCATTTTTTACGACTAGTATGTCGCGGCCGGGGATCGAATCGACGACCTTTTGCTCCATAGGCCGACGCTGATAATACTTTGCACATCATATATAATCGTTCTCAATTCTCCATGACTTTAAATAATACCCATCAATGCCGCATATGTTTTTCAAGATATGTATTTTTTGTAAAAATAACGATGGAAGACATGCGTATTTTGAATTTGAATTGTTTTGTACAAGAGATAATACAAGTAAATCAAATTTTAAAACTTTATTTATTTTACATCGATTACGAAACGAGCTCTCACAACTTATATTAATCACTCTCGGTGACTCTTGTGGCGGCGTATCACTTGGAACACCTCGCCCATTTTTTCGGAATAACCTCGGGTGTAATAGGGCGTAAAAGTTATCCGGCAAGATGGCGGCGCCCGCCATGCCAATCTGTTACATGTGTGGTCAACCGAACAGGAATATGATTAATATTGATGGATTACAATTTGCATCATTAACAAACGATATTGAAACATTTTTTTCTTTGATCCTTGGTTGGCCTAAAACACACAATGCAAATTTTATGGAGCAATAACAACAGTAATAAATTCCATAAAAGTACTTTTAAACCATCATTTACTGATTTTATACATATAAAACAAACTTTTAAGACAATAACATGTGATTAACCTTACATTTATTAAAATGGGGATTATACATATATGGAGCAATTGAGCAATGGATAATTTACGGAGTAATGGATTTTCTTTTTTCAGAAATCCAGTATTAAATCCCATAAAACTACTACATTGTAACTGTATGACTGTCTAACTGTCTGTCTGTCTATCTACATGTTATGTTATATTTATATGATTATTCATCTGTCTATCTTTATATATGTACATCTGTCTCTGTACCGTCCCCGTTGGCTGAGTAGTAAGAGCGTCTGCCTCGAGAGCGGGAGGTCGAGGATTCGATCCCTGGTCGCGACATACCAAAGTCGTAAAAAATTTGTTTCACTAAACACCTAAAGTGAAAAGCAGTACGTTTTTATTTAAACAGGTATGCATTTTCTTTCCACATTATTTTAACACTTTGATTCTGGCTAGGATGGCCAAATATATTTTCGTAGGAAATCTTCGCTTCTTGTCGTAAAAGGTCAGGTGATACATGATTCACCATGCACAATGAAACAATTACTTATATAATGTTGGCGATATTAATCAGCACCGACATTCACGAAATGGGTCATAATGTAATTGGAACTAAACAACACTTTTCTTTTCTAGGATTTGATACAGAGACCTACATTTTGACCTTTATGACCTCTTTTTCGAATTCAGCCGGTGACCTACTTTTTATCCCTCATTATCTTTTCTCGAAAATACCCATGCTTTCATACAGACGAACATTCCGAACACCTTTTATGAAGATAAGGCTAAAATGAATCCACCTGGGTGTTCTAATGTGTTTTTTTTTTCAATGATTTGACCCTATGACCTACTTTTGAAACAGCATCACCCAATTTCGAACTCATCAATAATTTTATACATTCAAACATTCTGACCAAGTTTTGCAAAGATAAGGCTAAAGATGTGGCCTCTTGGGTGTTCACCATTTCTCAAGAATTTGAGCTAGAGACCTCTTTTCGACTCAAAGTGACCCGGTTCACTGCTGACAAACAATCTGTCCAAATTTTGTCTAGATTAGGTCAAATCCGTAGCCACTAGGAGTGAGAATTGTTGACGCCACATGACACATGCCGGTGGATGGAAGACCAGAAAAGCTTATCCTCAGGTTAGCAATAAAATGCCCCCCTCCCCGCTCACATTACATTCATTTTTACACTATTACCACTGTTTATTTTTATTTACTTATTATTTAAACAAAAAAAAAAAAAAACGCACCTAAATACATACTACATAGTACTACCAACTAAAGAAATAGCCGATCAGGATACTGAAAAAACTTTCCATTTGCTTTCCCAAATGACTTGTGGTAAAGACTTAAATCAATACCGACTGACAAACATCAAAAGAAATAGACACATTCGGACTGATTTAAATCATGTTTTTTAATCAGTATAATGTCATGCACTGTTAGGGAAATCTTATACAGAAAATCTGACCAATTGAGACAAATACACCAGTTGACCATTTAACCTCATGTAGATGTGTGTTGAGCAAAATCAGACAGCTAATACTCCAGGAACTGTCTCCTCTGTTACTTTATACAATATTGTAGTTCAGATTGTAAAACGTTTTCTTTTCATATACAATTTGAAATTCAGTAAATCAATGCAAAGTCACCAAGTCATAAAAGGTTTAATGGATATTCATGAGGTTAAGGGTTATAACAAGAAAATTGGTTGAACAGGCAATAGTCAGTATACCATACTGTTCGCTTGCAGTCAGCTTTGAAGCTTTCTTTGTGTCATAAACAATGATGTTATACCTATGTACAGCATGGTACACGTGAAGCTCCATGAAGCATGTGCTGGATAATAAAGTGCAATACTACGATATGGTTTACATGGCACAATAAGGAAAAAGTTGCAAATACCACGACTACTTAGGCATGCATGTATAAAGGAGAAATACTGCCCGAGGTTTATACTAATATACAAAGTCATGTTATTTGAGCTATGTAATTTATTTTATTTCAATCTTGGCATTATGTATCAGGTTATAGACCATATATGTGTATGAAGTATGTTATGCTCAAGATAAAAAAATGATCAGGCGGACAGAAGGAGCACACAGCTGATCCTTCAGGAAGCATAAAAATAAGGTATGAGACATGTGCCAGGAAAGGACACATGGTAAAATACTCAAGACAAACAACAAAATAAAATAGACCTATTAATATCCATCATTGAAAACCCCTGCTATTCAGAGCAGCCCTATTACCACATAATATTTGGGATCCAAATTATAATACTGAATTATATTGGTCTATACACTCTACACTGCAGCTCCAGTAATGTGTATAGCACAAAATTTGGGGACAAAATCTTAATACCAATTTATATTGAACATCACAATACATTGCAGCTCCGTAACAATGAAATACTGAATTATATTGGACAACATGAACACTAGCTGTACTGTATTGTTTTGTCACTAGCGGTAACCTGGTAAGTACTGTTCCAACGCGGAACCTGTGAAGAAAAACTTTTCTGATACTTTAGTATAACCTAAAATCTTTTAAAAACAATGACCTAAAAAAATTGCTTCCGTAATTTAATAACTGTTTTGTAGTTACCCAGTCAAGTGACCAGCACAGCTAGAGAAAACAATAACATTGCTTGAAGCAGCTTTTTCAGAGATGGTCCTTTACTTAGAATTGATTTTTAAATTCATGATGTTTATAATCAATAGCAAACACTTTGTCGTAAGATGATATGACATAATGACTATATAGTTTTCATATTTATAAAGGAACACCTTTATTTAATGTACGGGTTCTAGATAATTCATAGACCTAAAATCCCTAAACCTTAGTCATGTTACAGATCCCGTAAACGCATCTGCTCCTCTTGGAATTTTGACCAAGTGTCATAGCTTTAGGGTGGGGATTGAATCTGAAACAGAAAAAGAAAAGAAATGACAAATTTTCCGGGGTCTGCCCGCCGCCTCACCCTTTGTACCAAGTATTGAAATCCTAGCAAGCCTTTGTTCTCACCGTGCTTCTAAGATTATCATGTAAAACTACCTCTCATCTGTTTTCCGTACTCAAAAGAAAAGCAGGCCCCGTTCGCTTCTTCATTGGCAGACATATCAGACTATTTCAATGAAGGAAAGCCAACCATGTTCGCCCTTTTTGCTAATACGTTTCGCTTGCATGATAGGCACAGACATTTAAACCATCTAAACCATTAATAGCAAAGCATAAAGGGACGTACACTCTAAAACTGAATATTTAAAAAGGAAAACACTAAATTAAACTAACAGGAACTGCACTTACAAATAAACAGTAAAATCTCTGGTTTATCTGCAGCAATTAGCCAAACCTTTGAGGAAACATTAAAGCTTTGATATCTCGCGATTCTTTGGTATTTCTGCTCATTTTATCAAAATTTACGGCATCAACATAGTTGCTTGATTTATGTTTGAACTAATCAACAATATGCAGTCGGTAAACATCATTCGGAAACATCATTGATTCAGCAATAAAGTCTCGCGTAGGCGAAATAAAAGGCAGCTCAGATGAAATATATACATATTAAACACCGATAAATGAAATGTTTCAATTATGACATAATTTTGTCATTAATATTCAAGCCTTACCCGGGTGATGCTTCATTTTTAAGTCTATTTTCATCTTTTTTTTGTTTTTGTTTTGGCAGTGTTCTGTATGCTGGTGTGCGCAGGCGTACGCCTTGATACGCGTCTTCCTTCTTTTGAAGTTAGTTCATTTTTAATCTATGTTGAATTTCCTACAGAAACTGCTTTCAATGTTTGTCATATTTTAATATGACTGGCTGTGATATTATGGCATGTCTGCGGCGTAATACTGAAGTGTGACAGCAATGTATCATTTTTAAACAAACAATCAAGCGTATTATACCTTTCCAAATTAACACTTTGTTCACAGATGTCTGTTTTCTTTTACAGAATAAATTGAAACAGTTTATAATTGTTCTTTTTTTATTGTTTGTATCTATTTGTCGCATTTTTATAAAACATAAATATGTGTACGATTAGTTATTAAATTTTATTATATATGTTAATATGGAATATGGAAAAAAAAAACCGGTTTTTTTTTTTTAAACTAATAAATATAATACATTTTAGGGCCATCATTGCAATCTATAATCATTCACATTGATCTTTAGGCAAATAAATATATATATAAAATATACTTCAGTATAATTGTTTTCTGTTCGGACTGTACTTTCTGTTTGAGGAAAATTGAAGTGAGGAAAACTTACGTTATTTCATATAGACGATTATTATTTATTTCAATGCGTACATAACTGTCAAATGTTAAAATAAAACTTCAGTTATATAATAACGATAAATGTTTCAATAATGTTCCGTTTAAAAAGATAAAAAGCTTAAGTAGGGCCTTTCTAGCCAATTCGGTAGGAGGAAGAATTATTTTACTTGCATTATATTGATAAAAACAGTTTTCTGTCTCTCAGCTCCTTTCTCATATTCACAAAGGGTTGACCATTACGATATGTTGAGTAGGGATTTTACCTGAGTATCTGACAGTTCCTTATTAGCTCGTCTGGTTTTCGAAGGAAAACATACGAGCGCCAGCGTTGTCGTTGTCAGTCGTCATCCGGAATCTTAACGTTGATAACGTCTTTACTTTTCAATATACAACATTTATTTTTGGTATGCATATTCATTTTTTCAAAGCCTTTCAAGTCAAGACATATGCATTTATTTCATGTATTGACCTTGACTTTTGACCTAATTTTGCTTTTTTATTTATTTATTTATTTATTTATTTATTTTTGTTGATTAATATTATTATTTTGGAAAACTTCAAAATGACTCTCATTTCAAAACCGTTACCAACAGGGCTCTGATATTTCACATGTGAATCCTTGTGGCAAGACCTTTCCTTCAATGTTACACTTTTGAACTTTTGATCTTGACCTTTGACCTATTTTTGAAATGTTGAACAAAAAATAACGTTGGCCATAACTTCATTATTATTTGACATACAACTTTTATTTAGCTCGCCTGTTTCAAAGAAAAAGTCGAGCTATTATGATCGCTGCGTCGTCGTCATTGACGTGTAAAATCTTTAATGTAGCCCATTACTCAAACACTTTTATAGGATCAACACAAACATTGGGATACTTTTTAAACATCATAAGGCGCAAATGTAAAACAAGGGACATCAATGTAAAATCTATATTTTTATATATTTTTAGAGTTATGCCCCCTTTTAACTAAGATTTTTAATCAAAATTGTTTAATTGGTATATTGTTTTAAAAACTATGACAGATATAAAATCGAAACTTAGAATGCTTGATAATCACGACAAGGTGCAGTAGTAAGAGAAGGGACATTATTCTGAAAGGATTGTTATGCCCCTTTATAACTTAGAATTTCTTTTTAATTTGTTTATTCAAAGCAATTACATTTCTTCTACACAATGTAAGAAATTTTTATTTTCTTTTTAATATTTACTTAACAGTTGCTTTTTATACCTTACGGAGTTCAAACTTTCAGTCTCAAATATGGCACCTCTATGTTGACATATAAAACAGACGGGCACTGACACCGCTCTGCCGATCTCTAGTTGTTTTTTCCTGTTTGAAGAAAACCGAAGTGGAAAGTAACAACTCGATAGATGGATGATTTTATTTTGATTACATTGTCTTGATAAAATCTCCTTGTTTTTCCTCCGTTCTTTCTTTCGTTCAGCCCGTGTCTCATATGCATACGGATTTACAACGGAAATATGTCGAGTAGGGACTTAAATTATATTTCCGTTCTGGCTGTTTAACCCTTGTCAAGTTTCCTGTCTAATAGAAAGCTGTAGTGCATAGTACTTATGATACATCGAATATCAACGAAATAAATTGACCGGATGTTTATATAGTTTTCTTTTGTTTATCACAGAAACTTACAATATTCAGTTATCCTTATTTGAGCAAGAAATCTGCGGTTCGATGGAAATGAAATCATTATATTTGATATGATGAAATAGTTTTAAAATTATAGTATACCTGTAATTTACCATTAATATTGCGAATAAACGAAAATCTGAGTGTTGGTTTCGAATGGTTAAAATACTGAATGATTCGTAGTGTATATAGAAAAAGTAAAACTCTTCTTTAAATATATATATATATGTGTGTGTGTGTGTGTGTGTGTGTGTGTGTATGTGTGTGTGTGTGTAAACGGTACTTGTCTAATGCGCATGTTGACTGGAAGCGTTTAAAAATAACCGATATAACCGATACCGTTATAATGGCAGACATATTTAAACGCGTATGTGACAGGAATGATGATATTATCAAGCAAATATTTAGGTTATTTAACATCTCATGAAATTGACAAATTGACTGCTGCATAATTTGCGTGATACTTTTTTACAAATATATATTTTAGATTGAGTATCTCCTTTTCGTATTTCATTTAAGAAAATAAATATAGATAAAACGTTGTTAAGTTTAAATATTTCCATTAAAGCAATACAAATATTATTCATAAGAAGTATATATATATATAATATAGCCCAAGACATTGAAAAATACCCTAGGAAGTATAACGTTATAATTTTCTTTTCAAGCGTTTACATAAATCATGCTATATATATATATATATATATATATATATATATATATATAGTGGATATTATTTCAGGTGTAGCTTTTATGTGGACATGTCACTTCGAGTACATAAGAGTTTACAATCTAGGCCTATATATACCCAGACTTAGGATTCCTCCTAAAGTATGCATTCACGTGTATATGGAATGCTAAGTACTACACACGAATAGGTTATCTTGTACCATCTAATTAAGTTATTCAAGTGACAACATGACATATTATGGGTGTATATCAAATTACAAGTTTTCATATTGTTGTAGTAGTTTGCTTTACAAATGAGAGAGAGAGAGAGAGAGAGAGAGAGAACATACAATTTTAGCATGCATCTGGGAAAGAAATTATGAGCCACTTTATTCCCTGAATTGTATTTTGCTTTACAAAAAAGGGAGAGAGAGAGAGAGAGAGAGAGCATACAATATTAGCATGCATTATGGACAGAAAATATGAACCAATTTATTTCCTGTGTTGTATTTTGCTTTACAAACGAGAGAGAGAGAGAGAGAGCATACACTATTAAAAGCAATGAGGAAGGAAAATATCGGGCATCGCATTAATCTATCCGTTGCATTAGCTGTATACTATAGTCTCGATAAAATTGTGTTAACGCTGTATGTATAAACGTTATACGTTCTCTAAAATACAAAATCACAAGGTGTGACCTTGACGGATCCAGTAGAGATTATTGTAAATTTACCAATCCCTGATGTAATTAGATAGTCGCAAAGCGGTGCACATTTTCTCCAGGACAACACGTGTTTTGTGTGTGTGTGTTTTTTGTTTTGTTTTTTTGTTTTGTTTTTTTCATAGAACTTTCCGAAATAGTTTATTTATACATTTCAAATTCTGGTACATTTATCTTGAAATGTAATACAAATTTGAAGAAAAGATTTACAAATATGTCTATATTTGACCTTCTCGCATACAAAACGACATTACACTGAACGTGTCTCTAAAAATATCCACCCAATCAAATCCTAGGTGTAGTCATAACAATAGGGCAAACATCCATTCATATATTTAGAAACCCAAACCGCCGCAGTGTGCCCACAAATTTATGAAGTACCGAAGACATTCGCGAGTTTGACCTTTTTGGAACGTGAATGTGTTACTTTAGTGACATTACTTTACTGGACAATTAATGTGATTCATCAATTTGACATATTTCGATGTATGCAGCAGCTGTAATATGATCATTTGACATTTTAACAATATCGACAGCTTTATTCCAAACATAAAGGAAAGGATTACACAGGTAATGTATCCTACGTGTGTTTTAAATTGTAGACGTCTAATGGCGACTTTAAACATTTTTATTACATCAAATAATCGTTAAGGGGGCCGCTGTGGCCGAGCGGTTACAGTCGTGGACTACAAATCTCTCAGCCCCTCACCGCCTGTGGGTTCGAATCCCGGTAGGGACTTCGGATTTTTCATGTGAGGAAGCCTTCCAGCTGGCTTGAGGTAGGTCTGTGGTTCTACCCGGGTACATCTGTGTGCTCGGGGTCTTCCTCCACCTGTAATTATCTGGACGTCGCTATATGATTGAAATACTATCGCAGCGACGGTAAACCCCAATGCAACAACAAATATAATCATTAAGTTGCATACTTTAGTGCGACAAACGAATTATATGATTTTCTTTTGCTGTATTTCTATGTTCATGCTAATAACGCAGTGTATGTCTATTCTTAGCGCATACATGTGCGCGTTTAAACTCCCTATCCAAATGGTGATTAAATCAAGTTACTGAAATATTACTGATATATTTATGCTAAAACGAGTAGAAATTTTAATTTTACATTGATAAGAAGATCATACTTTTCTGTGTATGCATATAATGAACTTCTGCATTTCAGTTCTATTTTTACTATCGCCAGTTACAACATACCCGGCTTGTATAATGCCCTCTAGATTACTTATTAGACGATATTCACCGAGTTCCCGGACCAATGGTCTAGGTCCTCATGTTTATGTGAGAGAGGCTCCATATCAAACGGTACTATGTAGAAATGATAATCTTATATATTTTCAAAAACAAAAACTAAGTTATATGACATGCATTTACTCTTTAATCAAACAGATAGCTTGAGTTAATATCCATTGCAGATTTATTTTCCGAATATAGACGTAAAGCAACAATTATCGTTCAAGACAATTGGACATGATGCAGATATCAAATACACATGTTCATTGGTTTAGGCTAACATAAAGCATGTATTAAAACCATAACAAAAACAGTCATTCGTTGATAATTGAAATAGGGTTCACTGCAAATATCAAATTAATATATGAAATAGTCACGCTTCTATGTCGAAGGAATGTATGGCTATAGATACTGAAGCTATAGAAGAATAGGGTCAAAACATTGCAAATTTGATGTATTCATCACAAACATCATCATTATCTTATATGTATTGGGGACTTCAGAGAATATATATCATTTACCTTTAACATTGATATTCTCCCAACCTATTTCTATGCACCGCCCTTTCTCTCTCTCTGTATTTCTTCTGTAAGTTTCTTTCTATTTCTTCTGTTTCTCGCTTACATTCACAACTCAAAAATTCTTTAAATCGATTGCCTGCCTTGATTTATAATTTACCAAGCCGTTGGACATGATACTTGTATATTGCCTCTTTTTGCACCCTGTTATTCGGGTACAGAGATTTAGGGTTTTCCTTTGATTAAGCACAACGTCACAATAAACATCTTAAAGCTAAAGATGTACACGCTAAATGTCTATGTCATCAATGTCGCCTTTAACATCTTATTTTTTCGCCCTGAAATTTGAAGGTCGTTGTTTCGAACCCCGGTCATCATATATTGAAATTATTAAATATTATACTTCCCTTTTTCCGGGAGCTAGGTATATCATGGTATTTTCGGGAATGGTTGGTCAAAAGTAAAAACAAATGCGCTAAAGTGTAATTATGCCATTATAGCGGGATATAAAAATGATGCAGTACTATATCAGTCACATGTAGACAAACATTCACTTTCTGTCATATTTTATCATTTTGCATATATTAGTCGAGGAAAAAGTATCTAGTTGTATCAGTCATGTTATAAAAACACTATCCACTGATCGACATGACTTAGATGACGAGTACGTACATAGGTATTCATTAAATGAAAAGTACGGATGTATTCCCTTAATTTTTTACATTAGTGCGTACTCGGCTCGGTAACCGCGAACAGATCCGAGTCCGCAAGTAAATATCCGGTTCAAAAGAAACATGAAGGATCAAAAACACACCGTGGCGCCGTGGTCTAGTGGTAACGTATGCGATGACGGATCCGAAGGTTGTGGGTTCGAACCCCGTTGGAGGCAAAAATCATTCATGACCTTTCCAGGCGCAAAGTACTGGTCCAACCCAGGAACCGTCGAGAGGAATTAGTAATAAGTTGTAAAAACTTGTTTTCGAATCGACGTAAAATAAATAACTTTAAACTAAAAAAAAACACACGAACAATATTGATTGATTTACAATACTTACTGAAGTAATTCGCTTCTGATCACACGAGTGTTTAACTAGATGCCGACGCGATAATCTGAGAATTTCCGTTTAAAATCGTATGTGTCTGAAAATGGCTAGCAAATTAAATGTATTTTTTTTAATCGATTTTACATTATAAAATGCCAAATAATGTTGAAATGGTATGAATATTGTTTGTTTTTTTTTGTTTTTTTTTTTTTTTTTAAATCCTTGTTTCAGGATATTTAAATGTTTCTTAGCATTACTTTGCGTTTAATAAAAAGCAAACAAACTACGAAACTGAAATCTGCCCCGTTCTCTTCTCGATACTACTCATCTCGATCTGGAAAAAAAGTTTAATTTTGATGTAAAGTTTCAAAGACGCCGCACAGTTTTTGAAGCACAACTTAAATAAAGTAAGCCATTTTAGAATATTTTAATAACATGTGTATGTATCATGTACAAACAGCGGGTCTAAACATTTCCTCTACGCAATGATATATGCCATTTTACCAAATTAATCCGTTGTTGGCCGTTTGGTTTAGAGATTCCCAAAGAGAATATGAACGAATCTTATTATTATCATTTTGTCTTTAGAAATATAGATTAAAAGTACAGGAAATATACTTTAATTATTGTAGACAAAGTACGTGATGGTGCTTTAAGATGCACTACTATATAGCTTATCAATGATTTATTTTAAAACCGTCTATTCCAATTTTTATACAAGTACTGGTAATGAATGAAATTTTCAGACAGTCACTTACTTAGGCGAGTTTAATGTCAATATATATAAATCACCATCATCAACAACAACAGCAACAACAACAAGGACAACGATAACATAACAAATCAGTTAAAATAAGCTTTTATTTGGTACGGGATTGAGGTGCGGGTCCCGGAATTTACAATCTTCCAGATGTGCTGAGTACATTTAAGTAGCGTAGCGTGAAGTAATCTATGCCAGGCGTATGGTATTCTTTTTGTAAAATGTATTAACAAGAATAACTGTAATACAGAGTCTCACAGCGGGCTAACAAACAAGGCGGATAGATAAATGCATTGCTGTCGCTCAGAAGTTAAAAACATACAGATGTGAAAAAGTATGTCTTTCACCTTGTGCATCCTATAATTTATAAGTTTTTATGGTACACGGAACCCACTAATCAAGCTGAAGTGATAAAATTGGACATCCTTGACATTTTTCTCAAGACACGTGACATTATTCTATTTTTTATATAATAATCCCTACACAGAATGTTTTCAAGTTATACTTTAACGGATGATGCTATATAGTTAGATTTACATTTACAACTTTATAAAGTTCTGTTTAGCTAATATATACGATGAGTTATTTGAGTAAGCAACATATATATATTCTTTTCAAATATCACTTATGTGTACTAGTTTTAAATATTGAAAATCATTTAGAGATTATCAACGGAGAATTTTCTTTGTTGAGCAAGTGCTTAACGCTATGACGTTACAATCTTATCGCTCCACCAGTCGAATGAAAACTTGTTACGAAAAAAAGTCAACAAAACCCCCAGTCGAATACGCCCATTGCCATTGATAAGTCTTTCCCACTCTTACGAAATGGACCGAAAATAGAGAAATGAACTTTTGAATTTCCAATTACGGCATTATTTAGCTGTGATTTTAATATAAATGTATGGTTATATCAGTACTTTACCTTTAACCTAGAGAACACTTTACATTTGTGATATTTATTGACTTCGACGATAGCATCTCAATTAAATGATGTTCATTTCGCAAATCACGGAATACACGAAATGGACGGAGAATGGCGAAATAGATTTTTTTTCTTCTTTTAACACTACGGCATTTACAAAATTATTACAACTTATGTACCTGTCAAGTGCTGACTTTTTAATAATAGCAGCTCCATCATTTGTCCAGATAAACTTTTCACATGTTGCAAATTTCATCTGCACTTCGTTTTCAGTCTCTGTTATATTTATACGGAACCACGGAAGCGCCTTCTCCAGAATTGAACTATTAACATTAATGTGAGCTCTTTTTTTTCTTTTTAATTACCGTGTTGATGATTTCGTCAATGATGGGGCTCATTTTCGTCTTCGTTTACAATGTATGCGGTTGTAACAAAAAAAATTGTAGATTTTCCGTTTTGAATAATCCAATATTGACTACTTTCGTGTCTGAATAAGTTTGAAGAGAGTAAATAAGGATAAGTTATTTCAGACTAGATAAACGTTTGCGTCCATAAAGCTAATCCATTAGGTGTATATTTACCAAGCACCTAGACGATGCAGGTGTTGCTGTAGATCAGTTTTGGTTTCTAAAATTAGCAGTTTCTGATCAGAACCCAGTCAATTCGTTTTTCAAGTAGAAACCGCAAAGACAATAACGCTATGATTTTTTATTCCTTGCGTAATCAAATAGGAGTGTGCGTAAACATACGCATCAAATAAATAAAATTATATCCGAATGCGTTTCTAATTAATGTTGATGGGCAAATTACGCCGATACACACGTTATTTGGAACTCTGAAATATCATTTAAAAATACATTCTCCTTAACTCGTGAGAGTATTAATTCTCTCACACACACACACACACACACACACACTCAGCTGTTCGTTCGTTCGTTCGTTCGTTCGTTCGTTCGTTTCTAATAGGGGATCGCAATTTAATTAATTACTTTCTTAATGATATTCAGTATACTTATTTATTATATTTGTTCAATCTAATTGATTTTATTTACCTTATTGTGCTTTGCTTATAACGACTTTACAAAATAAACATACTTCTAAATCTGCAACATCTTTTTTTCTTTTTGATCACGTTATAATGTAAACAATCCCGGTTTTGCTTTATGACGTGTTATAATGACGTTATATATTTATGACATCAGACGCTGTAAGTGTCAGTCTCTGTCGATTTCTTGAAGAGTCAAGGTGCTGATCTACTCATCTCTTCTGGATACACGAAGTTTTAGTTGCATATTTGGAATTAAGGTTTATTTCCTCATTTTATCTTATCGGTTCATATCTTCATTTAAATTTTTATGTTCTAGGATGAAGAAATGTGATGTTTTCGACCCATTAAATGTAAAGATAGATCAAACTCCATTTATGATTCTGTACCTGCATGGTGGATATTTATTCCGTAGAGATCATTTAAATCAAATCTAGATAATTCTTTCTCATTTTAATCGAAAAAATAACTTTAGATGTAAATCAGAAAAAAACAACAAAAGGATCTGCCCATCGTTATACGCTGCACATGTTTGCATCAAAGCCGGAATCGCACTCGGTTTAATTCGATTCATAATGATGATTTGTGGATCATGGTCGATAATGCTTGATTTCAATTTAGATAAATAAATGTTAGATCTAAATGTATGCTTATAGCTTGATTATGTTTATTTTCTTTTGTAACAGGGAAGCCATCATCTGGGGAAAAAAAGACCACATCGACGACTGGTATGCTTGGCATGTGAGAAAAAATTATTTCTGTCTTTCTGTAAGTCTGTCTGTAGGTTTATCTATCTATGCATCTGTCTATCCATCTGCCTACCTGCCTGCTATCTGTCTGTCTGTCTGTCTGCTTGTCTATCCATGTATCTGTCTGCCCTGTAGTCCTCTTTGTCTATCTATCTGCCTACCTGTCTGCCTATGTATGTATGTCCTGCCTGCCTGTCTGTTTACCTGTCTATCTGTGCATCTTTATGTCTGTCTGCCGGTCTATCCATGTGTTTTTCAAATTGTCTGTCTGTCTGTTTGTCCGTCTGTCGGTCTATCTGTCCTGTATTCATATCTTTCTATTTGCTTGAGTGTTTTTCTGTCTGCTTGTCTATTTATGTATTTGTCTGTCTGTCCTGTATTCCAATCTGTCTATCTATCTGCCCACCTATCTATCTTTTTTCTTCTAGTCTCATTTGTCTAACTGCCTGTCTTTCCATTTGTGTTCTTTTTTCAATCCAACAATTCATTATTTCTTACATCTTTATTTTTGAAGGACCCACTAAGATGCACTCATGATTGTTATATATGTTGTTTGGGTTGGACCAGTACTTTGCACATAGAATTACCATAAGTCGTTAGAGTCATGAGCCTAACGGGATCGAACCCTGAACCCGCAGTTTTTTGCGACATAAGAGCACGACGTGCTTTATGTTCTTTATAATTTTAAGATTAAACTTTACCTATTTTTACACTGATTACCAAACAAGTTCTCACAATTTCTATTAATCAATCTCTAATGCTCGGGTTGCGGCGAATGTAGTCATTATTATGGGAGGAAACCTGAGAGCCCGAAGAAAACCCACATGCCTTAAAGGTTGACAACAGTAACCTCTCACGTGCGTGACCAGGAATCGAACCTATAAGTAATTCATTGTTGTTTTGTGATCACTCTCTTTTTTTTTTTGCTTCATTATTTAAGGCATGAAATCAAAGAAAATTGCCTATGAATGAAATCTGGGTTAAATAGCATATTATTGAAAATCTACATGACTTAAAGAAAGTCGCCTTTAGGTTAAAAGCCCATTATAGATATGAGTAATGAGTTTTAACTTTAAAGTTAATGTAACAGGTGGTGAAAAAATCATGGCCTGACCGGGACTCGAACCCAGGGCCTCAGGACTACCGTTCCTGCGCTCTACCACTGAGCTATCGAGACACTCATATCTTATTGCCTATTGATTTATCACCAAATACCTGTACCCGGCTACATTAAGTTTCGCTTTGTTTTTTTGTATAATTGAAGGTTGTTTTTTTTTTCATTTCTATTAACAGATACTGAGCATTCTGACGTGTTCCCCGCTACCGGATATTGACGTCTGACCATCTTCAACAAAGACGAACCATGGCTGAAGCCACAAACCTGTCCGAGGAATGTGATCCTCTCCTCTGTTATCCGTGTAGTGTTGGCGGAAAATCCAGATCTGCACACGGCTTCTGCGACACTTGTAATCATCACTTGTGTGAGAGTTGTTTTAAAGGTCACTGTGTCCCATTGATATGTAGAGACCACGTGATGTTAGATCAAGTGTCCATGCCAAAGGATAAAGTTATACCAACTGACCCCTTAACTGAACAATGCAAGAAACATGGTCGCTTGTTGGAGTATTACTGTAAGAAACATAAAGACATTCTCTGTTCTGTGTGTGTGACTTTAAATCATGGAAATTGTGGAGTAAGTTTCATTCCCGACGAGACAAAAGACATCGGAAGCAGTCGGGAGTTATCCTCTCTCCGTGACAAGATGTCGGAATTGATTGAGAGAGTGAAGAAAAACAAAGAAACAGCAGACGGAAACAAGGACCGACATTGAACAACTTAAAGAGGAGACGAGGTCGCAAGTTCGGCAAATGAAGGAGGAATTAGTAAGATTCTTTGATAAACTGGAACTGACTTTAGTGCGAGAAATTGATCAAATAGCCGTAAGCGACTTATTAGTAATGGATAAAATATCCAGGAGTTGTGTAACCATGGAAACCGACCTGAAGAAACTGTCTGCAGAAGTCGATGAAAAATTAAATAAAAACCAAAATAATAACCTCTTTGTCGCTATGAAAAAAACTGAAAAGAAAATGGCGGAGATTCAGTCGGAGATCGAGTCAATACATTCAAAGAACGGGGTCACGCGGTACAGATTCGAGCCAGACGTGGAAGCACAGAACGTGCAGTCTTCATTTAAAACCCTCGGGAAGTTGCACGTGCGGCGACATGACATGAAAGTAAAACACGTGAGGGATATAAAAGTAAGAAGTAAGTCAGACAAGGAGACATGTAATATCTCAGGTATCTGTGTTCTGGATCAGGACAAAGTCGTCCTCTGTGACTGCGAGAACAAATCTGTCAAACTTGTCGACACAAAACGTAACGAAATCGTATCTCAGATCAGCCTCCCCTCCTGGCCCTGGGACACGGCGCTCGTGCCTCGTGACGTCACCGAGGAATCAACAACTCGTGACCTCATCGTTACCATGCCTTTTGCCAATAGTCTCCGTTACATCAGAGTAACCAATGACCAGATCACGGACACGAACAAGGTCATCTCTGTTAAAGGTTCGTGTTGGGGAATCCAGGTCACTCAGGACAGGAAAGGGGAAAGTTGAGATTCTGGACATGGACGGACAAGTCCTGAGGAGACTCCAGACAGATCATGGCGGGGCTCAACTGTTTGATCGACCATTCCACCTCGCGGTCAGTCCTTGTTCCGGGATCTTATATGTTTCAGACTTAAGGAACAACACGCTGACCAGTATTAGTACACGTGACTGGTCAGTGATGACCAAGTTGGAGGGACTGGTCTATCCCCGCGGTGTTACAGTGGACTTGGCGGGGTCAGTGTTTGTCTGTTGTGAGAATGGAACCGTCCATCTTGTGGCCGCTACAGGTGACCGGTCCACACAGATCCTGGGGAAGGAAGACGGTTTGTGTGAGAGTCCCCTGGCCATCGGCCTCAGTCCCGAGGGAGACCGAATGTACGTGGGCGGTTGGAACAGTGATCACGTGCAGGAATTCCAGCTGACAGAGAACTGAAAGTAAGACTTTACTACATGTTTATATCACAGACGCCATCTTGAATGTTCTTTTTTTTCTTCTTTCTTTCGTTCTTTACACTTTTTTAACTTCATATTAAAGCATTTAATTTGTTTATGAATTCATCATCATAAGTATTTATTTATTAAAGCATTTAATTTGTTTATGAATTCATCATCATAAGTATTTATTTATTTATTTATTTATTTATTTAGCCGCCATCTTGATTTAGCAAATATTTATTGCTTATTTTTACCTATCTATCTACTCAAAGTTTTTAAATTTCAAAGTTTTAATTGTCTTTATAAATAGGCTGATTTAACATCATTATCATTATAATATATATATCATTATTTGTTTAGATATTCATATCGTAATATAATTATTTATTCGACAAGATATTTTATTATGAGTCTTCACATTCCGTCATGGCTTGTTTATTGTTTTATTTCTAAATTATTTTCAGATTTTCTATTTTTTATTTTTAGAATTTTAGATTTCTGTTTTTGTATTTATTATTCCATTTTAATGATAGATGTACTCATTATTTGATTAAAAACAACTGAAGGAATGATGATTATATCCATGCATTTCCGATAACGACGATTTAATTTTAAAAAAAATCTTAATGAGTATTATTTTGATAATGTAGATAATGATGCTGTTGATGTATTTTGATGATTATGATGATGATGCATTTTGGTGATGGTGATGATGATGATACTTATGGTGTAAAAAGTATTATGATAATGATGCTGATGATGTATTTTGGAATTGATCATGTTCATGTATTTTGATGATGTATTTTGATGATGATGATGATGATGATGATTATGATGCCGATGACGTACTTTAAATATGATATTTGATGAAGATTGATGAAGACGACCATGCATCCCATAATGATGATAATATAAAACTCGAAATTTTGTTACGTACTGAAATCAAAACTTTGAAAATTAATGTGTCTTCTTTTGATGATGCTGATGATAATAATGATTATGTATTATAATGGAGATTGTGATAAATTAAAGGTATGTAGATGTAGTAGTTATCACAGCAGCAGTAATAGTAGTAGTAAACATTTCTTGTACTATTAAAAAAAGTTTTAATAATAGTAGTAATGGTTGTTGTTGTAATAGTAGTAGAGATAGTAGATGTTTTGATAGTAGTAATAGTGGTTGTTGTTTTTGTTGTAATGGTAATAGAAGTAGTAGATGTTTTAATAGTAGTAATAGTGGTTGTTGTTGTTGTAATGGTAGTAGAAGTAGTAGATGTTTTAATAGTAGTAATAGTGGTTGTTGTGGTTGTAATGGTAGTAGAAGTAGTAGATGTTTTAATAGTAGTAATCGTGGTTGTTGTTGTTGAAATGGTAGTAGAGGTAGTAGATGTTTTAATAGTAGTAATAGTGGTTGTTGTTGTTGTAATGGTAGTAGAAGTAGTAGATGTTTTAATAGTAGTAATAGTGGTTGTTGTGGTTGTAATGGTAGTAGAAGTAGTAGATGTTTTAATAGTAGTAATAGTGGTTGTTGTTGTTGTAATGGTAGTAGAAGTAGTAGATGTTTTAATAGTAGTAATAGTGGTTGTTGTTGTTGTAATTTTAGTAGAGGTAGTAGATGATTTAATAGTAGAAATAACTGTTGTTGTTGTAATAGTAGTAGTAGAAGTAGTAGATGTTTTAATAGTAGTAATAGTGGTTGTTGTGTTGTAATGGTAGTAGAAGTAGTAGATGTTTTAATAGTAGTAATAGTGGTTGTTGTGGTTGTAATGGTAGTAGAAGTAGTAGATGTTTTAATAGTAGTAATAGATGTTGTTGTTGTAGAAGTACTACTACTAGTAGTATAAGTTATACAGTTTCTTGACACCGCACATGACTGTTTATTAGTAGTAGTTGTAGAAGCTGTTGTTGTTGTTGTTGTAATAGTAGTCAACTGATACTTCTGTAACAACAACTACTACTATTACACGTACTTCTACTATTACAACTACTAATTGCAGTTGTTATAGTAGTAGTAGCTGTTGTTATTGTAGTAGTAGTTGTTGTATAGTTGTTGTTGTTGTTGTTGTTGTTGTAATAAATGTAGAGGTTGTAGTAGTAGTAGTAAATATCGTTGTTGTAATTTTAGTAATTGTGGCCGCTGGCGGATATTGGACCAGAAAGCAATATAAGAAGCCGTATCAATAGATGTAGTATATTTAATGATGGAAGTAGGAGTGGTTATTTTAATTATAAGTTCGTAGAAAGTAAAAGGAATAAATGATGGTTAAACTATTTAGTTTCAGTAAATGAAGTTGTAGTAGTAGTAGTTGATGTTGTTGTTGTTTAAGCCTTTAGTACATTTTAGCAGGTTACGAAAAAAAATTAGAAATTTTTTTTTTTTTTGGAAAATTTAATAAAAAATCTTTTGATTAAAAAAACAATTTGGTGAGGTATATTTTTTACATTATCATAAAGCATTTATATGACTCTGAAAAATAAGCAAAATTTGTCCGTTGAAAAAAAAATATAGAAATATTATATTATTTAAAATACACAGTTTTGGGATAGTTTTTTGTATACATTTTGGTCCGGGCACAATTGAGATTTTATGCCCGTTTTGTATTTTCAATGCATTTTGACAGTATTTCTATCTGTAACTTATAGAATACATTATAAGTTACAAATGGTGATAAAAAATATTTAATAAATATCATTTAAATATGCTTTTACAGTATTTAGAGACGAATTAATTCTTATTTTTTAATTTCATATTTTTCAATAAATTTAAGAAGATAGTGATGTTCTATCATGAGCTCAATCTCTAATACAAGCATGGTGATGCCCTATTTTTAATTCATATATATCTTTTAGTTAAAGTCTAAAGTACTTATATGCATATTTTTAGAAAAATCTATCCGTTAGAAAAAAACAAACAAAACAAAAACGCTCAAACGCCTTTAATGATATTCGTATTAGCAGTGATAGTGGTGATATCATTAAAATGGATGGTTAAACTACTTAATTTCAATTATTGTAATGGAAGAAGTAGCAGTAGTTATTGTTTAAGCAGTAGTGGTATCATCAGTGAGTGTAGGGTATTAATAGTAGTGATGTTTCTTAGTTTGTGTAGATGTAATGGTAGAAGTGGTAGTAGTTATTGTTAGTAGTGATGGTTTCTTAGTTTGTGTAGATGTAATGGTAGAAGTGGTAGTAGTTATTGTTTAAGCAGTAGTGGTATCATCAGTGAGTGTGGGGTATTAATAGTAGTGATGTTTCTTAGTTTGTGTAGATGTAATGGTAGAAGTGGTAAAGGTTGTGATGGCAGCAGTATCAACCTGTATGCAAATCTTTATTTAACATTTATAGTTTCAAAAGGGTCCATAATTTACACACACAAAAAGTCATGAACTATTAATCTAACTTGATACTCTGACATCCCCGAACACCTTTTTGAAGTATCATGTCAGTCCACCTACCTGATTACTGAGATATAAGAAAGATAGCATATTGCGTGCAAAACTGTAACAAAATTCAAAAAGGGACAACATTTGCATTGAATTTGTCAAGAGTTATCTAACAGTATTAGTATTGATAGTAACACAATTATGATGCCATTACATGCTGTAGCCTAAGAATGATGCCATGATCCTTGTTTACACTTTATTCAGACGGCGAATACCAATCATTACATGGTCGACAGAAAATCTTTCGGTGACAGTGCAAGACTGGCATTTAAGTTTTATGTTCTTTTAACCAAATTCCATACATGTGTTTAACAAGAATTCCCAATTCACATCTTTGATACATTCATTATATTTAAATAAATACATATTATAGCACTGTAAAATAACTTTACACAAACAAGTGTCCAAAAACATCAAGTCTAATGAGAATAATTGTTGAATACCTTGAAAATTTGTTTGCTTTCTTTGAAACGTCAGGCGGTGAGATCTGCTCTATATGCCTGAATATCTGAATATCCTTCAGAGGATGAAAATGCTTCTCGTGGTATGATTATAATTTTCTTTAATAACAATGTAAACATTAATTATGAAATAATCATACATTGTATTTTTTATACAAACATGAAGTATGTTTGTATGTTAATGTATTGTTGTGTCAGAATTTTAAAATTATATTATAAGGAATAAACCGTGTGCCTATTTACTTACTATGGGTATAATTTAAAAGAGTTGGTTCATCTAAAAATATTCAATGTAGGAAATACGATCATTTGGGTAACTCTGAAATGCAGCTCACTAAATGCAACGTTATTATAATTGGAGGTTGTTTGATACTTTACTGTTGTGAATAGTGTACAATTCATTGACTTTGTATGTTAACATATTTGTATTGATGATTAAGAAGCTATGATTGTAAAAAGTGCTATTTCATTATCACATTTAAATAAGTACATTGTAAACATCAATTAATCCTATGATACATTTTGTTATTTGATTTTAGTGTATTGTATGATTCTAAATTATAGGGATTTAACCGTGTGATTTTCAATGAATATGGGTGCAATGTATATATATATATATATATATGAATATTTAAGAAATAAAAAAAATTTTACTTATAATCATTGATTTTGTATATAAAAATATACATGTGGTGATTTAATATTTTATTTAAGACATTAATTTTGTGGTTTTTTCTTTTCAAACCTAATTTCCTTTTGTATGTGTAGTGTATAATAAAATCATCTGTAATCAACATTACTGTTAAAGAAATCACTGTATATTTCAACTACTTTCCAAATAACAAATCACGTGTATGTATTACCATGTTTTCAGACAAATTTTAAGGAATATAGTATAAGATGGAATTCGTTATACAGTTTGCTTGAATACCTGTTTGATTGTTGCAGCTATATATGAATATGCAAAGTGCCATTTAATGTTAAGATATATGTTTCGTTATATGTTTCGTTATATGTTTGAGATAATGATGTTTTGATAAGAATGTAAAACTAATTATAGGAATATTCACTGATCATGGATATGTCACAGTACCGTTAACTCACAATAGGGGAGAATCATATGTAAGTGCCCGGCTAGCTCGGTCGGTAGAGCATTCGCCCTGTAAGCGAAAGGCCCCTGGTTCGAGTCCCGGTCAGGCTGCATATTTTTCTCACCCTGTGACAGATATAATCGAGACGAATTCTTTTGAAACTTTCCTGAAAGAAAAAAAATATGTATTCCATTTTCAAATGACCAGCATATCATAAAATATTATTTGAACAATTGTAATTTATCTTATAAATGTGTGTTATGTAAGGCTAAAACTATGTTTAATTATATGTCAGAGATATTGATGTTTTGATGTAAAAGAAATTACCAGAATATTCGCTGATCATAATTTTTTTGATTAATTCCTGATATGAAAAAAAAAGTGTTATCAGTTTTATAATTCTAATGAGTAGGATATCAAAATATATTATTTGAAGATTTGTTGATGCTTTGTTATCATGAATGATTTTCATTTATTTCTGTAAGTAAACAAATATGACAATTAAATATATATTAATCAAAATTATTGTTCTTCATAAAACCGTCCAAATACTTTTAAAATTATGCAAAAATGAGTAGTTGTCTCTAGTTAAAAATGTTAAAAATGCATGGAGAAAGAAAGAGAGAGAGAGAGAGAAAGAGAGGTGCCCTATTTTTAAAAGATGCTATCGAATAAGAAAGGACGGAAAGATCCTATGAGAAAGTCTATATAATTGAACAGGTGAATATAAATGATAAACAACAACAACACGGAGACAGGACATTACAAAAAATTGAGAATTACCGACAACAGTTACCGCCTTGTAACGGTCGGTCGCGCTAAAAGGGGTCGCCTACATTTATTTAAACAGCCGTTGAATATGGCCCCATGTCCTCGAGAATCATAAGCACGATATCAGGCTCAAATTTTAGTATAATACATAAATCCCTGTTGAAAGTTAGTGGCATAGTTTGAGTATAAGTATGAAAATCATACCCAAATACCATTTATGTTCGAGAACATGGGGCATGGTCCTTATTGCGTCAGAAGACCGAGGTACGCGGACTTAGCGCAATAGCCGGGACGGGCAACCTACATTTTCTCATACATTACCAGGGATCAAACCAATATTGCCACTTTATCTATGCAAATGATAAACATGATGGGTACCACTGCATGTACCGGTCAGCTGGTATATCAGTCTGTGTATTTGATGTCTACCTCGATGTCCACCTTAGAGTGGAATGCACGGAGGCATCCGAGTAGAACCACCGACCTTCCACCATATGAACATTTTGTATTTTATTTGAAAGGGGTCTACCTCGACATACGGAATTTGTGACTATGGGCTTCGAAATATTCAAAAATACCATAAACATCAGCCAATTATTTTTATGACGACTTTAAAAAGTTGAATATCAATTTCAAATACGAGAAAGCCCATTCCGTAAAATGCGCCAAAAACTTATGTCTCGTGTGTCACCTGCTATGTCAACATATAAAGCCTAGTGTAATGTGGTGATTTGAAACTGAGGGACACTCTCTAAATTCTTAAGAGTAACAGTCTATAGACGGAAAAAAGCATTAATGCTCCTGAAACTTTGGGAAGGAGGGAAATAAAATGTGTATATAACGAGGAAAACATGTTACTTGTATTTTCTGTTTTTTAAACCTTATTAAAAGGTATACTGTCTGCAGTCAAAATCAATGGTCGGGTCACCCGATGTTTTGATTAAACTATCAGTCTATATCACCTCTGGTGACCTTGGCCTTTTTTATTTATAACTATGTGATGATTGAATGCTAATGAAAGGTCACGTTTTATTCATATTGAAATAATAACCTGACAATAAAGTACATGTATATTATATTTTAAGCAATGGCAATTAACTCAGCGGAGCAAAGCACAAAATGTTGTGACTGTTTTAGCCATCGCTAACGTCTCGAAACCCTAAAAATATGAGAAGACGAGTATCTCGGTCGTCATTCAGTCAATATAAACGCTTTTAAATGATACAAGTTCATAACATATAAACAAGAAGTGAACATAAAAAGTTTTACTGTTTTAAGTAAAAGTCAGAGTCCAGTTTGATAAGTACAAGTCACTCAAACAAAAATATGCAATTGGAAGTTCAATTCCGGTGAGCCTGTATAATTAACTCCTCGAAAAAGAAATTCGTATCGTCGTAGCCATAACTATATCAACCAGTATTTGATTAGAAAGATGACGAAAAGGAATAAGAAATTCACTGAAAGTCATTTTGCAGATTATGTCTACATTAGTAAATTATAGTGCTGCAAAACTACAGTATCGCACCGTGGAAGTGTGGCATGACAACGGGCCAACCTGTCCTGGAACTACCTTTGTATATTGCTGAGCGCCAGGCAGGGAGTCACCAGTACATTGTCTTACGACTTTGGCTTGTTGCGGCCTGGAATCGAACCCACAAATAGCTTCTTTACCTTTGTCATTGGGTCATTCATATAAATAGGCTAGGATGAAAAATACATCCTGCAAAATAAAATCTTGAATAGTGTTGATCATATCCAGTACATCAAAACTAAGCACTCTTTATCTTGTGGCTTGAATTATGTCATTACTTCAATTAACTATTATATAGATTTAACAATCTAACACGATTGACAGAACATGCTAAACAAACATAAAAGGAGAGAGATATGACTGTGCTATTTCCCGATACGAGTATATACATGGTACACAATTGATGTTTATTCTATGACATCACATATCTCCTATATTACGTCAAAAATGCGTTTGTTTGTTAAGGTTTAACGTCCCACCGACAGTATTTCAGTCATTTGGAGACGATGTCCACTTGAGACAGACATAGTGCTGCCACACTGCAGTATCACGCCGTTGACATGTGGTATGGTACCACACCAAGTCCCATTATCCTGACACCAGACCAACCAGCCCTTGAGATACCCTTATATTCTTAGCGCCAATCAAGGAAGCTATAACAGTACTATTTTTTACGTCATTGGTATGTCGCGGCCGGTAATCGAACCCACGACCCCCCGATTCCGAGGAAAAAAAGGCGTTTTTTTTTTTTCGTTTTATGTGTTGTATCGCACAAAAAACATCTGTCTCAAGTAGACATAGTCTCCAAATAATTGAAATACTGTCAGTGGGACGTTAAACTTAATAATCAAACAGACAGACAATCCTTGTATTTTAATATTAATTTAGCATCTTATTCTTCCCTTAGGAGTCCGTTTGGATTGAGCTGGTAATCATCATTTTGCGAAGGTATTTCCGAAGTTTCTCATTCTTGTGTTAATGTGTATATAAACAAATTTACTAAATGTTTACAAATGTTTAAACATGCGTCACTGTGCACTTCTCGTGTGAAGGAATCGATGTAGTAACATAATTTGAAATAATGACATGCGCAGTTCGCCGTAAACTCTTAAAAATAAATCTCAATTACGTAGGCAAGTCTCGCAAAATCCTGAACTCTTAACAATCAAATCGACCAGGAATTTGACATTTTGGGCTCACTGATTGTAAAAAAATTGCGGGCAAATTCTAATAGTAGAAACGGAAGGACTCAAACCTGCGGTATGACACGTGACACGACAGACACCGGTGTGACGTCATCAAACACTCGGAGACCCTTGGTCAGTTTCGTTCTGTCCAGTCAGATTTCAAGAAGCGGCAATCTCATCACACCAGTTTTCAATTCAAGAAGACAACCGTTTCCAAGGATACGTCCCGGTCCTCTCCCAGTTTGTAGCCCCTACTTTGGTTCCCCGTTGTCAAGGGTTCCCTCCAGGCATGAATCCTGCTGGTTCTGTAAGATGCAACGGAAACTGCTAGGGGCGCACTTGTGTGGTCAACTGTATGTGTAAATGCGAAGAGCGCTGTCTAATGACTCCCGGTTCTCTTTCACCCTTATTTTCTACTGAAACGAGAACCAGGACAGCCTGATTTCCGGGCTCAAGAATACCTAGATCCCGATCAATGTCACGAGGTACAGATATGCGGCTAAGATTAAATCTAAATCAGTTTTGGTGTTAGGATTTACTGCCAATGGCGATTATATTTTGGTATCAGTGATTCTGTTCTCGCGTCACTTCTCGCACAGCGAGATTTAAACAAGCTCATTGGCAACATGCTATTAATAGAACAGAACAGAACATTTTATTTGAGTCTCACCCTTGTACATGTTATTACATATTCATATTAATAAGGGTAAATATGATAAAAATCATAAAAAAACATGAACAAAACCACTCAATATGAGTTATGAGAGACCTATAGAAATTAATAAAACTATAAGCATTAGCATATAGATCTCCGAAGTACAATGATTAAATCATAAATCATAAAACAAGCGTGGTGGTACATCTTAAACACACAATGTATACATTATAAGACATAGAATATTAAGAAAAACCTATCTATACAGAGTATTTTTTCTTGTGATTAGAATGTCATGACAAGCTTTGGCACTGTGTTTAACGATTTTATCATCTGAGATGATATAACAAAACCTAGCATTATCAGTATATAAGACAATCTCTGGATTAATTGCTATTATTTTAGTAAACAAGTCCTGTCTGATATCTTTGTACAATTGGCATTCTATCTCGACCCCGTAATCATTTCAACGGAAAGACCGATCTCGTTTCCGGCACAGCCCTCCGTAGATTTTGTTTCAATTTCCATTAATTCAGATTCGCTTGCTTCTTTTTCCCGCTCAGGTCAAGGTCAGAACAAAGAGCAGTTCAGCTAGAAATTCCAAACCCAGTGAAAGTAAGACCAGAAATATATCGGGTTTTGTTTTCAGGTCATCATAG
Organism: Solen grandis; assembly: GCA_021229015.1. NCBI lineage: Eukaryota > Metazoa > Mollusca > Bivalvia > Adapedonta > Solenidae > Solen > Solen grandis. The sequence goes on along the minus strand of CM037791.1, from coordinate 27,898,096 downwards.
ACTTCAGAAATAGACCTGACAATTTTTTTTTTTTTCGATAATTAGAGAACGAGCATTTATAGTCATAATTAAGAATGACCCGGTAAACAGGATTTTATTTAAATGTGGTACGGAAAACGTATGACACTCGAAATTTCTTGCCAGATAGCGTTTTTAGCTGCATGGCAGAGTGCTTTCAGGTTAATTTTATATTTATATATGCATTTGAATCACCACTGTTTTTTCATCGAAACATCTTTCGGATTTGTCCGGAGCTTGCAGAGGAGAACCGATGGTGTTTGTTTTGTAACAAACAATCCTCTTCATATAAGAAATGCATTCAGGCGTTGCATTAAATATCGGAATTTCAAAATAAGTTAAAATAGAGGAAATAAAATAAAATAATTGGAAATTAAAATAAAATGAGATGAGATACCATTTAAAACAATTTTTGAAAGAAATGATTTTAATGACGTCATAACCACGTGATTTGAATGAACATTTTTCAGAAAACAGAAAATAGACCTCTTGGCCTATAGTTTTTCCAATGTTCATGCTTCTTACGCGTCATGTGGCTTTGAAACATAAAATATGTTTTCGACCAAAGTTCAAACTCGGTTTTACCCTGAAATCTTAATCCTGTCGAAATTGGAAATTTTAATGCCAAGGTGCACATCTTCGTCCTAACATCATCCTAACGTGCACCTTCTGTGAAAATATCATGAGAATCTGACCAAAAATAAAGGCTCTAGACTACAAACAAATGTTTGAAGTTTACGTCAAATCTGACGTCTGAGGTCATTGAAAATCAAAAATAATTGAGTTTAAACATATTTTTTCGAGGCGATTTTATTTTCATAGTGCTTGGACATTGGCGACATCTTGAAATTAACTCATGAACTTGGTTTGAAAAAAAAAGAGTGATAAGAATAGATAAAATATGCCCTATACGTTTTCTGCAGGTTTGCGGAAAGTAATTAACATGAATAACATTCATAACGATAACGGTAGCAATATTTTTATAATCTAACATAAATCAATATACTCCCGCTCCAGAACTTCGGGAAGACTTAGAATTAGTCCCGTTATTTGGATTATCGCTTTCCGACAATCGTAATTCTGTTATATTTTTTATTGTATAAAGAATTATTTATCTATTATTCAGTTGCCACCTCATATATTTATTCTTTTTTTTTGGTTAAGATATCAAGCTATCTTAATTTCATATTTAAACGAAAGCCAACACTTGAGTTACATTGGTCATTATAAAAAGGTTAATTTGTCAAATTGCAAAGGCCAAGGATAGCAAATACTTTGGTACAATTTTATTTCAATTGTATATACATGTAGTAACCATGATGTGTAGCTCTATGATTTATATTTCATGGATTTTGTCTTTATTATGCGTTGTAGTAGAAATAGCATACGTGTTAATAGTTCAAATTATGCCCAAAGTGCTTCGTGCACTGGTACAATAACATATAAATAAGCATGGGTATTTTTTTTTGTGTGTGTTTTTGTTAACACTATTTCGGGCATTTGGGGACTCTCGCCGAAATGATATCGACATAGTGCTGCCTCACTGCGCCATCATCCCGCAAGTGGCATGAAACCGCACACAGTTGTATTTTCCTGACACTGAGACATCCTGTCCAGGAATTTCCCTTTACGCATATGTATATTTAACGTCAAACACAAGGGAAATATACTAGTGTCATTTTATCCACTTTTGGACGTCGTGTCTGGTGATAGAACGAAATAAACAATATATTCGTACTTAGGCCGTATTTCATATTCTATACATGTATGCATCATTGATTATTTTCGAGCATTACTTTATCCTAATCATTATCTAATCATTTGAATGCAATTCAATCTTAAGTATTATTATAAAGTGATACATCACACTCTCATCATGCATTCTGTTATTTACTTCACTCGTTGCTTCATGAAACTCTTGGAACCTCCCTCTCTCAATTTCTCTCCTCTCTCTCTCTCTCTGTATATCAAAATTAAAGTGTAAGTAGGTCATGTGTCAAATGACTACCTTTCATTATTTTACGTCTGCTGGTGAGTGCATAGTGACAAAATGACAATATTTATTGAAATGTAAACAATCGTAATAAGAATACGCTGATAAAAGGCATAAAATTTTAAGCATTTACATAATCAAATGATAATTCAATTGTAAAGCTTAATAAAAAATCCTTCAAAACTTTACCAATATTATGGGTCAGTTTAATTTGTGAATGTCCTTTGTCTCAAGGATGAAATATTATTTTCATATAATTTCCTATTCTGTCATTTGTGTCAAATATCCACTGAATGTTTATATTAATCCGTCATGAATGCTTGTAATAATGAATAAAAGCACAGATCATATTCTTGCTAAAAACATTATATTTGACTGAAGTTATATTCCAAGAGTTCTAGTGGGGCCGCCATGGCCGAGCGGTTACAATCGTGGACTACAAATCTTTCAGCCCCTCATCGCTGTGGGTTCGAATCCCGGTCCGGCTTCAGAACTGCTCAGAAGAAAAAGTTGAAATTTAATCTTGTTTTTATATATCGAGATTATAAGAACAGATATACGAGTATTGCAGCATATACAAATACAAAAATTAAAATTAAAAATTTAAATCATTGACTGGAAATCAAATTATATATATCGTTTTAATATTCATAGAATAAGAATTTTGTAACACTAAATGGTGCATTTCCTTAATATACGTAAAATCATCCACAATAGTGAGTGCTGATGGTACTGCTGATGGTAATCGTGATTCTATAGAAATCTGATGATAATTATGATAATAATAGCAGAAATAACAGCAACACAATGAAAATAATAAAATAATCATAACGGTAGATCTAATTAATAGCAAAGAAAATAATAATGATGTTAATGATAATGCACTGTGACAACCTAAAACAATATAAGATTCCTTCCAAAATTTCGAATGACCTTGAACTAGACCCGATGCTCGTTGAATCACTAGTTGGATTATCGCAATTTTACTCTCTGTATTTATCAAATCATTTGTGTGTGCACCTCATATATTTCTTTCAATGTGTAAGCTAATAATTGGACTAATGTGTTAGAGGTTTTCTTTTTCTTTTTTTTTTAATTAATTAAAAGTAAAATATTTCATCATTTCTGGTGTATGTGTGATATAACATATTTATCACGGAGTAATCTTAATGAAATAAGTACCTTAAAGGCGATATACTCAGCATACAACATTGCGTAATGTAAATACATAAATATCATACCGCTATTTTACAAGGATATCAAAGTAAAATTAAGTTTCCTATGTTTGCTTTATTCTAAGATATTGATTATAAATGCATGTAATGCATGTTTTTTTGTTATCTGATATTTTACAGGTGACCGATTATTTCAATGATTTCCAACAACTTTCGAACATATAATTAATGTCTTCTTATTATGCTTAAATATAGTGCAAATATTTGGTTATTATTAACATTTTGTAAAATTGTGAATATCGAAAACAGCAAATAGCTTTATAGCATTTCAGTGTTATTATCGAATGATTTCAATTTCAAAACAAATTAAGTTAAAGAAACAAGTTCAGTGGATACATGTCCGTATCAAGGTAAACATTAAAAATGAATTTTTGGCCTGAAGAAGAGATACTAGAAATGAAAATAGATTTCTTTGGGAAATGATAAATAATGTTTTATATATAAAAATTATCGCGACCATTCAAGATCGATCACACGTGCCATTGTTGTGCTACCCGGTTAAGACGTGATGAATATTGGTGTTTTTAACTTTAAATGGCACACAAATTAATTGATCTTTATCTCGTGTAGACCGTAAAGAATTTGAGATTCAACATTATAATTATGATGAAACCAACCCAGACGGTATTTGTTAGGCGCTATCTTATATGAGTCGGGACTGCAGGCCGATGGGCCGACGTTTTCATGATTTCAAAGTGTAACTGTACCTTTTACTTTGATTTGTGAAGGGAACATCTGATAAAGATGCTAATGATTTTTCCCGGTCCATGCGCCAAATTCTAGCGCAATCGTCAGCGCTTGTCGCATTTGACGTCAGACAGCGAAAGTATATAGATAGATATATGGCATTAGCGTTTTACGTAATTTGACCATGATCATCAACTTCACTTTCTTTTTATTGTTATCATAATTTATGGTAGTAACTGTTACTATAGACACAAATGTCATATATGGCCTTTCAAAAACAATTATTATATACCTATACATTTTCTGGCTCAAATACACGCAAAACACGAGGCGCAAATACAAATCAACAGATTAAAATTCCGTATTAGTCAGAGATCAATACAATATATTGCCGTCACTTTCTTGAGAAAACTTGAAAAACTCATTAAAACCTGTGCAAATTTACTTCTTGGGTCTTGAATATTTATATGTATATAATAAAATAGTAGCTTTTTGTGGATTTGTGTTTTGCTACCAAAGCCGTAAAAGGTGTACTGGTAAGCTCCTGCTGAGCGCTCAGCAATATGGGTGACAGTGAGGACGGGCCTTGTTGGCTCGGTGTCAGGATAATGTGACCGTGTGTGTATCATGCTACATGTCTACGGCGTGACTTCTGAGCTAGTGTGGCAGCACTATATATGTCTCAAGTAGACATCGTCTCCAAATGACTGAAATACTGTCGGTGGGACATTACATTCCCACCGAAAGACAGCAAGCAAACATGGACGAATTAACCTCAGTTTGAGATTGCGGCAAACATTTGTGGTTTGTAAAATTATTCCAATAGTTTTATCCAATGAACAATACAGTTGATGACTCCTAACCAACGGAATCACTAATTTTCGCCTGCCAAAATAATCCGCCCTAAGATTCAAATATATTATTACAACCTTAAAATGTATATAAAATAATTAAACAAATATAACCCTGTTTCCGCAAACAAAACCTAACCTCCGCAAAATTAAATACCTCTAAACAACTTTAACGTAAAACCCCACTCCTCACCCCATACACCATCTCTTGCAACTCCCCTTATCCCCCTCTCCTCCAATGTCCCTCCTAAACCCACAGCAACAATTCCGCTCCTTAACCCCTTACACCATACACAGTTCTCCCACCCATACACCCCCTAAACACCCAACTCACGTCCTAAACACACAATAATCTACATCATCATCAACTCACACGCGCCTCAACCAAACTGCTCATCCCCCCAAGCCACCTAATCCCATCCTTCAGCACCGACTCCCGTCTATCACAAAACCACAACCACCCCCGATAAAATACACCACTCACACACCAGTGACTCTCCCCCAGAAATACTATCACCCCACCCTAATCTCACCTCCCCATCACCGACCTCTAATATCAAAACCTGCTTAGCCCCGACATACATCAACCACCACAAAAAGTGCCAAACCAGAAATCCCAAAAAACTGCCACTCCATCCAAGCGCCTAACCGCTACAAGATAAAACACCACAAAACATATAAAGGTGATCTACAGACTCCACAACCCACCACCTAACCCATATAACAACTAATCCCGGGGGGGGGGGGGGGGGGGGGGGGGTGGGGGGCCCTGACGAAAATCCACGAAATAAAAATCATCTCCAACAATAAAAAACCATGCCCTCAAAATAAACAAACCCTCTACCACAAAAACCCACCCATTCCACACCACCCCCCCCACTCCATAAAAATCCCCAACCCCCAAATAACACTACCCACACACACCCCCCCCTCCCTACCCCCCCCTAACCCCAGACCACTACTGCACTCCCACCTCGCAGCCCCCACCAGCCTGGTCCATCCTTACGACTTCTACACACACCTAAAACAACACTGGCTCTCACCCGCCACCGAAAACCACCCCACACCTTTTGCACCCATACACGCCAACCCCCACACCTACCGACATAATTCTAAAATACTCATACCACATAATGCAAAGTCTCCAATACACGACCTCCCCCACAACACTTCTCCATCACCACCCTACGCACCCCCACCCTGGCCCACGTACACGAATCTCCCCCACAAATCCTCCACCCCCACCATTCCATCCGCAAAACCCATAAGACCCTTGCCCTGACTGCCATGATAAACCGCCAATATACAAACCAACAACATACACTAACCACATGAATAGTACAGTCAATCCGTCAACAAACCCAACATGCAAGCATCCCACCCACCAGTTACCCAACCCCCCATCCGGCCCCCGCACAACTTGACCCCCACACCCCACAGTCCACTAAAAAGTCCCCAAGCCCACCCAAGATGCAGAGTCACAATGTCCCTACGAGATAGTAAAACTAGCACTGTGTAAAAAACACATCACTAAGGTCCCTCATATAGATCAGCCATCCAGCCCGTTCTCAAGCGCTCTAAAGAGGATATATTATTAAAGGAATAATTGGACCAAGGAAAAGTTAGCCCAAGTCGCTGCAGTACACATAGGACCAATGCCCAAAGCAAATGTACATCGTTGCCCTCCCGGCACGATCTTTGAATGTCCTACAGTAGCTCGCATAAACAAAGGGGCCGACAGACAGCTCAGTGGTCCCACTTTACCCCCGCTGGACCACCTCCCCCAAACCCCCCAATGCCCCCTACCCCCCTACCCGATTCCATCCCACGCCCCCCCTGCATCCTCCCTTCAGCACAAAACATCCCTCATCACAAAACCACCAAAACACCCCTTCACCGAAAAGACCAACAATTCCCCCACCGCAAACACCCCCTCAGCTGTCCTCACCCCACCACATACATTCCCTCAGCCAGACCTAAACACACCACCCCCTGACAACGCAACGGAAAGCAAATAACAAAAAAAACTGAACTCGATTAAAAATCAAAATTGTAAGACAAACAACCCCTATAAATTTCAAGCCATTTCTAAAGGCACAAAAAACAATGATATCGATCCCCTAACTAAAAAATAAATCCACATGACACCACCCATGAGCAGTCCTAGGAACCCCATAACTTAATACTCATCAAGTAACTCATCCCCAAAACCATCCCCGTAAATGCCCCCCAGATCAAGGCAACTCAATTAGTCAACCCCCAACCGCCTCATACAATAATTACCGGACCAGTCCCCCCCCCAACAAGAACACCCCTCCAAATCACCCCCAAAACAACAATACCCGAGTAGTTGTAGGTCCAAAATACTACACACCCAACTCGCTCTACCCCACCCCCCCGCTACTGCCCCTCGCCCAATCCAATTCCTTCAAACGCACGCCCCCCACGACCCCCGCAAAAGACTCAGCTCTCCCCGTCACACCCCCCCCAACCCCCACCTGCCCATGCTACCCATACCCCACTACACTAAACCCAGAAACACACGCCCAGACACCCACAACCCAACCCATCCCCTGCAATAAAACCCCCCCGAAAACCGAAGCCTACCTGACAATCAAACTCTACCAAAATAACAACAACCCTGTATGTGTCCGTTACTATTTCAGGTAAGAGGCTGCCCAGGTGTGGAACAAGCCACCTAAAAGACCTGAGGGATGTGTTCTACGAACTTAAAGGAATTCCGGAGGCTGTTGGCTCACCCAGGAATGGCTAACCTGTAAATTGTTTCATGTGCAATGTTGACCTATATCTTTTTTGTGATTAAGTACAATCTCACTCTAGTAGCCTCAATTTTTAGCATAATTACATATATCTTATTTGTTTGTAGTTTTCTAAGTGACACCATTACCTTTTGCTTAGTTATCAATTTTTTGACAGCTTCTAGCTTGCATGCTGCTGCCACTTTTAATTAAGGGCATTTTATGAATTCTGTCTGTTTTAATTTTAAGATTCCAATCATGCATTATGTGCATCATTTATTACATAGTAGTGATCTAAGAAATTGTATTTTTTTTTTTGCCTACCCCCCCTCTCTCTCTCTCTCACTTCTCTCCCAAGACCCCCCCCGCCCCCCCACCCGTTAAAAATATCCCAATACTTTTAATTCAACAACACAAAATGTTTTATGTCGTTCGCATAGCTAAGTCTTAGCCAAAAACTTAGACGTAACCCAATAAATCCAAAATCATACTCTTGGATGCCCATAATCATCCCCCCTCCATTATTGGAATTCGGTCTCTGAATTCTAGGTCGTTACACGGTAAATATAACCATGTGCAGTTGTCTTAAAGACATGACCTAGCACGAGATGCCACCAGTCTCACGTTGGGCGCCAAATTTCTCATTGATCTCCCCCACATCATCCACAGCTGCCACACTGTCCCCCTGTTTCCAAACGCATACATGGACAGAATTCATATAACTCGACAGATCTAAACCCGGCCGCTATACATATGATTTCCGCCCTATTGTGAATACGAGCTGTGGCAAGTAAATAGTTACGATGTCAGTAATTAGCTTCTTTTGTCAATTTCAATTTTGTAAACTTGACATCTAAGCATAGAAGACTTCCTACAAACATATATTGTTTTGTTTTATATTAGTATAATTCCTTTATGTGTTTTTTCATATGCTGGTGCTTTAAATGCAAGCATTTTCTAAATAAGAAAATGTTTCGGTAAATATGCCGCTTAATATCTAGTACAACAAGTTTACTATTCGAGTTTTATATTTCTAACTATTATATAGTACCGCTTCTTCCTCTCTGGTAGTCTTGTTAAAATTTTGTTTTGTATGTGTTTCAAAAACGTCCACGTCGATTACAAAGAATAAAAACCAAAATGTTAACCCTGTTCATATTAAAATGTCTTTAATTGCAGTGGAGCAAACAGCAACTGTGATGTTTCAGTGTGTTTGAAAAACCATATCAAAGCTTGTTTATCAGTGTTTCCAGTGAAGAACATTGCACGATGATCAATCTCTAATACGAGCATATTCACCACAACCGAAAATATTCCGGACAAGGGTCCCGTATCTACTGGACTGCATGACCGCTGTGGCTTGACACGAATTACAGGGGCCAACGCCTCCATCATAGGAATAGAAGTTCCCTGCCATATTCCATCGCGTCCATTATTACACAGGCTGCACAAGATTAGTAAAAACCCTTGTGAGGACACAACATTGACGGACAACACATACAGACCGACACGCGGGGCCGTTGACTATCCCCTACTGTGTTGTCTAAGGGCGTTCCCTACGTTTTAACAGAATTAGTCGTATGTGAAGGAAGATTTTGTCACCGATTATAGCAGAATTAAAGTGCTTAACCAACGCCGGGCATTGAAAGCCACTATAGTAGTTTCATGCCAAATTATAGAAGTATAACAATCAAAACGATAAGGAATGAGAAGTTAGAATACAATGAATAAATACTAATAATTACAAAGGAAAGAATAAACGCGGGATGATTCAAAATTATATGTTGATCTAAAATCAAAATTACACAAGTTGTATAATACACATATATTTAAATGAAATACAAACAAAATATGAGCCAGCAAACGAAAAAAAAAATAACGCGAAAAAACAGTTCCTATGAATTTAATGGTGTTCATACCTAAACAAAAATATTATAGCTCACTATAAAATCAAGTTATCCTTTTCCTAGATTTAACGTCCAATTACATTATATTTATAATGGGGCATTTTTTTATACTGTTGATTGTAAGAGAGAAATACAATAGAATTGCTCGTCAAATTACACATTTATCTTGACACTCAAAAAACCCCACAACAGGGCACCGAACCGCTGAGCCAATAAGCCCTTACCAAACAACAGTGCAACAAATGCTCTCTGCACAAATAGTCACCACTCCCTACGTAACAAATCCCAAACAATAGTTAATAGTCCCCTGTACTCCCCCAACCAACCCACTCCCCAGGGTGCCACTAAAACATGACCCAGAAATGGTGAAATTCACCCCAGAATCCTAGTTAACAACGAAACGACGTGGGGATCCACACCCCACCTCGCCCTACACAACTAATCTAAATAACATAGCGACCCACACTAACCGACAAACACCCGTCCCCCCCTCAAGAACTCCCAAACTCACGCTCAAACCCACAAAACGGCTCAGATTCCGCCCGAGATTTCCATGTCACGACGAAACTCACGACCCGGAACAATCTCCCCCCACAATACCAAAAGACCTACCAAACTAGTACAAAAACCCAACCAATTAAATCCGCCGCCCCCCCCCACCCCTGCCACGCCTGCCTAACTCTCCAGTGTACAACAAAACATACACCCGGCCAGACCACAAGATGACAAAACACCTCCCAAACCCCAACCATCATTATCACCCCACAAATTACCCTGGCAGTAAAACAAATCGTAGAGAAATATCGCCCACCACCGCCCATGTGCGCACACAAACCTTGCCCATACACCAAAAAACAAAAATGTCAATGCCAGCAACCCTTACCAACACATAAAACACACAAAAAATTCTAACACACAACAATTAAGTCTGTGACCTAACGGAAGAACGTTTACATCTAATCCACCTACTATAAATAACAAATAGAAAATCCCCCACTTACCAAAACCCAAAACATTTCTACCACTCTCCCCCACAAAAAAAAAACAAAATATACCGCGACCAAAACCAAAGCCAAGGTAGGACCGCCGTAGTGACCTGAACGATCACTATGTCAGAAAACCTACAAATTATACAGAATAACCACTATGTCCTGAGAATATGAGAAAATACCCCAATAAGTATGGCCAAAACAGAAAAGAGGGAAATACGATCCAGGTGCCCAACCCCACCCCCACCAAAATTCCCCCGACCCAAGCCCAGGACTGCCTAAGCCACACCACCCCAAAATCCACCCCCAAACAATGCCACCCCCACACATACGCACTCGCCTCCTCTAAACACTCAGCCGCCCGCGGCGGGCTGCCAATAAACCACGACCCCAAAAGCCACCAGGTCACAAATAACATCCTCCCCATCTGCACCCACGACCCTCAACCACAAACCCAAACCCCCACTAACCACAACCAAAAATCAAACAAGACAAAATAAACAAATTTAAACAAAACCTCGAGCCCTACACTGAATCCCAATTATCACTTCATATAGAGTACCTTTGACTCACATATATGGAAAGGAATTCCAAAATTTCAGAAAATAGATCTTATACCACAATACACCAGTGCGGCCCAACCAAAAACACTCTACTTCCCAACAACTCCCACCAAAAAACCTAACCTCCCGGCCTACCGAGGAATCCGCAAGTTGCAACAAAAAACAAAACTCGGGCGTCAAATCCAACAAAACCGCCTACCACGCAACCGCAGCTATCCTCTCGCCCCCCTCGCAAACCACCACCCCCCGCACACTCCACCAACCAGCGCAAAACCCCGCCCCCCCCGTCTCCACCGCACGTTTAACGCCCCAAACCCCCCACCGGAAACCAAGACCCCCAACCCCATCCCCCCTACCTAAAAACACTACATATAAAACCCCAACCCCACACAACCTAACCCACCGTAGAAACCATACCAATCACCACCAAACCCCATAACGATGGAAAACTGAGTAAGCACCCGAACCCGGTGTTCAGCAACAGGTCCAATGAGACACAACCCAACAGAGTACATGGTGTTCCATCACATACCAACACAGCCTGATACAGTTATGTACAGCCACAAAAAGAGGCCACACATGCACAGATGATACCCCGTAACACAGACAACCATCCCAACCCACAACCAAACCATCCCAAACCCAAGACCCAGTGACCCCCACCCCTACAAATCCCACCCTCCCCATCCACCCACCCTCCCCCCACTCCTGCAAATCCAACCGCCCCCCTCCAGGGCCCCCATCAAACAATGTGACACCCCATCACCCGTACCTACTGACCCTAAATATACTATCTCGCAAACATATTCTATGTGAAAAATGAAACCAGAAATAGAGTTAACAACGATCAGAAGACAATGCACCCAAAAGCACAAGCATTGTAAACAAAAAAATCAGACCATTGTAAATCCACACACCATTGCCCCCAGAGGCAAACCTAAAACAGCACAAGTCCGCTGTTGGCGTACCGCCCGTATGAACGTGCCAACAAAATCATGAACCACACCCTACATAGCCCAGACATTCAAACGCCTATCTCCCGGCCCAAAAGCATTAGTGTGTCCACCTAAACCCCCCCCACCCACCCCACCAGATCATTTACAGGACCTATGCGTCAAAACCCACCCACCCCATCCCAAACTCCGCATGCCAGCCCTCGTCGACAAAGTGCCCCCCATTTTGTCCAAACCATTACCCCTCCCACGCCAATAAAGCGAAAAAGATAACCAATAACAGAACGATGACCCAAAGCCCACCGACCCAAAAAAATATACAACGTGACACACTTCAGCAACAGAACATACAAAACATGTGCCACTGAACCCCGAGACCACAGTAAAGCCCCCTATCATGCAAAGTGACCCCTTCCCAAATATTTACAGGAAGAAATTCTAATGAAGAGACGATAAAAATCCGATAAGCCATATATAGCAAAAAATGATAACCCACCATATTCACCCAAGTACCCCCTCTATCCACAGCTAATTCTAAAGCACACTCCGCCAATATCCCGCCTCCTTATACCTGAGAATCTTCAACGGATCATTAATGAAACTTTGGACAAATACAAAAATAGAAAAATGTAAGAAGTTAAAAACGCAGGGTAATAACCGAAGCGGTATACCTTATTCAGATCTTTATTTTCTCAGGAGGAAAAAAGGATACAATTGACACAGAGGCCAATTGCCCCAACACCAAAATTCCTCCACCCAATGAACGCCGAAGCACGAAGACTCAAAACCGTCATGTAAGACGCTGCACAAGCCCTCATAGAACGGCAAAGGAGACAGCACCCACCCCGACAATACAGATAATAAAAAAACGCATACATCAGCTTCTGATCATAGACCATACCAACCCTGTCCCCCCTGCCGGGGAACCCAAAAACAACTCGCAAAGCAACGCAACAACCCGCCACCCCATAAACCCAGCCAACTAATCCCATTTACACAATCATACTTAAAAAATTCTATTAGCACATAATTTCAGCCGGCAATATCGAGGTAAAGGCCGTGGCTCACTGGTCGAGAGCGAGTGTCTTGATGCAGTCTGTCAATGGATCGTTTTCGCAGGACCTTCTACTTTTCCAAGAATGAGAATAAAAGTATTGAGGCGCCCATGTCCGGGTTCCTATCGAGCAGTTTATGAATGAAACATTTGTTTTTTAGTTCAAATTTCTGCTTTTTTCCTGAAATCCAACATATAAAAAAAATCGGGGGATAGGTCAATTTATTGACCAAACCTCGTTTTTAATTCTTTTATTCCTGTTAACCGTTGTCCCAATTCGTAAGCACATAACTAATTGTAAAATACGTTTTGCAAAATAAAATACAAAAATATAAAACTGAAATACATTTTTAAAAAATTTTGTATGTTTTGTAAATTTTTAAATTATAAAGATACCAAAAAAAAAAAAACGGGCAAAAGTCCTTTTTTTTCGAAAAAAACGGGGCTTAATTTCCCCAAAAACCAAAAGGGCCCGGGGTTAAATACCCAAAAAACAAAAACCCCCCAACAAAAAATAAACCCCTTTCCCCCTTAAACAACCCCCCAAAACCCCCCCCAAAACCCCCCCAAAAACTGAAAATTCCCCCCCAAAAACCCCAAAACCCCCTTTTAAAAAACACCCGGGGGCCCTTTTTTTAACAAAGAACCCAAAAAGGAAAACCAAATCCCGGGGGCCTTCCCCCCCACCCTTTCCCCTTTGGTTTTTTTTGAAAAATAAAAAAATGTTTTAAAAAGGGTTTCAAAACCCCCCTTTTTAAAAAAAAACCCAAGGAAAAAATTTTTAAGCCCGGCCCCCCCATTTCAAGGGGACAGAAAAAAAAATTAAATTTTTCATCGAGAGGCATACTCCCCAGTGTATAAAGCAAAAGAAAGGGCCCCTTTTTTTAAAAAAAAAATTCTAAGAAAAAAAGTGGAAAAAGGGAAAAAAAAAAATGCAATGGTATCAAGAAAAACGACAGTAATGTTTAAAAATATTGAATACGAAACCCCTTTTTGCCCGAGTTTTTAAAAGGGTTTCCCCCCTGGGGGCGGGGAAATCGTTGTCAATCCCCGATTTCCAAAGCGTCAAAAAAGTTACTGGCTGCACCCCCCCCTGGGCTAAAAAACTTGGTAGTGCCTGGTTTTCAAATAAAATGACAGATATTGTTTTCATGCCACATGTCTAAATGTGGAACTTTAATTTGACAGCAAATTTTTTTCCGCGACAAGTAAAACAGCCAAAAAGACGAAATGTTGTCCCTAAAAGGGACGTTTAAAAAAGTTTTTAAACCCAAAAGACTTCCTTTTTAAAAAATTTAACAAAGGGGTTTTTTTTTAGGAAATAGATAAAAATTACCCAACAATTTTAAAAGGGAATTTTTAAGGGAAAAAATAGGAATAATTCAGTGAATTTCATATAGAAAAAAATTCAAAATAAGGGGGGGAAAATGATTAAAAAAAGTAATGAAGTAAGCATACTTTTTTTTTTTAGAGAAAATTTTTCTAATCAGTTTTTTTAATTTTCAAAAACGGGGTTTTTCAGTGTGTTTTTTTTTAAAAATTGTAAACCTTTTTATCCTACTTCATTTAGTTTTGTCTTTGAAAAAAAGGGACCCCGCAGATTTAAAATTTTTAAAAATCGTCGGAAAAAAAAATATTCCCGAACAATGACAAATTTTAAAAACTCGTTATGGGAAAATAGGAATTTTTTCCCGGTTTTTGACATGAAGCTCTACAATTTGCGCTCGGTAAAAGCAAGTTATAATTTAACCCATAGGATAAGAAATAATGCAAAATTTTTAAAAAAACTATTAATTTAAAAACATAATCACAATTAATTTTTTTCCCTATTATTTTAATTTTTTTTCACATTTTATTTTTTATCGTTATCAAAAGAAAATTTCTGTTTTATTGTCTTTTCTGTTTTTTATTGATAATATATTTTTAAAATTATTAATTTAATTTTAAATTTAAAATTTTTTTTTATTATTTTTAAATTTTTTTTAATTTTTTTCATTGGAAAAACACTACTTTTATTTTAAGAAAGGGGAAAAGATTTTTTTCAACATTACGTCGGCGTAGATTTCAAAAATTTTAAAACGTGTGATGTTTTAAGAAAATTTAAAAAAACAAATTTTGCTTTTCCAAAACAGTGTAATTTTTCCACGAAAGCAGTGTGTTTAAGTAAAAATTTCGAGGGTATTTTTGACGACAATGTTTTAAAAATGCATAAAAAAAGAAAAAAAAATATTTCCCTTTTTTTAAAAAAACATTCAAGATTTCAAAAAAAAACCGCCAAAAAATTTTTCAATTTTTCCATAAACATTTTTTTTTGCCCCCCTTAACGAAATCCCCGAGGGGGTACATTGGACCCAAACAATAAACAAATGTGGGTTTAAAAAAAAAGGTTTTTTTAAATGCAAATTATTTCCAATTACGAATTTTGTCGGAAATTTCCCGTCAAGCAAAATATAAAAAAAGAAACAATTGATATTCGTCCAAAAATACTAAATTGAATAAAATTTTTAAACTTTTGAAAGAGTTTCACGTTTTTTCAGAGGGGTATTTCACAGTATGTACCATTGTGAAGGGCAAAACTATTCAAAGTTATTTTTTTTTTTTTTTTAGAAAATTTTAAATAAATTGGGGGCCTTTTAAAATTTTTTTAGCTTTTTTTTTGATTCAAATTTCTGTTTTGATTCCATCACCTTTTAAAATTTTTTCCTAGCAAAAAGGATTGCATTCTTTTTAAAAAACAAAATTTTTTTTGAAAAAATATACCCTAAAAAAACGAAAAAAAATTTTTTGAAAGTTATAGTCAGCAAAAACCCTTTTTTTTAAAAAATTTTTATGTATCCCTTTCTTTTTAAAGGTAATACATTTAATAATTATAAAAAAATTGGGGTTTTCAAAATTTTTAAAAAAAAATAAAAATTTCCCTCCTTTTAAAAAATTTTTAAGAAGCAAACTATTAAAAAAAACAAT
>CM037791.1:27832023-27882023 GCA_021229015.1 Solen grandis | reverse complement strand
TGACAGGTTTTTTGTCCGGGTCATAACATAAAAAGTATAAGAGGTATCAAGATGAAACGTCATATGTGGATAGATCGCATTGAGGGGGGTGCATTGCCCAAGAACCATAACTTCCTGTCACGTAATTTTGAGTTATTGCCCTTTGTAATTTTCATACTTAAATACTTAAGGGGGGATGGGGTGTGTGCAATGCTCAAGAACCATAACTCTCTGTCACATTAATTTGGAGTTATTGCCCTTTGTAAGTTTTTATGCTTAATTTTTGTCTGGGCTATAACTTAAAAAGTATAAAAGGTATCAAGATGAAACTTCATATGTGGATAGATCTCTTTGAGGGGGATTTAAGTGCCCAAGAACTGTAACCCTCATTTGCATCATTTTAAAATCCCTGTGACAAAGCTGCATGCGAGGGATAATTTCGCCCTGACAATGGTAGTTCTAGTTTATTCTATTAATGTTTTGTGACAGTAAATCTGAAAGTTGCTTCTTGGTTTATTGATAATCAAATAACCTGAGAAAATGTCATCTCTTGAAATAGATGTTACTGTTTGGTAATTTGCCAGTGAGTGTTCTTAAGAGGCTGTTTTTACTATGTAGATTTCTCTATTTTGACATTATGCTGGCAACCTTTACTGCAGCTGTGATTTTAAATCATTCTTACTTGTCTATATATGTAAGATGTATCTTTTATCCTTTTGTTTTATCTGAAGATCAACTTTAGTTTTGTTATATAAATTTTCTCCAGTACATGTTTATGAAAATGAAAGTATTTTAGAAGTTCTTGGATTCTAAATAGTGTAGGATTTTCCTTTATATTCAGACATTTATGTGTGAGTGTCTAAAATGGTACTTGGGTCTTTATAATCTTCACATTCTAAGTTTAAACATATTTCATTCCAAAGCTGATATCGAAATGGGATTAGTCCACAAGTTCTATTAACATCATAATTTTCAACCTTTCCTCTTCATTCTGATGTAATTACTCCCAAGTTATGGCCCTTCCCCTACATTCTGAGGTAATTGCTCCTGAAGTTACAGCCCTTCCCTACACTTTGAGGTAATTACTTCTGAAGTTATGGCCCTTTCCTGCACTCTGAGGTAAATACTCCTGAAGTTATGGCCCTTCCTACACTTTGAGGTAATTACTCCTGAAGTTATGGCCCTTCCTACACTTTGAGGTAATTACTTCTGAAGTTATGGCCCTTTCCTACATTCTGAGGTAATTACTCCTGAAGTTACAGCCCTTTCCTACACTTTGAGGTAATTACTCCTGAAATTATTGCCCTTCCCCTACACTCTGAGGTAATTACTCCAGAATTACTCCCAAAGACCAATTATTTTCAGGGCCCTCTTGTTTTCTAAGGTCCTGATTGAGGAAATTCCAAGACCATTTTATTGTCAGGAATGTGTCTTTTCATTCTCACCCGAGTTGGTCCTTTTCGCATTCTAAGGCTGTATTTGTTGGTATTTCTCTATTTTAAATAATATTCTGTGTCCATGCTATTTTTTTTGTCAGTTTTATCTTTACTTGAAAATCCTTTTTATTTTAGTTCAATTTTAATTTTATTTTAGTTTTCTTATTCGAACTCTGTATTTCCATATTTGATTTTATTGAAAATAAGAAATAACAAGATGAATGATTTTATGTCATGCAAGATGTTAATCAGAAAATTAACAAGAGTTTCTCTTGTTTTCCCTTCATATTTTGATGTGTAATTTCCTGTGCCTCGTGTCCATCTACTTGGAGTACACTGCTCTTAAATATTTGTTTTAGATAAAGCTGAATTTCCCATCTGCCATTTTTACTTAAAGAGCATATAACATGCTATTCCCCACAGAAATAAATTTAAGATTTAGGAATCTCCTTGTACCACAGACATTAGGACTTTGGTATAGTTGCTGACTTGCTGTCACTAAACCCTCTCTGGTTTGGTTTAACCCTTTTCCTCATGAATATTCATGTACTTTATGAGTATTCATTGCCTTAACTTCAAACAGTATATTAAACAATATTTCTTTGCTGAGCAAACTGTAGAATCTGAGCTACAACATTGTATTGGGCTGACAGAGTTATCTGATCTAGGTCTGCTCTGTTTGAGGTGTCAAAAAAATGAGTCCACATGAAATACAGAGTCAGCTCTGGGTTAAAGTCTCAGTCTAGATTTTTCAAGAGAGTTAGCCCACAATCTGGCTTGCAGTTGGTCAGTGGGTTTCTTAGCCTATGATGAGCTGGGTGATAATTTTGCCACCTGCTTTAGGCAGAGGTGACACATAGGGATCATTAAATTTTCTCTGTCCAACTTTTTCTGTCATACTGCAGCAGGTGACACATATGTTCCCAGGGACACTCTCGCATATATAACTTAAATACTGTTCCTGAGATAATTGTTAACTCTAAAGCAACAACTTCAATGGGCATAATTATGTAACCATACTATAGTATTATACCATCTAACTCCACTTAAAACACCCTTTGGGCTTTGAAAACTGTTCTTGTTAATGCCGCAGTCACTTTACTCATACGACCCAACTACAAACCTCATTTTGACAAAAATTTACTTTCCCATGCAGGTTCCTGCAAGTATCGGTGGCTTGTGCACTAATCTTGGGTACTTATGTGCAAGAGCTTGGAAGGTTTATACTATGAAATAAAAGTTTCCGAGCCGTCGCATGGTTTACCACAGTGCCTTAGGTGGTAAGAAATTTGTGTACAAGACCAAAGGGCACCATGCAGATGTTGTGGCATTTTACAGTAGTCATACAGCTTTTACGTGTTATGAGAGTCTTGTATGAGACACATGCAACAAGTGATTAAAAATTCATATGAGTCTCATAAGAGTAGCTTATGGGTATCATACAAGCTCTTTATGAGTTTTTGTGATCCATGCAACCTATGTATGATATCTTGCTTTAGCAATCGTATGAGCCCAGTTCTAATGTGACCATGTATAAAAATTGAGAGGTTGCATGAAATTTGCACATTTCTACAAGCACCCATAATTGTACAATTTCATTATTTCTTTGGACATAGCATGGGTAATGTGATGAGGCATAATTATTAGGTTGCAAAACAACAACAACAACCCCCAAATGAAAGTAAAGGATATATATATTGATCAGCCTGTCAACAGTTGCTGTCTATAAACTGCAGGTTGAAAAACCTACAACTTTGTAATTTTTTATCAAATGGAACATTTTTCTTCTTCTAGTAAAATGAAAACTTATTCTTTTTGTGTCAATAAGGAAACAAGTGATTCTATTCCTCTGGACTCCTCCTGGGTTGGACCAGTACTTTGGGCCTGGGAAAGTCATGAAATATCCATGACCAATCCTGGACCAAGGCACCTTTTTCTTCTGGTACTTTTGCATTCAAAGACTTGCTGGCTTGGGAATGTAGCTAAATGCCAGCACTGAAAATAGGAGGACCAAAAAAAAATTAAGGCTTTGAATAATGCTGGTTTGTCATTTTAGAACTAAACTTTCGTTTCAACATATTTTATTTCATCTTTGAACAGTACAATATACAATCATGATGACAAAAAATACTTGAAAAGGGATTAGAACAAAAGCAGCACTTATTTAGTTTTTCTCCCATAGATTTTGAGGGTGTATAGAGCATCAGTGGATTGATGGATGGATTATTTTCCTCATTCCTTAAAAACAAAGATACAAATGATCTTGTATAATGCCAATGAGTGATTTTTTTCTTGGCAATATTGATATGTTAGCTGATCAGTTCCAGTAATTTGCTGATTGTGTGCCCATTGAATGTCATCCTGTTGTTCTTTGCAGCATTGCTTCATTCTGAAGAACTTAATTTCCTGAGCATTGTTATCAGTTGAGGATGTACTTTTCAAATCACATGTAATATTCAGGCCTTCAACCGTTCCTACTTTTTCCTACTTTTCCTACTTTTTCCTACTTTTTATGTCATTTAAAAAAAAAAAAATATAATAATAATAAATCACTGAACAATTTCTTGTGTTAAGTTAATTTGCAGATTAAATGGAAGTGCTGTCAAACTGGCAAGTTTCTGTTGATGAAAGTGTGGATGCTACTCGTGCAGTATTCTCATATTTGAAGGTCATACTACTGTATTGACTTTCTTGTAGATCTGGGTAGAAACTCCAGAAGCATGCAGTCATTTTGAAGTAATATCCCAATGATGCGTGCTGTAGGGGCATTGGTACTTTCAATGTGCCTTTTTAAATACTTTTAAAATAATGTGTGAAATTAAGTCTTTATTTCTTCTATATTTCATATTAGTTTTTCCAAAAGATTGATGCTATATATGGTTTTAATCATTTGAAGTAAATCAATTTTATTCCAAGCTATGACAGCTAAGAACAAGTCTTAAATATGCTGCAATTTGCTTTTTTTTTTTTCTGTACAAATTTCCCAGGAATTTGAATTCTATCAATAAATAAAAGTCACAATTATTTTTTATTGAAAAAATTTCAAAAATTGTGCTACTTTTATTATGTTTTTTTCATTATGATTACATTTAAAAAATTGCGATATTATGGTTTGACGGCAGAAATCTAAAAACATTTTTTTTAATCAAATCTAATTTTAATTTGTGACAGTTTAAGAATTTTAAAAGATAAATGGTGTGGTTAGGTTGTTTTACTTTTAGTGTAATACCTAACCTATATGTATATTGCTCTGGAGTTTCACCAATGCATTATTTTGTTTATCATGTAACATAAGCTAGTTTTTGCCTTGGTTTAATACACCCTAATAAATTTGTATAATTATTGATAGATGGATTGTGTTTCATTTGGCATAATGTTTGAAGTTTAAATGTTAATATATGGTCATAAGCCATTATAGCTTTGTTGTAATCAAACCTAACTGCTAATATATGACCATTGCTAGATTGATTGTTAAACAATTAACATTTTAATTGTAATTTCTTCTTGTAATTTCTTTTAGCATAGACATTGTTGCTTGTCATATTTTGAACTGTAACCATGCCATTGTTAGAATTAAGAATGGTATATTCTGATAATCAAATATGTTTTGTCATTGTGAATTGAATTAATATTTAAATTAGATAATATAAAAAAAAAACATTCAGCTTGATGCAGCAGATGGCACACATTTCAACTGCAGAAACTTGGCAATGTAAAGCAAGACAAGTAATTATACATTTATAAAGACTATCTTTCAATGGTGAGAATACCACTAGTCAGGTAAGAGTTTTTTTACTCTTAAACATGATAAATCCATAGGTTATCTTTAACATTTTATTCAAACAATTCCTATTATTCCTACTTTTTTATTTAAAAACTTCCTACTTTTTCCTACTTTTTTCCCAGAAACCCTCCTACTTTTTTCCTATTTTTTGGATTGAGGCCAGTTGAAGGCCTGAATATTCAGAGTTCAAATCTAAAAGATAGTCTAGCCAGTTTTGACAGGTTTTGATATATTTTATACTCATGGGTCATTTTCTTTTTTTTTGCTTTACTGCACTGAAAATAATAGGGAAACCATAAAGTACTTAAACAAATGGTAAGTTTTATATCTTTGAAAACATAGGTTCAAATCATAAACTGGATGCCCTGTCATTATCTAGACATTGCTATGATTTAAATACCATTGACTACATTTACCTGATACAGTAAGTTGATGTAATAGATGGGTATGTAGCAAATTATCTTCAGCCTCATTTATATGCCTCAAACCTTTAACCCTTTCCCTCATAGAGGAAACCATGAAAAGACCTATGCGAACAGCATAAAACCAGATCAGCCTGTGAGTAACTCGCAGGCTGATCAGGTTTTATGCTGTTCGCTGCTCCTCAGTGGTCTGGAAATGAGGACTTTGTAATTAAATTTGGTAAAGTTTAACTATGGTTTTCTGCAGATCAGGCTATATGTGGTACCTATTGAGTGCGTCAAAATGAGTCGATATGAGGGAAAGGGTTAAAATCACTTGAAGAAAATATCTGTAGGTGATATTCATCATCTCCATTTTCAGGTTCATCTAAATGACAAACTCTAATAAGTATTTACATTTCGATTGTAATTGTACAATATGCTATTTAATGGCTAATGTAAAGATAACCTTGTTGAACTGCAATAGGTACAGTGAAACATTTCAACAAACATCAAATAACAAAAAATAATGAAAATATTATTACTGTTTGTTCTATTTATATTATATTTTTAATCATGTTTTCAACAAAAATCCTGGTTATTTGAATTGGGTGTGTTGTTGGGAGGGCATCAAACATTTTGTTTCCATCAAATATCAAATGCCATCACTTGTCTGTTTGTTAGTTTGTTTTTTTAAGAGAGGTGATAAATTAGGTGAAAATGGACCTTAGAGTTATTGCCCTTGATGAGAATGTAATCCTTGTGATATTAAACAAGTACCGTAAGTGAAGTTTGATTACAGAAGCTTTAATAGTTTAGAAGTTATGGCCAAGGTTAAGTTTTTCCCTAATTTTTTTTTAAAAAAGGGAAATAAATTTGGTCAAAAAGGACTTAAGAGTTATGGCCCTTAATAGGAATGTAATCCTCATGATAGTGAACAACTATGTAAGTTTGATGACAGAAGCTTTAATAGTTTAAAAGTTATGGCCATGGTTAAAGTTTTTTATGATGATGACAATGATGACAGTACCTCAACTTTATTTTTTGAAAAACAGACAAGCTAAAGAGTAAAAAATACTGGTACAGCTCCAGCAATGTTTTGTGCCAGGCCAGAATCGCAATACACATCAGTACTATCGCACATACCTGTAGTATACTGATTAAGGATACATTAGTCTTCTTGAATATTTCTAATATAAACTGATGAGAAAAAGATTTCACGTCATGTTACAGTATTCTGTTAAATGTGAGGAAAAACTAGAAAGAAAAGATCCATTCACAAATTTGATAATTCACAGATAAGATGACATTCATGGTCTCATTATGCTTCAGTCCTTGAATTTCAGTTGACCAGTCAGAGCAATTTCACTGACACTAATAGCAGCATGTGTGTCTCCCTTTATTTGGCGACCAAGATATTGGCAGGCTACCTTGCAAGGTTATTCTAGGCATGTTTAGTGTCAATGTTGCTGATCTGTAAAAAGTCCTGGGTGACACTTGCTACATGAGGTCGCGTGTTGTCATGCTGGAAGACCAGCCATGCATTCAGTTACCATGCAGGGAACCAATTCACAACTGTTTGCTAACTTGAGTGACTGTTTGAGGTTACTGAATTTGTTGCAGGCCTTGAAGTTGGCGAAACATGGGGACAATCTCAGGACTAAAAATCTTGATGTTTGTTTTGTTTGTTGGGTTTAACATCTTACTGACAGTATTTGGAGATCATTTTGGAGATGATGTCTACTTTAGACAGATATAGTGCTGCCACACTACAGTATCACGCTGTAGACATGTGGCATGATACCACACCCAGTCACATTATCCTGACACCGGGCAAACCAGTCCTGGAACTACCCCTATATGCTGAGCTCCAAGGAAGGGAACTATACCAGTACCATTTTTTACAACTTTGCTATGTCGCAGCCGTGGACTGAACCCACGACCTCCTGCTCCCGAGGCGGACACTCTAGCCACTAGGCTACCAGGGATGGTCAGCCATCTTGATGTAATGTGGGACACAATGAGTTGGGACTTACGTTAACATATGGTTTATGCTTGCTTGTTTCAACAAATAGCTATTATATTGTGTAAGGACATGTCTATGCTGGCTCGAGGCTTGACCATATCTTCATGAAGCTGATAATACTTGGAATCCTCTTTTTTGTCTGACAGGTCCTTGTTGGCTGTTTCCATTTTTGGAGGCCGCAATAATTATGGCCATTGATTTCCCATCATGCACCAGGCATATTATGGACCCCACTCATATCGGGTGTCATTTTCCAGGACATAAATGCCACTTTCATGTTTCTCTCCATTTCCTTAGAGGGTAACATGTCTTGTATGTCAAAGCTTGCAGTGATTTACTTCATTTTGAACTGGGTCAATTAAACTTCTGAGAAAATGCGGTAAAAAGCATTTGATGTTAAGTTGTTTGTACTTTTAAATCAGCTTTCTGACTTTGCACTATTAAACTTGGGCAAGAGTGAATAAGACCAGTGTGTAGTATTGAGGTGTATAGAAATTCTTGGAAGTGAACTGGAAAACTTTTGACGTATTGCCCTTTAGAAACAATAGCAATGTAATGGGGAATAGAGATTTAAAGGTCATGCAGTATCAATGGAATAATTCACCAGAGCACTAGAAAGACAGCTTAATGGAGCATCGCAGTGGTTACAGAAATATTCAAATAAAAGGATTGTTTTACCCAATAGCTACAATATGATATTATGTGATAAAACAATATCACAAGCTGCATAATTCACCATTGCCCGTGTCAACACTTTATAGACAGCCTAATGGACCATTTCACAAAAAAAAAGTCCAATAAAGTTGTTGTATTAACCAGTAGCTACACTTTGATACCATGTGACTAAATGGTTGACTAGGTTTGCATTGTTTGTGACCATTTAACTAATTCGGCATAAGAAGATTTCATGAATCAGAATGCCTGTGTGAAATGGTGGTTCACTTGGATACATAATGATAGACCTATTCTTGTATTTCTTATATATTCCCATCATAGTATAGAAGGATGGATTGTCTTCTTCATACCTGATAAAACAGCACATACTGCTGAACTTGTATAATGTCAGTGAGTGATCTTTTTTCTTGGCAATATTGATATGATAGCCTTTCAGTTCCAGTAATTTGCTGATAATTTGCTGATTGTGTGCCCATTGCATGTCTTCCAGATCCTGTTGTTTTTTGTCCCATTGCATCATTCTGAAGAAAGTGGTAATTTCCTGAGCATTGCTATTTGTTAAGGATGTACCTTTCAAATCACATGGGCTTAATATTGACAGCTCACTGGCTAGACTGATTCCTAACACAGACAGTCTAGCCAGTATTGACAGGTTATGATAAACTTTTACTCTCATGCGTCAGTTTGCTAAACTGTACTTAAAATGATAGGGAAAAGGTAGAGTACAAATGGCATTTTTTTTGTTTCCTGGAAAACTTTGCTGGAATACATTAGGACTGTCATGATGCACTTGAAGTGTACCATGATATATTACAATACATCAGATTTTGGGTATTGCAATACATACCACAATGCAATGAGCCATGTAGGTGGCTGTCTTCAATTAAATTGTCGATTAGTTATGGCATGTATAATGATTATGTTCTCAGTATTCTGCAATTACTATCTTAAAATAATGTTGCTTTTTGTCCAAAAGGAATCATGTGACATATATATTTTTTTACTTAAAAAGAGAAATAAAATAATGATATACCAATGAAGAAAAACTGTGTAAGAAATACCACAAAAGTTCTGAAGTAAGAGCATGTGTATTTCTCAAGTTGTTTGGAATACCTCTCCTGTCATTTTCAGTTGTTTGTCAGGAACCACTTTCAATCATTAAAACATGAAGTTTTGACTAATAAGATGAAAAAAGACAAAGGTGGCAGCAATGAAACTGTGTAGAATATTAGCAATCAAAGTGCTGAATGCACTGAAGTTGTGTGTGTCTCAAGTAGAAGATGGTTTGACAAGCTGCAGATAATGCGGGGTAAATTAATTTTTCCCAAATTTCAAACTTATATCAAAATAATAAATGATTGTTCATTGTAGGCTATAGAAATAGGGAGAGTAAGAGTGGCGAAGTGCTAATTGTTAACAGTCTGTTGAAAAAAATGGTTTGTTCATCTTTAATTTCTTGAAATGACCATGTTAACGCAATGTTAAAGTGGGGTTATAGGCATTGCACGAAAAATTGACACCAATTTATTAAATTTACTTTGATAAATAAAAAAAAAATAGGACAATACTGTTCTCTTAGCACTATCAGCGCTTTGATTTGTACTATGGAGCAACAGCACAGTTTCTATTTATAGATGTAAATCAGTGGCTCCTTCCTGTTCCTTAGTAACATGCAGGTATCAGCCATTCTATAGACAACAAATAACCCCTGGAGCTACCTCTGATAAATGTGAAATAGCTTGATGTGATTATTAGTAAGTTACACAGATTTGTATTGGAATTCAAGCTTTCTATATGGACCATTATAACACCATTAAATAACCGATACTTGCACATCCACCATCCAAATCTAGGTATGAGCCACCTTTGCATCAAGAAAACTATACTCCTCTGCATGGTAAAGTGAAAGTTACGCAACATCATAGGGAAAATGGTTCTTTTGTGCTTTAATGCTACATACAATTATTGTGTTCCGTAAGTATTTATTTTTTACTCAAAATTGAGTTTTCAACACTTCGGCTGAATTTCAGCATACCTTTTTTGTAGAATTCTGTTTAATCGATTGATCAGTCATACAAAATGAAGAGGTTATTCGGTTTTAAATATAGAGAATAGGACCCCCAAGAATGTAGGCACTATAGTTGTGAGTGACTACGACATACACAACTAAAATCTGGTAAGTCCATTTTGTATAGTGGTACAATATTGACTTAACTCATTTTCACAAAATGTCATTTGGTATGACATTCATCATCTTCATTTTTTGGTTCATTCCTGAAGAAGGGAGCTGCAGTTACTTAATCTAAGTTCTTTGTATTGTCCAGGTGGCTTAGTGGTTAGAGTGTCCGCCTCGGGAGCAGGAGGTCGTGGGTTTGATCCTGGCCGTGACATACAAACGTCATAAAAAATGGTACTTATATAGCTCCCCAGCTTGGCGCTTAGTTTACAAGGCTAGTTCCAGGACTGGTTGGCCCTCTGTCAGGATAATGTGACTGGATGTAGTATCATGCCTCATGTCTATGGTGTGATACTGCAGTGTGCAGCACTATATCTGTCACAACAGTAGACATCATCTCCAAATAACTGAAATCTTTCGGTGGGATGTTAAACCCAACAAAAAAACAAACTTTCTTTCCTCCTGCATTTTTCAACTTCTTTCTGACTCCAGCCACTTTGAATGATTCCAAGGCTATTGTTTGACTCACATCTCTTTCTTGGAAGAAGTATAAATAGTATTTCTATAAATGGTCAGTAAACCAAATTACCTGGAAGAGGATGTTTTATTTCTATTATTTCTTTACAAAGTAGAGTAATTAATTATTTATTGAATTTCTATCATGTTCTTTATGTCAGAATCAATTCTTTTACCATATTAAATCACACAACAGTCTAATTTTAACCTAGAGTTATGTGTGACTTTAAACTGATGTTAAGACTAGATGTTTAATTTAGAATAATGTATTATTCAGAACAGTTTCGGATATTTTTACGATCAAGAAAGTGTTTATTTTGTTAGAATATATGTATGATTAAAAAAGTTTGTATAAGATTGAAATATTATGTACAATTTAAGATATATGTATGATTTAGATATGTACAATTCAGTAAAAGGGAAAGTACAATTTATATTTTTGAAATTTTAGTCTGAAATACATGTATATGTGTTAGTGTGTATACTGCCTTTTAGCAGGAAGTATCAGTGTGAAAATCAAATCAACCAACTGAAAATTCAGCAACGTGTATGGAACTTGTGAAAAAATATTATAATAATTTTTAAGATTGATGGGGAATAGAGAATGTAGAATGGTTACAAGCTATACAAATTATTATCTGTGAAGCATTTCATTTGATGTAGGGAAAAGAATCATAGGAAGTTGTTAACATTATTGTAATGAGGTGGACTTTAACTGTCTGTCAGTCTAATGGAGGCATTGAAACAGACTATGATGTACTGCAGATACAGCCGTGGAAATAAAAGCATTAACGTTACCATTTCAATAGCATTATCGATGCGTGTTGCCTCGAGTTAATCATCAACAACGCTTACATCACACGCCAGCCTCTCCCAGTTAAACACGGTCTAGTCTATCATATTACAGAAATATAGTGATGGGTTCTTCCATTTGGCCCTTATAGTAAACGGACCAATAAAGCTTATGATGCGTCTTGACATGCGTTGAAACTGGATAATTTGGTTTCAGACATCTGCATTTACATACATGTGGAAATATCTATAACTTGTACATTTGCTACATGCCCTAACAGGTTTAATTCGAAATCTCATGTTATCTTAAACTGACAATTAAATTACATTGTATAGAAGATATATTTTTCAAAAAAAAATTTTGGCCGAAAATTCTGGAGCTCATATGGTATAATAAAGTACCCATCAAGTGACAAAGCGCAGTTTGGGGAGCATCCACTGGTTCTACCAGCACTTGTATGCCGTTGAAAATCATTTAGATATTCATTTAGTTGTCTTGCTTCATCATTCATAAATAGGTCAACTTTATCTAATTGATAAAAAGTTGAATACATGCAGGTGAATGAATTTGATGTGATTTAATGTCAATCATTATATTCTGTTCCCATGGTAATCAGTGTTCCATGAGTGCAAATGCGGGAAAATTTCACCTTGAATTGACAGATTTAAAAGAAGCTGTAGCTTAATTCTGACATTCAGGCAAGGTTAATTAACTTCATTGCCTAGATTGGATTATTAGAAAGCATCCTGCAGAAGTGGTTAAAGTTTGTTGTAATGTTTAACAACTTACCAGTTTGATCTTTGGGAGATTATTAAAATGCCTGATCAGAATGAAAGTAATTCTCTGTCTGATTATATCCCATGAATGGACTATAAAAATTCTAATTCGATGGACTATAAAATGTAAGTCACATGGACTTTAAAAATGAAATTAAATGTTAAATTTAAATTAGATGGACTATTAAAAACTAAATTGGATGGACTAAAGAAATGGTAAATTGGATGGACTAGTAACTGGTATATTGGATGGACTATGAAATGGTAAATTGGATGGACTATGAAATGGTATATTGGATGGACTATGAAATGGTATATTGGATGGACTAGTAACTGGTAAATTGGATGGACTAGTAAATGGTATATTGGATGGACTAAAGAAATGGTAAATTGGATGGACTATGAAATGGTAAATTGGATGGACTATGAAACTGGTAAATTGGATGGACTAGTAACTGGTATATTGGATGGACTAAAGAAATGGTAAATTGGATGGACTAGTAACTGGTAAATTGGATGGACTAGTAACTGGTATATTAGATGGACTATGAAATGGTATATTGGATGGACTATGAAATGGTATATTGGATGGACTAGTAACTGGTAAATTGGATGGACTAGTAACTGGTATATTGGATGGACTAGAAATGGTAAATTGGATGGACTAGTAACTGGTAAATTGGATGGACTAAAGAAATGGTAAATTGGATGGACAATGAAATGTATATTGGATGGACTATAGAAATGGTAAATTGGATGGACTATGAAATGGTATATTGGATGGACTATGAAATGGTAAATTGGATGGACTAGTAACTGGTATATTGGATGGACTAAAGAAATGGTAAATTGGATGGACTAGTAACTGGTATATTGGATGGACTAGTAAATGGTATATTGGATGGACTAAAGAAATGGTAAATTGGATGGACTAGTAACTGGTATATTGGATGGACTATGAAATGGTAAATTGGATGGACTATGAAATGGTAAATTGGATGGACTATGAAATGGTATATTGGATGGACTAGTAACTGGTATATTAGATGGACTAGTAACTGGTAAATTAGATGGACTAAAGAAATGGTAAATTGGATGGACTATGAAATGGTATATTGGATGGACTATGAAATGGTATATTGGATGGACTATGAAATGGTATATTAGATGGACTAGTAACTGGTAAATTAGATGACTTAAAGGAATGGATGAAATTTGATGGACTAGTAACTGGTATATTAGATGGACTAAAGAAATGGTAAATTGGATGGACTATGAAATGGTTAATTGGATGGACTATGAAATGGTAAATTGGATGGACTATGAAATGGTATATTGGATGGACTAGTAACTGGTATATTAGATGGACTAAAGAAATGGTAAATTGGATGGACTATGAAATGGTATATTGGATGGACTATGAAATGGTATATTGGATGGACTAGTAACTGGTAAATTAGATGGACTAAAGAAATGGTAAATTGGATGGACTAGTAACTGGTATATTAGATGGACTAAAGAAATGGTAAATTGGATGGACTATGAAATGGTTAATTGGATGGACTAGAAATGGTAAATTAGATGGACTAAAGAAATGGTAATTGGATGGACTAGTAACTGGTATATTAGATGGACTAAGAAATGGTAATATTGGATGGACTATGAAATGGTAAATTGGATGGACTAGTAACTGGTATATTGGATGGACTAGTAACTGGTATATTAGATGGACTATGAAATGGTAAATTGGATGGACTATGAAATGGTATATTGGATGGACTAGTAACTGGTATATTAGATGGACTATGAAATGGTATATTGGATGGACTATGAAATGGTATATTGGATGGACTAGTAACTGGTATATATGATATGGATGACTAGAAATGGTATATTGGATGGACTAGTAACTGGTATATTGGATGGACTAGTAACTGGTATATTAGATGGACTAAAGAAATGGTAAATTGGATGGACTATGAAATGGTAAATTGGATGGACTATGAAATGGTAAATTGGATGGACAATGAAATGGTATATTGGATGGACTATAGAAATGGTAAATTGGATGGACTATGAAATGGTATATTGGATGGACTATGAAATGGTAAATTGGATGGACTAGTAACTGGTATATTGGATGGACTAAAGAAATGGTAAATTGGATGGACTACAAAAAAGGTAAATTGGAAGGATCATGAAATATTGAATTGGATAGTTTTTTAAATGGTAAATTGGATGGACTATGAAATGGTAAATTGGATGGACTATGAAATGGTAAATTGGATGGACTAGTAACTGGTATATTGGATGGACTATGAAATGGTAAATTGGATGGACTATGAAATGGTAAATTGGATGGACTATGAAATGGTAAATTGGATGAACTATTAGTTGGTAAATTGGATGGACTAGTAAATGGTATATTGGATGGACTATAGAAATGATAAATTGGATGAACTATCAAATGGTAGATTGAAAGACTATTAAATGGTAAATTGGATGGACTATAAAATAAGGTAATTTCTCTTTTTTGTAATATTTGACATCACAAAAGAAGCATGAGGAATTTGAATCATTCATGATATCCTTTGTGTAAGTAATAGATTAATGTAAACACTGGAGGGCAAGATTTTATTATTGGACTGCAGTTAACTTATAAGATGGTTACAGTACAATATTCCATATAATGTACTGAACAAACAGAGGGTTATGTCACGAAAATGTTTTGATAAAATTTAAATAAGATGGACTATTAAAATGTAAATTGGCCTATAAAGAATTATAAAATATAAATTGGATACACCATTGAAATACCTGATTACACAGAAAGCAGTTCAGTAATTAGTTTGGTCAACGGTCATCAGTTGTTATATATGAATTTGTATAAGTTCCTTAACCCTGTCAGTTTTGGGACTGGTAGGCCCAGTGTCAGGATTTATGCCATTGGATGTGGTATCATGCCACTTGTCCATGGTATGGTACCACAGATAGGAAGCATGCATTCTATCTTACTCTAATGTAGAGACTCCCAATAACTACAGCACTGTCATTTAGACATAAACACCAAGCAAACAAAGTAACAAATCTTTTCATTAGTGTAAAATTATATACAGTAAAACCTTATACTGCGACCAACTCATTTTCACGACCAACTCAATATTACGGGCACATTTTGTCAGACCCTAATTTTTCTCTATATAATTTAATGGTCGCTTACATCATGATAGTGGGCAACTCAAAATTGTGTAAAAAAAACTTAAAATCAGAACAAATCATAAAATTAGTCTTCTTTTGACCTCAATAATGGATGATGGTCCTGCGAAAAAGTTGAAAAATTAAAATTGTCCTTTTACGTCACCTGGTTTCAGGTACAGGTACGGGCCATAATTTGGATGTTTTGATAACACGATAAATAAAATCCTATGGAGAATAGAAACAATGGTGAGATGGGTAATATTGCAACACAGAGCAATCATGGGATCCTCAGATGCATTTCCTGTCTGGCTAACGAGTATTTGTTATATGTCCTGCTGAGCTGCCCCTGTTGAGCAGTAACAATCACTGTGACCTGTTTCTATTGTTTAATGTTTTGACAGTTGTGAATTGTCACTTTCCACATAAACTTAGAAGAAAATAGAATAAGATATCCCATCATATTAGTCAATCACTTTCATAATTACTTTCTCAAAAACTATGATCTTAAACTGAAATCAAGCGTAAAGATCTTCAATTCAAGAGAAATTGTCTTGATCATTAACAGCACAGGGAAACATCCATAGATGACTTGAAATTTGGTTAATTAATTAATTAATTATAGAATATCAGAATATTTTAAATGTGAAAAAATATGTTTTGTAAAATAATCAGGATTACATTTCATAATAAAACTTGTTAAAACATTAAATGATTCATGAAATTTTATTTTCATTCATCATTTTAATAAAAGTATAGCACTGAAATGACATATTTATGAAAAGACCATAACTCAATAATGAGACCAATTTAATATTAAGACCACTTCAAGGCGCCCAATAATAGTCTCATTATCGAGATTTTACTGTATATCATTGGAAAGTTACCCATCCTGTGACCGAATCTTTAATGTCTTTAAGTACACTTGACATGGCCTTGGCCCAGGATGGTAACACAAAAGATATGGTAATGATACCCCTCCTATGGTACCTATAACTTCTCTTATATTATTAAGTGCCTAATTAATGATGCTAAATATCATGATTATTTAAATGAGATTGAAATTAGAATGCTCAGTTGAATGTCCGGACACAGATCCAGGCTGGGTATTGGGATCTATATATTGTCTAGAAGTAGAAGTTGATCATAAGGCTTGCTTTATGATATACTAGGTGGTAACTTATCTCAGATGTGAAATATGGGATGTAATTGACCATATACCAAAATAGAAATATAGGTTATTCTTTCTCAAGGTTATCAAATGAAAGATTTTATTGAAAGCAAGGTTAGCTTGATTTCCTTATCAGAACCTAAATTTTATGAATATTTTTTTAATGAGGTTTGTCAAAATGTTGATCAAAGGTAACTTACAAGCCAGTTTTGAAATATTTGGTGTTGCCCTACTTCTTATCTGCATTTACTTGTGTTCAGTCCCTTGTTTTGGACTCAGCACATTAGGGTAGTTCAAGAACAGGCTGACCTGGTTTATGTTGCCTCTATTATTAATTATGTGTATTTGAATTTTATCCACTTGCATTTAGCTTGCTGTCACTATATGACTTAAATACTGTCACATTGATGGTGTCTTTCAATATAAAAATAAGAACTGATTGACTATTTTTTATGTCATACCAATTCCACACTGGGGACAGCACTGTATGTGTATAATGTAGAGTGAGTCTCCAAATGAGTGAAAGGCTGTTGGTGGGATGTTAAACTTGAGCAAACATAGTGACACCTTGAAAAATGAGGTTCCATGTTTCATAGCTTATACAAACAACATATATATCTGGAAACCTGTAGTCATATAGACATGTCATATTATATCCACAAGACAAGCTTTTGAGACAAATGGAACAAAGAGTACAAGTTTCATTTACATAAGGGAGAACTATAGAGTCATGATGTCAAAGTTTTGTGTGACAGTTCTACTGTAGATATATTATTATTCATGTATCAATCCCTTGAGAGACATTTTGTCATGCTTTAGCAAGATTTAGTCCTTCTAATGATGATGACTAACCCAGTATGGGGTGCACTGACTGGGGTCAACCATGAAACGACAGCATGGAAAGTATGACCAAGACCTTGAAGCTAGGTACCCTACTATTGTGCACAACATTCGTCTCATTGAGGCATAGTTATTTAAAAGTCATGCGATTCATGTCTGAGTTACAGCCCAGACAAGCAAATATGGACGACTTGAAGCACTATGACATTTACACTGCTGACTAGGTGAAGCTTCCACAAGCAAGCTCAACAAAAATGGTCATGAAAGAAGTGTTGACTTGTTTTGTATAAATCTTTTCCACGCTGCCGTCTCATGGTCATCTCTCATGAGATCAAAGGTCATGGTGCTGGGTTTGTCAGGCTGTAACTTAGATATGGATCTCGGGATTTTCAAGTAATTTGTAAGTAATATTTGCATCAAATACATTGAGACATAGTGTCATGCATAAAAATATCTAAAAATGTCAGTTTTGTTACTAATTTTGCATATCATTGAACTTAAAATGAAAATAATTTAAGGGATTAATGTGAAACTAGGCTAATTTAAGTGCTAATATATCTATAATGCACCTAGCCCAGTTTCGCTCTCACCCCTCGTTTTGCTTTCTAAGACTCCTTCACATCAGTTGTGATTATACTGGCAGATTTTCAAATTATTTAGCACTTTTGTCTTGCTGGTCAAAAGTAAAAAATCAATGAAAATTTGCATATCCAGGATCTACCTTGTCAAAGGAATAGTGGATTTTCAAATTACTTAGCACAAATGTTTGCTTTATTAATTAACTTAGTGTCATATGCAGGATTCAGTTTCCCAGCTCAAAGGTCAAGGACAAACATAGAGGTCAAAGGTAGTAAACAAATCCCAATTGAACTGTCTGGGCTTTATCTTTTCTATTGATTGCAAGTTTTTAAATCACTGGACAGAAATGATTGACTTATATAGTGGGATGGTGCTTGTCAGAGCCATACTATTGCCATGAACTTCTGATGGTATGATTGTTGTCAGCTGGTAAATAACATCCAAATATCAATCACTGACAAATAGCAGGGCAGTGGGGGAAATAATCACTTTCAGTGATAGCTCTAATTTGATATAACGAAGTTCTCTTGAGTGTGATAAAGAACACCTAACAATCAACTTCAAGATTGACAAAATATGCAAAGGAAAATTTACAGATTTATTTCAGTTTCAGTTATATCAAAATTAATGCAGGTGATGGAAAAAAGTTCTTATATCAAATGCTTATTGCAAAACTATTGTAATTGTTTCTTCATTTATAGGTATTTACCATAGTTTTGCACTTAACCCTGTGAATGATGTTGCCTCCTTATATCAGACTTGATTTTCAGAGAGAATTGCTTACGTCCGATTGAAAAAAAATATTTTGAGGGGTGAGAGCAAAACTAGACTAAGTGCTTATATACATATAATTATACATTCTCATGGTTCAAAGTAATGATGACACTATGTTTGTAAATATTAATAAGGTCAGAGCTGGACATGACATTCAATTAAGATAATGTTCACTGTGCCCAAAATATCTCAAGATGTATGTTAGTGTAAGTGACCGCTATGTTATTGTTGTACAAGGAAGTATATATAGACACAATTCCTACAGGGCTTTGCCGCTGGCTTTCAGAGGCATTGTGAAGAATGTAACTTGATATTGGTGGCTTAATTGAACTAACAATTGATGCTTAATTGTGTTTCCCTTCTAGTCTTCTTTTCTTGTAATGATTTTTGCCCAAGTCCAGTTTTCCTTGGTCAATTTTCCTGTATTTTGTTATATGGTGCTTACCAATGATAGCATTGCAGATTTCATCATGCAGGTTTTTATCATGTTGCTAATCTATGATAACATTGCATTATGCAGGTTTTTCTCATGCAGTTTTTTTTTCTTTTTATATTTTCATTAATTAATTGAAGCAGAAAACTGCTTGTAACTCTGGTTTGGGGATTTATTATTGTATTTTTAACCCTTATCTCATGAATATTCATGTAAAGATTTATGACTTATAATAAATCTTAATGTAATAAACTTAAAAAATTTAATGGTTTACGAAACAGTTGATATTTTTTGCTGTGCAAACTGTGTAGAATCTGAAATTCAATATTGTATGAACAAACAGAGGAGACCCTCATCGGATAGCTCCTATAGGAGTCTGATCTAGGTCTGCTCTGTTCGCTCATGACTCAAAACAAGTCTGTATGAGGTAGAGTATCTTAAGGAATTCCCACCCTAATTGTCATATTTCATATCTGGCAATTGGATGGTAATATTTCTACAAACTGTTGTCACTTTAAAGACATCTAAAAATGAAATGTTTCACCGAGGTTTCTTTTAATTTTTTTCAGATTTGGGGGAGATAATCCATATGAAAGTTAGCATTGGAGCCTATGGGAAATAAACTCATTAATTGTGAAAAAAAAAAAAATCTTTGAGAAAAACTCATGGTAGAAAGCCACATTTTGTGATTCTGTTTTAAATTTCATAAAGAAATCCAAACTTCATCTTAGAAAAATTACTGTTTTTAAGTTTTCAGGAGGAGATAACTCATATTTTTTGTAAGAGAACTATGTAATCTTGTCAATATGTTCTTTGGGTTTGCATATTTTGACATCTTTAAGCTAATATTGTCAAGTTGTATTTTTATGTTTTGGTGAATTTTTGGCTATTAGGATGGGAAAACCTTAAGAATTTTTTCACAGTAGGAAGCAGAAATTCGAGAGTGTAGTATCTTGAATGTTCATTTCCTTGAATGTTCATTTTCTTAATGTTTCTTAAATCTTCATTTAACACTACAATGCTATCAAATGTTGAATGAGCAACATGCATTTAAAAAACTATGGGAAATGCATCAGAGGATAAAAAAGTAGATAGTAGTTTTCAATCAGCATGGTGCTGAAATCTGCTCTGCAGATGTAGCACAAATCTAGGTAAATGGTGGTAATGAGAATACAGGGCTCTGCATCAGGCTATTGTAGGTGAACAACTTGAGATAGAGATATTTGTATTGTCAATGCAATGTGATTTTAATGGGCCCTCTCTGACTAATGAACTTAGTCCCTGTCTGATTGGTGCCCTGTCTGCTGCCAACATGCATCAGTATCTGGCATACATCCTTACAGTGCATACAGGGAACAAGCACACTGCATGACCTCTGTTTAACCCTTAAATACTTACATTGTTCTGTACGCTACATAAGGCAGATCAGACTGAAAGTAATAAAAGTATATTTGTTGTTAAACAGGTTTTTCCAGTGTTATCTTTGATCTCCAAAATAGAGAAGAATACTGATGTCAGGTGGCAAAAATCTTCCATGACCCTCCAAGTGCAAAGTACTGGTCCAACCTAAGAACCCTTTGAGAGGGATTAGTATAAGTTGCTAAAATTGTTTTATTATTGAAGTAAAAAGGAATGAAATTATACTTAATGTTTTCTAGAGAATCCATATAGCATAGGTTATTGAAGTGTAGCTGTAAAATCTGCATTGATCTGCAGTTATTTAATTACAGTGAAACTTGATTGGGGCCCAGGCTTGCAGGTGGTCTGTAGAGATTGATTTGGTCTGGATACATTCCAGTAACCCGAGGACATGGGAGAACTGATCCTTAGTTATTGGTGATATGGAATAAAGATGAAGTTGCTTGGAGTGATTTATGGCCGATGTAAAACCATTTTATCATTGTTATTCTTGAGATTTATTGGGGTTCTTATCACTGATTATGAATTATTTTCAAATTGTACCAATTATTTGATTTTTAGAGTTTTTTGTAAAATTATAAGCAATTAAGAAGAAAGAAAAATGGAGCAGTTTTTAATGGTGGAACATTTTTATCTCTTCTGACCAAAGATTGCCTATGACGCCTACAGTTGGTCTGTTAATATTCTTATATCTTCAGCTTCATAGTAGTCTTGATCAGCCTCATAGACAATATTGTTTAATATTGACTGAGAACCTCTGGAGTTGTGGCCCTTTAAGTATAATAAAATATAGGATTACTCTAACATTGGTATTTGTTATGCTTAAAAAAGGAACCATTGTTTATTGTCATGATATACTCATATCAGTCAAGATTAACTATTTCATATATCAGACTATTAAATTTGAAGTTATATCCTATTGATTATTAGAGGAATTTGAAATTTCAATGTGTTTACACTCAGCATCTTTATTTCTTTGGCAGACATGTGGAAAAAAAATCATCTCTATCATGTTAGATCAGTCTTCTATTAAATTGTTGCAGATTTTGATCTGACCACAAACATCTGTTATTCAAAGCACAACATAATTAAACCTTATAATAATGCATTATATGTTACTTAACCCTTTACCTCATGAATATTCATGTTCAGATTTACAACATGATGAATATTCATTTACTGAAATTTAAATGGTATATAAAACAACAGATTTTCTTTGCTGTGCAGACTATTTGAAATCTGAGCTACAGTATTGTTTTAGCAAACACAAACACTGATCAGACAATTCCTGGAAGAAGATGTCTGATCTGGGTCTGCTCTGTTTGCCATTGTGTCAGAATGAGTCTTTATATAGTAAAGGATAAGTGCAAGGGTACAGAGGTGAATGTAAAAGAGCCCCCTTGGCTTTTCATTTCTTTCTTTCTTCTTTTTGGAAAGGTAATTCAATGAAAAATTCTGTCCCTTAAATTGATGATGTCCGGATGGGTGTCAGGCATCCGGCGTCTACTCAAGTTGACTTTTTATTATTATTTTTTTAAATCTGCTAAAACTTCTTTTTCCTTCTTTGGATTGTTTAAGTGGA
The DNA here is from genome assembly GCA_021229015.1 of Solen grandis. Classification (NCBI taxonomy): domain Eukaryota; kingdom Metazoa; phylum Mollusca; class Bivalvia; order Adapedonta; family Solenidae; genus Solen; species Solen grandis. The sequence goes on along the minus strand of CM037791.1, from coordinate 27,859,468 downwards.
TGGACCTTTACATCATGCAGTTGAACTTGTGACCTTGACCTTTGACCTACTTTTGATAAAAAAAAGTGGTGTCTTGACAGGGTTATCTATTAGTTAATCTGCTTTAACTTCTACATGCTTCATTGTATTGGATTGCTTCAATATTTGGACAATTGCTTGATTGGATGAACTTCTTCATTATGCCTTGACCTTAACCTTTGACCTACGTTGATGAAAAAAGCCCCCAAAACCCATTCTGAATACCATCAGGTCTTGTCAAATTAATGCATCATTCCCCTTTCTGTATGTTTTTTTGGGGGGTGTGGGGAGTCAAGTATTGTAGCACTAGCCAATTAGAAATGTCTTCTTAGAAGAAGTCAATTCCCAGTATCAGAAATTAATTCTGAGCTTGTTTAAGCAAATTATATTTGCCAGTTTCCTCAGTCTTGTAGATTAAGATGTTATTTTATTTTTTCCTTAAAAAAGTAAGAAAAAAGGTCTGCAATGTTGACTTTGATTACCAGTTGAAGTAGATAGATTAGAGTTTATTTGATTTGAGGGAAGTAGTTTTGATAGAAAAACTGATGTATTTGCCAACAGATAGAAAGATTCCTTATGTTTCCACCTTGAAATAGAAATATCTTTCAAGAGCAGTAAAATATAGATAATAAAACATGAAATATTTCCTGACACGTTATACGTGTATGAGGCCACCCAGGGCATGTTGCCTTGTTGCAGTGCAGCACTGTATAACTGTCTCAAATAGACAAAGTCCTCAAATAACTAGAAAACTGTTTTTGGGATGTGAAAAACAATCTGATGAACAAACAACTAGTCTGTTTGTCTATCTTTTCCTTAGCATAATGTCTCTCTTTCAAACACAAAAGGGGGCCACCGTGGCCGAGCGGTTACAGTCATGGACTATAAATCTCTCAGCCCCTCACCGCTGTGGGTTTGAATCCCGGTAGAGACTTTGGATTTACATGTGAGGAAGCCTTCCAGCTGGCTTGTGGTAGGTCGGTGGTTCTACCTGGGTACCTCTGTGTACTCGGGGTCTTCCTCCACCTGTAATTAGCTGGACGTCGCTATATGATTGAAATACTATCGTAGTGACGGTAAACCCCAATACAACAACAACAAACACAAAACTTATGAAATGTTAAAGACAGGATTCAGATGATACCTACTGGAGACCCAGCAATTATCACCTGAAATGTTATATGTAAGGTATTACAGTTTGCAGTTATAGATTGCCATGGAAAACTACTATGGAAAGGGAAATATTAACTACAAGTAGTAGGCCTGGGTATTGCAGACAAAAATGATATTACAATATATTGTGATAATTGAACCTAATATTGTGATATATTACCTAAAATCAAAACATACATAAAAGATGTGGATGCTTCTTTTATTCTAAGATATCTTATGGAATTTTCATATTTTGATTTTTCTTTTTGTGTGTAAAGTACTAACTCAAAATTCTTATCAACTTTTCAACTGATATTTTGACTTCAAGTTTCCAATCATTTTTGTGTCGCCTGCATAGCATGGCAGACACATAGGGATCACTTTGTCCGTCGTCGTCGTCGTCGGCGTCGTCGGCGTCACACTTTCTTGTCCGGAGCATAACTCGAAAAGTATTTGAGGTATCACCTTGAAACTTAAAACATGGATAGATCACATTGAGGTGGAGTGCAGTGCACAAGAATGATAACCATGACTTTCATATTTTCTGAGTTATTTCCCTTTGTTGATTTTCAGACTTAATTTTTGTCTGGGGCATAACTCGAAACGTATTTGAGGTGTTGACTTGAAACTTCATAGATCTCAATGGTTGTTTTTTTTTTTCCCTTTTTACTCAGACTTCATTTTTGTCTGGAGCATAACACGAAAAGTATTTGAGGTATTACTTTGAAACCTCACAGGTGGAAAGATCTCATGGAGTGCATTGTGCAAGAATGATAACTGTTGTATTTTTGGAGTTATTTCCCTTTGTTTATTTTTTTGGATTTAATTCTTGTGTGGTGCATAACTTGTAAAGTATTTGAAGTGTTGCCTTAAACATTTATAGTAGATAGATCTCATTGGTCTGAGTGCAGTACACAAGAATGATAACTCAATAATGATAATGATGACTACAAACGTGCAACATATATATAATTAACGTCATAAGTGCTTAATGACGTCATAATTTTTCTTACAGTTAATGTTTTGAATTCATAGTCATTTTTTTATTTTGACCTCACAAAATAGATTATGCTTTATCAATAATTTGTCAAAAGATCGATTTTCTAGTCAATTCTTTCATCAAACATGCTTAAATGCAGGCGACACAAGTGTTCCGAGGAACACCCACATCTAGTTTATAGTAAACATTGATTACCACTGAATAAAACCAATGATAGCTTGTTTAAACTGCATAACCATTGTTTAATTATTCACCTGAAGTTGTGAAATTTACTTAAGAATAAAAATATGCATAACTTAAGTATTGTATAAACATATTTGCTATTTGTTTCTATTTATTAGATCCACTTAATTCTTGAAAATTATTCAGCTACTTAAACACAATATATTGCGATATTTTAAATCATGTTAAGATATATTAATTAATTGCCCCTACCCACCCACCCTAATTAGCAGTGTCTACAAATTTATCTCTTTTATGCTAATTGGGGAACAAAATTTGAACTAATTTCTCTCAAGGGTCCTGGTTGTACATGAACTTTGCACCTGATAAAGTCTTGCCCCAGTGGGAACTGAACATGTGACCTTCAGATTCATAGACTGTGGACACTGTTGTACATCTGCCTTGATTTCAGTTGAAGATTAAGCTTGCAATTGTTTGCAATGTTTTATGAGTTGGTTCCCTGCTTGCATTCAATACACTATGATATAACAGGAATGCAAACAGTAATGTAAGGGACTGTTTACTAAAACTGAATGCAGGGCTTATCCATGCATCCCTCAAGTATGTCACCATTGTTGAAAGTGTATATGAATGAGGGCACAGTTTTTTAGTGGTAATATACCAGACTGCAGATCCTAAAGTTGTGGGTTTGAACCCCATTTGAGGCAAGAATTTTTCATGACCTTTCTAGACACAAAGTGCTGGTCCAACCTTGTAGCTGTCGAGAGGGGTTAGTATTCAAGTTGTAAAAACTTGTTTCCCAATCAATGTAAATCAGATAAGTTTAAACGAGTGTACATGAATAAACTATGATGTACTCAGTCCACCTGTATTTGAATACACCAGACTGAATATGTTTTCAGGTATCTTTAATCAAATTAATATTTCCTCAGTATTTTGAGAGCATTTATGAGATACAGAGCCTGACAGTTTTATAATTCATGCAGTTAATATGTACAATTTATCTTTTATACAGTATGCATAGATTTTATTCTGATAAGGACTGACCGCAAAACTAAGTGCACACAGAAATATAAGAATATGGAAGTTTGCTGTCATTTCTTGAGTTATGTGCACAGTTACTATCTGTTATATGTACTCTGGTGTATAATTTTATTATCAGTTTTGATTGTAACATTTTGAAAATGATGTATTTAAAATAAAATTATTTTGTTTCTTTTAAATCAGTTTGGAAACAAGTTTTTGCAATTTATACTATACATGGTTCTTGCATTGGACCAGTATACCCTTATGCCTGGGATGGTCTTAAAAAATTGAAGCAGGAATTAAACTTTAACCATTGCAATGCTGTGGGCACTTGTAAGGCCTTTGCAACCAGTGCCAACCAAGATCAGCCTGCACATCTGAGCAGTCTAATCATGGTCTGCACTGTTCCTTATTCAGTAAATAAATTTTCAGCAAGAATCTCCGTAAAGAACAAATGGTACATTCCAAAATGAAGAAAGGACAAGTCCAGTTAAGGAATTTAGCATATTAAGGGCTAACCTTTGCATTTAAGGGCAATGAACTCTACAAACACATATTTTGTCATGTACAATTATACAGATGCCTCTACCATATGTTGTTAAATATGCCCTATATTTTGAACTCCTGTAAGGCTCAGTCATCTCTTAATGAAGGAAGAAGTCCTAAATTTTGATCCTGGTAAATTAATAACTGCACTTCTGAACTATGTTTTAAACATATAAACACTAATCAGTAACGAAAAAATTCTGTTGGCTGATTATTGATTTACTTATTGATATCTCTTATTTTGAACCAGTGTTTTTGGAAGCTTTCTCAGCAGATTTCTGTATAATAGTTATTCCATATGGATCTGAATGGATCTACAAGAGATAAATTTTGCAGACAAGTATATCATCCCACTTGCCAAGTTTGGTGGCTGTTGTCACACACCACGATGACTTGTGTCTTTGTTAGGGTGGGAATTGCAAAAATAATAATTGGAGACATAATGAAATCTTCTGGTTTGCGTTGAAACTTCTGTCAAGCTGTTTTATAATAAAATACAGTAAAAATCATAATCGGGGCCTCAGTGGCCGAGAGGGTAAAGTCGCTGACTTTAACACTCACTCAGCCCCTCACTGTGTAGGTTCGTATCCCGGCAGGGTCATTCTGATTTTCATGTGAGGAAGCCTTCCAGATGGCTTGCGGTAGGTTGAAGCTATAAAGCAAAACAGACGTGCCGACTATTAATTACTCATAATCATCAATTCATATGTCCCTAATATTTTATTATAGTATTAATTATCATCAGTTTGATTTCGATGTTGATAATGATGATGAATCGAAAACATAGCGTTATCAAACGCCTTTTGCTAAATTTTTTGGACAAAAAGATACAACATCATACACACTGCTTTTGATAAAGGATCCATTAACGTCCCATTTTTCGAAACAAAATGACACCTGGACCTGTTGTCAGTTTGTTCCTTGTGTACTGCAATCAAAACAAAAGAAAGTGTCAAAATTTCAGGCGCGTGAAACACACAGACTGGTTTGCAAAATACTGAGACTGGTTAACATAACTTACGACGGTATTTCACGTAACCAGTCAGATAAAAAATCGAAAGTGTTATCACCCTTGGACAGGTGCCTGCTTTAGCTAGGTTCATTTTGCACTGTAAACACCGATCAGGACTGAAAATGGTGCCCGCATTTCGCAGTAGCCAGGTGCCCGCATTATTGAGTTTTGCGGGCAAATAAACATACAGCAAAGCGATCCGGACTGCGAATTTTGCCTGTAATTAGAAGTTGCCCGTATTAATGAGGTGCCCGCTAAGTGAGTTTCTACTGTATGTCCATTAGTTTCAACATAAAGTTGAGTATTATACTTAAATTTGAGCCTGACAAGGCTCCATGTTCTCAAAAATACTTAAGTATGATCTCAGGCTTAAATTTGAGTGTCATACTCAAATCCCTATTGAAACAAATGGGCATAGTTTGAGTATGAAAACGAGACTTAAGTACTATTTTTATTTTTGAGAACAGGGGGGCATATGGTCTCTTTTCTAAAATTGGGGTCAAGTGACCCCTTGAAATATAGACACATTTTGAAATATTTAGGGATAATTAAGATAATTTGAGGATCAAAATTTAGTGTGCCATGGAAAACCTTGACTTGAGATTGTACTTAAATACTTTTGAGAACACATGTCAAGATAAACATGTGGCAGGCTGATCCTGTTTAACCCTTTTCCTCATATAGACTCATTTTGACGCACTCAATAGGTACCACCTAAAGCCTGATCTGTAAAAAGCCAAACTCAAACCTTACCAAATTTAATTGTAAAATCCTCATTACCAGACCACTGAGGATCAGCGAACAGTATAAAACCTGATCAGCCTGCGAGTAACTCGCAGGCTGATCTGGTTTTATGCTGTTCGCATAGGTCTTTTCATGGTATCCTCTATGAGGGAAAGGGTTAAGATTCTGGTTCATCTAGCAGTAGGTCACTGGTTTTAGGACCTATGTTTCCCATCCTCTACACCATCACTATATGGCATTAAACTAAGCTAGAAATAAGCAAAAAGAAACAAACAAAAAAAGCATGATTGAGTATTCCAACGGATATTCAGGACATCAGATATTCAGGATTACAATTCTTATCGTGTGGATAGGCAGAACAGTCTTAACCCTTTCCCTCATAGAGGACGCCATGAAAAGACCTATGCGAACAGCATAAAACCAGATCAGCCTGCAAGTAACTCGCAGGCTGATCAGGTTTTATGCTTTTCGCTGCTCCTCAGTGGTCTGGTAATGAGGATTTTACAATTAAATTTGGTAAGGTTTGAGTTTGGCTTTCTGCAGATCAGGCTTAATGTGGTACCTATTGAGTGCGTCAAAATGAGTCTATATGAGGGAAAGGGTTAACTTGGTTCTCTCTCAGTACTTTCAGTATAGGCATCAGATTGTTGACGTCACCATAACAAGTAAAATACATAGTAGCATTTCTATCAGAAACTGCTGATTTATCATCTGGTTGTTTGTTTTAAAAACATTTCTATGCCCCAAGATCAATAGATATGGGCATACTGTTTTTGATATGTCAGTCTGTCTGTTTGACTGTCTGTTTGTTACAAAACTTTAACCTAGACCATAACATGGAAGTCCTTCCACCCACAGCCTCCAAACTAAACAGGTGCATGTATCTTGATGAGCTCTACCAGCCAGGTAACCCTGGCCTTCAAATGACCTTGACCCTCAAGGTCTTATGCCCCTTCCCCCCCATCCATCCTTGGGGCAAGACATTCCTTCAAGAGTACCTTGTTAGATTTAAGAACAGAGAGCATCAGAGCTTGCAACCCGCTAGACTGTGAAACCTTTTCCCGCCCCCATGTATCATTGATCTCTGGGAGTTTGGGAGAATTTCCTTCAGATTTGGCACACAAACAAAGGGACAGTACCCAGGTATTTTTGTGACTGTTGTTGAAGATAATTGAAATGTTGATCTTACAGCTTGCTTACAGATGTAAGGACATGCTCATTGTTTCTGGTGTGCCTTGATTAAATACTGCACAAGTTGTTATGGTATTTCCAGACAAATTGCTGTCTAAAGTAGTTCAACATCAGGGAGGTGAAAGTCTGCAAATTTACAGGGATATTGTTCTTGAGTGCAGAAGAGTCATTCGGTAATAAAGTGGTAATTCTCATAAGCAGTGATATGTGCCAGTAACTTTCAGATAATTTGAGATAATAGTTTGTTGGCTGTGGATTAAAATCAAGCTAGTCAGGAAATATATTGTGTCATTAGTAGCTGTCTGTTTTCTGTCCAGTTATCTGTCTGGCCATCACATTTTTTTCACATCACAATATCTAGTTTTGGCTTCCAAAAATAGACGTTTGTTACAGCTTCTTTGTTTATATCTGTAATTATTGTATTACATCATTCTGTAAAGTAGGGTGACAGCTCTCTGGGGAAGGGGTTCATATAATTAAAGCCACATTATAAATAACAATACATGATATAGATCTGCTTGAGTAGTCCTTACTTCTGCAATAATCATATCCCTGCAAATGAAGTTTGACAGGTTTATAGGGATCATCTTGTGCATCTGTCCATCAATCAATCCCACCTTTGTTCCTGGGTTATTTTGGCCCTAGAAGATTATATTTGTCTCAGAGATTGCTTATAATTATGATCTGGGAGTGTTTCATGACCTTGACCCAAGGTGATTCAGTCAAGGTCACAGGCTAAATCCATTTTTTTTTAACCATTTGACTTTTTTGCTATTACTTGGAATGAAAGGCTTTTTATGACCAGTGAATGTGCAGGGTAAAGATAACAGTCATGTGGCTTTGTTCAAGGCCAAGGTCACACTGGGAGTTCAAAGCTCAGACAGTCAGTCAATGTTGGTCAGCTGGTTTGGTCATGACAAGTAGATGACCCCTATTGATTTTTGGGTCACTAGACTAAAGGTCAAGGTCATGGTGACCTTGTATGTAAAAATGGTTTCTGATAGATAACTTGAGGATGCTTGAGTCTCCATGCCTTCAAAGGGTTTTGGATCATGACTAGTAGATGACCCCTTTTGTGTTTAGAATCATTAGCTGAAAAGTCAAGGTCACAGTGAATTTCCCATTAAAACGTGTAACTTTTTGATTCTGACTCCTTGTATCTGCAGTTCCTCACTTCTGACTGCACATCCAGCTGGCAATATGTTGTTCTTGACAGCTCTTGTTGCACGGCGGATCACACTGTATTGTTTCGTAGATTGTCAATGGAACCGGATTTGGAGGTATAAATCCTTTCTGTTGCAGTTTCGGCATATTTTCGTAATAAAACATGAACTTTTTGCCTAGAATTGAGGGAGCATGATTGAACTAAAAAATAAAGGGATAATATGCAAAAAAAATCCAGGAATAAATTGTATTCAATGCTGAAAATGAAGGCAAAATATGTAGCAATGCGGAATTGATCCCTTCGTATCCCATTATATTTTTAACATGATTAGAGATTATTTTTATTAACATCATCAAAATGTCCATTTCAACATAAAAACACACTCTATCGATTTAATAATAAACTGAAATTTACAAGTTCATGCCAATTTGATAAATATCGTTTTGAAATGGGAGTAGTGCAAAACCATTATAAGAATCGAGATTTTTCATATTCTGAATCGGAGCAGAGCGAATTGAAGCCCGACATACATTTTGATGAACCAAATTGAAATCTACAACTGCATTGAAAGTCATTACACGGTAAGTTGATATTTATTGTAACTACGAAGCTACATAAGATAGAGATTTATGAAATATTATATAAATATCTTTTTTCATGTTATTGAATAGATCCCAGAAATGAAAGTACATTTCGGAAATTTGTGAAAATATCAGCTTACTAATGTAAGTTTTTACATAACATAATTTGAAACAGAAAAAAAAACACCTAAGAAAGGGGGTGAGGGATTTCAAATACCTAAGGAGAGAGAGATTTGCAGCCTGACCGTGACTGGGACTTGGGGTCTCTTGCTTACAGGGCGAATGCTCTACCAGCTGAGCTTCACGGCCACATACACATCTTTCTTCCCTATTGTGAGTAATCAGTACTGTGACATTATCCCCCTTCATTTTAGAATTTGTCCCTGAATTCTAGGAGTTATTGGGTAAATATAACCATTTGTAGGTATAATTATATAGACAGAAGTGCCACTTATGTCACAGTCCAACGTTGGGCGCCTTATGTCACACGGTGAGAAAAATGTACAGCCTGACCGGGACTTGAACCTGGGACCTTTCACTTACAGGGCGAATGCTCTACCGACTGAGCTACCCGGCCGGTAGCACACCGCATATATATATATATACACATATTTATCCCCTATTGTGAGTAATATGCAGTATGTGAATCCAGTACCTCTGGAATCTCTTTCTAATTTATATGTTTTAATACCAAAGTTTAAAATTATAATAGCAACTAATTATCTTCATTTCTCGCCTTTTTTTTTCAGCTTGCAATAAATAGAAAATGGGAGTGGCTGCGGAAAACCTGGTAAATTGGACGCTGACAATACATAAGCGCTTTAGAAAGGCCAGGGGCAGCTACATAAGCGTTTAAGAAAGGCCAGGGGCAGCTATATCCAGTTTTCAAGCCAAAATTCAGCATTCTGTTCACCTCAGCAGCAGTTAACACCTCAAACAACCAATAGACCATTTCATCAGGGGTTTGGCAATACATATATGCGGTATAATTTGTGACAAAACTGACAAATCTGTGACTGGTGGAAAATCTGATGCATATGTTTACTACCCAACTGAACACTATGTGGAATGTTATACCAACATGAAGATTGACTTGGTGACAGTCAGAGAGGACTTCTTGACTTAGTGTCATTTCAGAGTAAAATGGTCTGTATATAATATGTGCCTGTCAGCCAATGAACTTATAGATTTGTTTATTGTGGATAAAATATTGGGAGACTGTCATTCCAGATTGTCAGTCATCCTTTTTAAAGTGTAAGCACATCAGTTTGTTTCCAATTTAATTTCTTTTTTTTTTTTTTTTTGCATGGACCAAAACTGCTTCTTAAAGTAATTGAAATAACACAATCCTACATTCCTTTTTTGGAATATGACTCGATCAAAAACTGAAATGATGTATCCTGATCATAACCGTTCTTAGTTCAACATAGCACATCAAGCTGAAGGTGAGCTATTCTGATCCCTTCCCTTATGCAACAATTTGCTTTAAAAGATATATCTTCTGAAACTACTTGTCGGATGCCCATTTGTCGTTTGCAGTGGCAACCAACAAAATTTGATATTGAATTTTTTGTGTCGCCTGCATAGCATGGCAGACACATAGGGATCACTTTGTCCGTCGTCAGCGTCGTCGTCGGCGTCGTCGTCGGCGTCACACTTTCTTGTCCGGAGCATAACTCGAAAAGTATTTGAGGTATCACCTTGAAACTTAAAACATGGATAGATCACATTGAGGTGGAGTGCAGTGCACAAGAATGATAACTCTGACTTTCGTATTTTCTGAGTTATTACCCTTTGTTGATTCTGAGATTTTATTTTTGTCCGGACCATAACTCAAAAAGTATTTGAGGTATCACCTTGAAACTTAAAACATGGATAGATCTCATTGAAGAGGAGTGCAGTTCACATAAATGTTAACTCTCACTTTCTTTTCTCCTGAGTTATTGTCCTTTGTTGATTCTCAGTCTTTATTTTTGTCAGGAGCATAACATAAAAAGTATTTGAGGTGTTGACTTGAAACTTCATAGATCTCATTGGTCTGAGTGCAGTACACAAGAATGATAACTCAATAATGATAATGATGACTACAAACTTGCAACATATATATAATTAACGTCATAAGTGCTTAATGACGTCATAATTTTTCTTACAGTTAATGTTTTGAATTCATAGTCATTCTGACACTCCTCTGATGAAGACTGTATAGTCGAAAGTGCTCGGGAAAATTATTACATATTGCACTGTTTGAATATTTTCCCCCCCCCCCCCCCCCCCCCCCCAAAAAAAAAAATAATATATATATATATATGTGTGTGTGTGTGTGTGTGTGTGTGATTTGGTGTTATTTTGTACCTCACAAAATAGATTATGCTTTATCAATAATTTGTCAAAAGATCGATTTTCTAGTCAATTCTTTCATCAAACATGCTTAAATGCAGGCGACACAAGTGTTCCGAGGAACACCCACATCTAGTTTTTAAAAAGCTGTTCCCTGAAACAAAGGGGCAGAATAATTCAATTTCATCAGTTACAAATTGCCACCTCATGACTATCTACTGTCATTGCTAAAATTAAGTTGTCCCTTAAATTTCTTCCCTTCTGAAACCACTGGTCAAAATTTAATTTCATTTGGCACAAATAGTTACCTCATGTCCTTCTACCATAATTGTTTAATTTAAGTTTATCCCCTGAAAAATGGAGCACCAGATGGTTGGCTAGTTTCCTAATAAATTTATTTGGCACAAATGGTCACCCACATACCACATTGTTAAAATGAATTTGATCCTTTGAAAAATGATGTCTTAAGTGGGGGCAGCTAGTTTCTGTATGTACTCTTCATATATATACATGTACTTAAATTCAAAATCGTTCTCCTGGAACTAGTGTTCAAAAACATTTTTCCTAATGATAATCTCATGGTTCTTTCCTGCAGTTCTGGAAAATGAGGCTTCCAGATGTTTGACTTATTTTCTATTAATCATAATCTATATATAAACTTTGAACACTTATTGTACCTGATATTTGACATTGGTTACTGCTGAAGGTAACCAGGTCAAATCAAGTGGCCTGAAATGTCATAATTAGGTGTATTGTACTCTGCCCTCTATTGCCCCTTTTTCTTAGTTATTGTCCATTGTTAAAAAATTGTCTTCCCTTCCCAGAGCAATTCTTTTTATATATATTTTAAATTTAGCTGATGATGTTTGGTACATGTATCATTGACTTGGAGACGATGTGTTGTGGGCAAATTTTTTAGAGCCTCTTTTCCTTTCAGAGTTAGTGCCCTTATTTTTTTTTTAGAAAATCTACAGCATCACATTGTTCCTATTAATATAGTCTGATGTTGCAAAAAGTATTCCAAGGAGAGCTCTTCTCTTCAGAGTATTTGCTCTTTTTGGAAAATGATATCCACAGTATTACTTTGATCTTATTTAAGATAGGCAGATGATATATGCTTAATGTATTGACAAATTGTAAAGGATGTTATAATAAATTTTGGAGAATGGCCTTTACTTTCAGTGTCATTTACATTTGTCTTCAGCTAATATCTTTTAAAATTTAAATAGGCTGGTGATATATGTTTCATGTACCAATAACATGGAACTCTTTGTAAAAAAATGTCAACAACGTCAAAAGAAATGTTAAGGTTTTGTTTAATGTTGCCATTATGTGCACTATTACTAAACTGATGTCCCGCAAACTTCAAACATGTGTTTATCATCATCAGACCAACCAGTAGAAACAAGAACAGTAATTCTTCCAAATATTTTTGCATATTTATGGCCCTTTTTGAACTTAGAATTAATGTTAAACTTTTGTTTAATATTGCTATTATCTCCAGTTTTACTCATTGGATGTCTCTCAAACTCAACACATGTTTATCCTCATCAGACAAACCAGTAGAAACAGGAACAGTAACTCTTCCAAATATTTAGCATATATATGGCCCTTTTTGGACTTTGAAAAATGTTAAACTTTTGTTAGCTCACCTGAGCACGAAGTGCTCAAGGTGAGCTATTGTAATCACCCTTTGTCCGTCGTCGTGCGATGTGCGTTGTGCGTCGTCAACAATTTGCTTTAAACGACATCTCCTCTGAAACCGCTGGACAGAATTTAATGAAACTTGGCAGGAATGTTCCTTGGGTGAACCTCTACAAAAGTTGCTTAAATAAAGTTGATCCATGAAGAACTCTGGTTGCCATGGCTACAAAAAGAAAAATAATTTGAAAACTTTAAAAATCATCTCCTTCAAAACTACTGGTCAGATTTCAAAATAATTTGGTACAGATGTTCCTTGGGTCAACCTCTACCAAAGTTGCAAAAATTATTCCGATCCGTAAAAAAACATGGCCGCCAGGGGTGGGGCTTATTTGCCTTATATGTATATAGATAAACCTTTAAACAACATCTCCTCTGAAACCACTGGACAGAATTTGATTAAACTTGGCAGGGATGATCCTTAGGTCAACCTTCACAAAAGTTGCTAAAATAAAGTTGATCCATGAAGAACTCTGGTTGCCATGGCTACAAAAAGAAAAATAATTTGAAAACTTTAAAAATCATCTCCTTCAAAACTACTGGCCAGATTTCAAAATAATTTGGTACAGATGTTCCTTGGGTCAACCTCTACCAAAGTTGCTAAAATTATTCTGATCCGTAAAAAAACATGGCCGCCAGGGGCGGGGCTTTTTTGCCTTATATGTATATAGAGAAACCTTTAAACGGCATCTCCTCTGAATCGAAGGACATAATTTAATGAAACTTGGCAGGAATGTTCCTTTGGTGAGGCTCTACAAAAGTTGCTTAAATAAAGTTGATCCATGAAGAACTCTGGTTGCCATGGCTACAAAAAGAAAAATAATTTGAAAACTTTAAAAATCATCTCCTTCAAAACTACTGGTCAGATTTCAAAATAATTTGGTACAGATGTTCCTTGGGTCAACCTCTACCAAAGTTGCTAAAATTATTCCGATCCGTAAAAAAACTTGGCCGCCAGGGGCGGGGCTTATTTGCCTTATATGTATATAGAGAAACCTTTAAACAACATCTCCTCTGAAACCACTAAACAGAATTTAATGAAACTTGGAAGGGATGATCCTTAGGTCTACCTTTACAAAAGTTGCTAAAATAAAGTTGATCCATGAAGAACTCTGGTGCCATGGCAACAACAAAAAAAAAAATGAAAACTTTAAAAATCATCTTCTTCAAAACTACTGGCCAGATTTTAAAATAAATTGGTACAGATGTTCCTTGGGTCAACCTCTACCAAAGTTGCTAAACTTATTCATATCCGTAAAAAAACATGGCCGCTAGGGGCGGGGCTTATTTGCCTTATATGTATAAAGAGAAATCTTTAAACAACATCTCCTCTGAAACCACTATACAGAATTTGATTAAACTTGGCAGGGATGATCCTTGGGTCAACCTTCACAAAAGTTGCTAAAATAAACTTGATCCATGTAGAACTCTGGTTGCCATGGCAACAACAACAACAAAATTTTTTTTGAAAACTTTAAAAATCATCTCCTTCAAAACTACTGGCCAGATTTCAAAATAAATTGGTACAGATGTTCCTTGGGTCAACCTCTACCAAAGTTGCTAAAAATTTTCCGATCCGTAAAAAACATGGCCGCCAGGGGCGGGGCTTATTTGCCTTATATGTATATTGGGAACACTTTAATCAGTGTTTCCTCTGAAACCACTGGACAGAATTTGATTAAATTTGGCAGGAATGAACCTTGGGTCAACCTTCACAAAAGTTTCTAAAATAAACTTGATCCATATAGAACTCTGGTTGCCATGGCAACAAAAAGAAAAAAAATATAAAAACTTTAAAAATCTTCTTCAAAACTACTGGCCAGATTTTAAAATAAGTTGGTACAGATGTTCCTTGGGTCAACCTATTTATCTCAGGTGAGCGATTTAGGGCCATCATGGGACTCTTGTTGTTTATTAGGATCACTATCAATTTGATCTCTGTTATTCTGCAACAAATTCCTAATTTGCAGGGAATATGTAACCGTTATCGGTGGGAGACTTTTGTAAGTGGTCTCGGGTTTCAGTCCTGGTCTGGCTGCACATTTTTCTCACCTTCTTGCATTGAATTTTTTTTGTGTCCTCTAATTATGCATATTAGGCCTTTGTTTTCATATTTTAACATATTGTGTGTCTTTCTTTATTTTAAGATTCACTTCAAGTCTTGGAACTTGTTTTTTATTTATGTAATTAAATATATAACTTATGTAAACAAGTTCACATCTTAATAAAAGTTATGTAAAAAAAAATGTTTTCCTGTTAACCCACATAAATCTTATTATCAGACAATTTTTTCTTTGTCGCCATTTTTATTTCAATGTGCTGCCACAGGCAGCACTTTTGTACTTGTTTCATATTGTTTTACAATAAAAAGGAGCCCATTCTGGAGCTAGGATTAAATAGGGAAAACATGGTTTTAAAACCATAATATGTAGATGGGGATTCAGACCCCTGGTCCCCCCTCTGGATCTTCACATGCTTACTCAGTTACGATTCTGGTATTGATGTTCAGATATTACGATCTAGCAATTTCATAACACGGCATATCACCATGCAGATATATGGGGTTACTTATCACTGCTGTGGTAGTCAAAACTGATATTGGCTTCCTATACTTCAATTCTGTATTCAGATATCTTAGTAAACGAGATGCCAGCTTTATGGAATTGAGTAATCACAGTGTGTATAGTCAGATACTAATCCACATAAATACCTAGGCTCACCGTCATTTTCACGTGCACTCATTCAGTAGATTCTTCTATAAAACACGTCCTTTTACACTGTAACTTTCATATTCATGAAGCAATCTTGATCAACTTTGGTGACAACTTCAATGTCAATAATCTATTTGTTAAATTTTGTTATAGCATTTACAGCCCTTTATTGATAAAATATATTCCTTTTCTTTTTTTTTCTTGGCATTTGCATTTATTTAGTGATCATAATAATTTGGAGACAATGTGTTTATGGTTTTTTCATCAGCTAAGTTTGATTATGGTATATGTCACATCAATAGATCAGGGAATATAGCCCTTGGATTACATTAAAAAATCACCTTGTTTACTTTTCAGTATTTATATTTGTGGAGTGATCTTAATCAATTTTTGAGGCAAGCTAAAATATATTGACCAAGTTTGATCTTTGATATTGGACTATTTGGTCAAGAACAATTAATGACTCATTGAGAGCATGTGAAATCAAGCAATATCTTGGCCTTTTGTTTTAAACAATTATGTATTCTGTCTTTAAAAATCCAAATCATTCTGTATTTTTCAAACAGTTAATATAACAAACTAAGCTTGCAAAAATCAGTCATATTAAAGGCCTTTTTCAGCTGATCAGATAGCTCTATGGTCTGCACCTGAGACATATCTTCATTACAAATTAAGTGGAAAAGGGGGGGGGATACTGATTTTCTCATGCCAATTCATAATATCCTTTAATCACTGTAAAAAATTATTTCTGTTCATTGCTTGTTATGTGTCCTTTAGTGCCTTTATGATTGGCATAAAGGGATTTTTTTTGCATTTGAACCCCTTAAGGATCCTTTGCCTTAAACCTCATATTATCTGCTTGCTAATTTCAAAATTTGAAGACCACACATGATGATTAACTAGTTCAATGGCCATAATGGCTGAGGGTCATTTAAAATTAATAAAAAATCTATATTATATATTTTGCCTGAAGGCATCATCAAGTGAAAATTGATAATGTGCATCTTCCTTAATTGGCCTCGGTGGATTTTATCGGAATTTCATGGTGCAAGCACTGAAGTCTGCTGATTGGGATGGTATTTTAGGTGATGCCATTTTCTAGCTCACCTGAGCACAGCGTGCTCATAGAGAGCTTTTCTGATCACCCTTGGTCATAATGTTTGCTTGTATTAAAACTTGGATGAATTCAAAACTGGGTCAAATAGGGTCAAAAAGAAGGAAATTAGGTCAATGCCAAGAAAAAAAAACTTGTGAACAGCCTAGTGGCCATAGTTTTACGTAATCTTCACTAAACTTGGTCAGATTGTATGCCAGCATATAATCTTGGATGAGCTTGAAACTGGGTCATGTTGGATCAAAAAGTAGGTCACTGGGTCAGATCCTTGAAAAACCTATTAACACCCTAGCAGCCACAGTTTTGGACTAATCTTCACAGAACTTGGTCATATTGTTTGCCTTTATGAAATTATGGATGAGTTAAAATGGGTTATATGGGATCAAAGTAAGTAACTCAGGTTCATATCCTTGGAAAAACCTTGTGAACAACCTAGAGAGGCCACATTTTGGCCCTGAAGGCCACGGTCCTCAGGTGAGTGATTCAGGGCTAAAGTTGCCCCCTTGTTAGTGATTCAAATATCGAGTTTCTAGCCATTTTCAGTTTTTTAGATGCTAGAGAGATCTTGATAAATTCCCAGGGTCCAACATTCTGGGAGTTGATACTTGAGAAGGCTTGATTATTGTCAACTGGTGCAAGGCTTCCATTTTATCCTCTTAAGCAGAATTCTTAAGAAATCAAATTTCAATTTTTTTTTTTTTCAATCTTCCCCTTTTCAAAATAACTTTGCCTGCTGAAGAGATGGCTTCATTGAGACTTCAGTGGCAAGACCTTTCAGAAACATGATTGGATTAACTTTGAATATGATACATTTTTAGCTCACTTGAGCACAACGTGCTCATGGTGAGCTTTTGTGATTGCCTTTTGTCCAGCGTCCGTCGTCCATCCGTGCGTGCGTCAACTTTTCCTTTAAACAACTTCTCCTCCTAAACCACTGGATGGATTTTGACCAAACTTCACAGGAATCATCCTTATTATGACCTCTATCAAAGTTGTTCAAATTATTTTGATTGGGTGAATAAGTAGGTCACAGGAACTAAAAATAGATTTTAAAAATGAAAATTTAAAAAATCTTCTTCTCCGAAACCACAAGGCCTAGCCTTTTGATTTTTGGTATGTAGCATGATCTTATGACTCTCTTCCAAGATTGTACAAATTATGACCCTGGGGTCAAAATTGGCCCAGCCCCAGGGGTCACTTGATTTCACATAGGCTAATATAGGAAAAACTTGAAAAAATCTTCTTCTCCGAAACCACAAGGCCTAGCCTTTTGATTTTTGGTATGTAGCATGATCTTATGACTCTCTACAGAGATTATTCAAATTATGACCCTGGGGTCAAAATTGGCCCCGCCCCAGGGGTCACTTGATTTAACATAGGCTAATATAGAAAAAAAAACTTGAAAAATCTTCTTCTCAGAAACCACAAAGCATGGAGTTTAAATATTTGGTATGTAGCATGATCTTATGACTCTCTACCAAGATTGTTAAAATTATGACCCTGGGGTCAAAATTGGCCCTGCCCCAGGGGTCACTTGATTTAACATTGTCTAATATAGAAAAAAAACTTGAAAAATCTTCTTCTCAGAAACCACAAGGCATGGAGTTAAGATATTTGGTGTGTAGCATTGTCTATTATCTCTACCTTTAATATGACCCTGGGGTCAAAATTGGCCCGCCCCAGGGGTCACTTGATTTAACATGCTAATATAGGAAAAACTTGAAAAATCTTCTTCTCATAAACCACAAGGCCTGGGGTTTAGATATTTGGTGTGCAGCATTGTCTAGTAGATAACAACCAAGTTTGTTCAAATCATGGCCCTGGGATCAAATTTGGCCCCACCAAGGGGTCACCTGATTTTACATAGGCTAATATAGAAAAAAACTTGAAAAATCTTCTTCTCAGACACCAAAAAGCATAGAGTTTAGATATTTGGTGTGTAGCATTGTCTAGTCGATTCTTACCAAGTTTGTTCAAATCAATACGCTGGGGTCAAAATTGGCCCCGCTCCAGGGATCACTTGATTTTACATAGACTTATATTGGAAAAAAAAATAGAAAAATCTTCAAGGTCTGGAGTTTATATATTTGGTATGTAACATGGGCTAATAGACCTCTACCAAGTAGAGTGTGGTAGTGTGTAGCATTGTCTAGTCGATTCTTACCAACTTTGTTCAAATCATGACCCTAGGGTCAAAATTGGCTCTGCCCCAGGGGTCACTTGATTTTACATAGCCTTAGATGATACCAGGTGAGCGATCCAGGGCCATCATGGCCCTCTTGTTTTGTGCAAGTGATATCATATGATCTAGAAATCTGATAACTTGGCTTGTGCCATACAGGTAGGAGGAGTTATTTTGGGATGACATTTTCACATTTACTTGAATTCTTAATGATTTATTAAGTTATTACACACAAGTTCTAACTTAGATATCTATTTTTGTTTATGACCATGTCTGTTTCCTAAGCAGATACAAGGATAATATTATGATCTTGTATATGATAATACTTCTCTCAATCAGCATGATCTGATTTGATGTTGGTTTTTTAAACAGAATTATGACCCTTTTGTCAACATTTTTTAACAGTTTTGTAAGAACCACATGCTAATCTCCATGGAACTCCTTGAGAGGTTTCACTACCATCAGGAGGTATGCATGTTATGGTCATCCTCTAGGTCAACATTTAATACAAGGAGTTATGGCCCCTTTGTAAACTTGCCAAACCACTTCTGTCAAGAATTGAATAAAGCATTATAGAAAGCCTCCTTCTCAAGAGGAAACACGCATATTACCATGTCCTGGTGAAATGATTTATTACCCTTCTGAGTTGTTTTTATTGTTTTTATCTGTATCCAGAACCTCGTCTTGACTATTTCTCAGAAAGCTTAGTTGGAATTGAATGAAATTTCACAATAAATTCTTTAAAGTCACGGTTTCGTCAGCTTGTGTGTCATTCAGAGCATTACTCTGTTTCAACATTTATTAGAAACTGTCTCGTTTTGTCCTACTGGTATAGAATCTTCTTTGTTTTGGTACTCATCTTCTTTTTACTAATCTTACTACAAGGACAATCAGATTAACCAATATTCTAGTTGTCATATCATTCTTCCTCAGCTAATTTGGGCTTGTTACAATTGCAGTGTCTGTTTGAGTTAGTGGCACCTTTACACAGTGATGAAGTGACAACGTTCCCATTTATCCCGGGTAGAGGTTTGATTTTCATTATTGTGATGCTGACGTCACACATCAACTAGTGTGTGTGTTTCATATGTAATTACAGTAGAACTTCGATGAGTCAAACTTCTAGGGACCGTGTCAAAAAGATCGACTCATCGGGAAGTTGACTCATATATAGTGCATGTACCAGTGTATGAAAGAATGTTTGTTAAATGGTAAAAATCGATTATTAAGTTAGAAAGAAGAAAATAACACAATATACAATGTTTAAATTCAGTTTTATTAAGTTTTATATGTCAAAATATCAATCATATCAAAAACAAAACAATACACATTATTCATTCTACCTTTTTACGAAAAGCACATATAAACTTCCGGTTTTCCTTAGCAACGCATAACGACCATAAATAATGTACATATACACACTAACTAGTTCACACACTAAACCAAATTCAGTCAGTCTGTTTGTTCCCTGCACACGAAAAAGTCCTCCATAGTCGTCTGCTGTAGATTCTCGCCTCTGATGTAGTAGCGATTGAATGCTGTGCCGATGTCGCTAACCAGGTCCATGACGCGTTCCGTTTCATGCCCGATTCCCTGCTGGTGTAGAAAATCCCTGACAATATCTTTTAAACAGTTTTACACCGTTTGTTCTTACCGACGTAATTTCAGTCCAATTAGCATATTCCGTTACACTAGTACATTATGGTAATTTTCTGTTTACAAATGGCGGATTAAAGACGCCGGTAAAAAGGTGCAAACACATTCTCGTGCCTCTTGGCTAACATGTGAAAACATCCCAAGGCAATAATGGGTACAGGTAATTGGCAGTTCGACGCATGAAAGGTAAAACTATATAAGTTTTATATGCGGGGACCAAAAAAAAAGATTGACTTTTTAAAGGAATGATTTCGGGACTTGAAAAAAAAGTCGACACACCGAGAAAGTCAACACATCGAAGTTCCACTCATCGAAGTTTTACTGTATTTCGTTTAAGTTTACTTCAGTTATAGTGATTATGGAGATATTAAAAACAACTTGTTTATAGATTGCCTGAGCATGTTAATGCTGAGCTGTGAGGGTGGTGATGTGTCCATCTCTGAGGTATTGTGTCAACATTTAGCTTGTGATCACTCTAGAGGCCACATTTTGGGCCCAGTCTTCATAAAACTTGGTCAGAATGTTTGTCTGCATGATAGCTTGAAAAATCTTTTGCACACTTAAGAGTTCACATTTTTGGCCTAATCTTCACAGAACTTGGCCAGAATGCTTGACTGCATAAAATCCTGGATACAATAAACTGGTCATTTGATGCCAAAGATTAGACTGTGTATATTCTATCTTTCAGTTAGAATTATAAAGCTTACTGAAGGCCAGGGTCCTTGAGTGATTCAGGGCCATCATGGTTTTCTTGTTAGTCCCCTACCGGTGTTTACACCGGAGGGGACTATAGGTTTGCCCTCCGTCTGTCCGTCCGTCCGTCTGTCCGCTCAAATCTGGATCCCGCGATAACTTAATAACTAAGCAAGCTAACTTGATGAAACTTGGTATATGACTAGATGGCAATGTGTAGATTAAACACGTCATTTTATTTTTGTTCTTCGACTAAAATTGTGGTTGCTATGGTAACGGAAATAGTGAAAATATGGCAAAAATGGGATCCCGCGATAACTAAGCAAGCTAACTTGATGAAACTTGGTATATGACTAGATGGCAATGTGTAGATTATGCACTTCATTTTATTTTTGTTCTTCGACTAAAATTGTGGTTGCTATGGTAACGGAAATAGTGAAAATATGGCAAAAAATGGGTTCCCGCGATAACTAAGCAAGCAAACTTGATGAAACTTGGTATATGACTAGATGGCAATGTGTAGATTATGCACTTCATTTTATTTTTGTTCTTCGACTAAAATTGTGGTTGCTATGGTAACGGAAATAGTGAAAATATGGCAAAAAATGGGATTGATTACCATATTGAGTCAAGGTGGAGCCGGTAGGGGACTTCATATGTTGCATACAACACCAGTTACTTGTTTATTCTTATGTAGTTGTCTTAAAACCTTTTGACTCATTCTGACGCCTTAGCAAATAGATCAGACCCAGGGACCTCTGTTTGCTCATACAATTTTGTAGCTCAAATTCTACACAGTTTGCTAGGTAAAGAAAGATTGGTTTCATAAGCCATGTAAAGATCATAAAATGAATACTCATCAAATCATTAATTTGAACATGAATATCTATGAGGTAATGGGTGAAATAGGATGAAATCTTGTAAACCAGACTCACTACGGATGTTTTCAGTAAAGAATAAAATAATGATATTTTTTTTATGAAATACATGTCTTGGGTAACAATTCTATTGTTATAATGTTGTCTAATTAGTTTAGATATTTGTAATTACTTTAATTGCTAGACAGTACCACTGTTTGAAATAAATTTAGAGTAAATTAAGTCATAAAATCACTAATTGTCAAGGCTTGGCATACCATGCACTCTGATCATCATATTACAATGAAACTTTCAGTACAGATCAACAGATATACCAGTTATTATATTCAAAGATACAAAGTATTGGAGTCTTGTCCATTGGTCAGTCTGTTCATCTGTACAGTAGGTATGTCCACCCTATTTCTCAGCTACCTTAGGTTGGATTTTTGATGGAACTTTACAAGACTGATAATTACCAAGCCTAGTTGCAGATATTGTTGGCACATCATGATTCGCTTGATTTGGAATGAGTTATGGCCCTTTGTTATATTTTTCAAGACGGTCTGACATGGTTACAGTAACTGTGACAAAGCATTATCTTGGAGTATTCATCATCTTGCTTCTGCTTGTATACCCCTGCTTCACAGACTCGGGGATTATTTTGGAATTGCGCTCATCACATCACATCTGTCACTGACATTACATAATGACAGGGTGGGATACAGGGGTATTTAGCATCATTAGTGATAATTCTAGCTTGATATAGGAAATAATGCAAACAAGTTTTTAGCTCACCTGAGCAAAGCTCAGGGTGAGCTTTTGTAATCACTTGATTGTCCGTCGTCTGTTGTGCGTCAACAGTTTCAACAATCTTCTCCTCTGAAACTACCAAATGGATTTTCATCAAATTGTGCCATAATAATACTTATGATAGCCTTATGCAAATTCCTATATTTTTTTTTTCAATTCCATAAAGAACTCTGGTTGCCATGGCAACCAGAAGATAAAATCTTTAAAATGCCTTTTCTCAAAAATATAAAGACCTACAGATTTGATATTTGGTACATAGCATCAGCTCATGTTGCCTCAACATCAGTGCAAAATCTTTGCCCCTAGGGTCACAATGGGCTACACCCAAGGACCACACCTGAATTTTTGTATAGAACTTTATAGGGAATTCTTGAAAAATCTTCTCTTCCAAAACCACTCCATGGATTTTCACCAAATTTCACTAAAATGATACTTATGTAAGCTTGAGGCTAATTCCTAATTTTTATTGAATTTCATGAACTTTGGTTGCCATTGCAACCAGAAGACATAAGTTGTGTAGTTGTGCGTCAACAATTTCAACAATCTTCTCCTCTGAAACTACCTAATGGATTTTCATCAAATTTTACCAAAATGATACTTATGATAGCGTAATGCAAATTCCTATTTTGGTACATAGCTTCAGCTCATGTTGCCTTAACATCAGTGTAAAATTTTTGTCCCTGGGGTCCCAATGGGCCACGCCTATGGCCACACCCGGATTTTTATATAGAACTATATAGGGAATTCTTGAAAAAAAAATCTCTTTCAAAACTAGTCCATGGATTTTCACCATATTTACCTTAAATGATACTTATGTTAGCCTTAGGCTAAATTCCTAATTTTTCTTGAATTTCATGAAGAACTTTGTTTGCCATGGCATCAGAAAATATGTTTTCTCAGAAACATACAGATTGACCTACAGATTTGATATTTGGTACATAGCATCAGGTTCTGCTGCCTCAACACTATCAACAAATATGTGCATCAGGGTTTACATGAGGACACTTCGGGACCACACCCAGATTTTGTATGGAACTGTATAAGGAAAACAAAAAAATCTTTACCATTGGTTGGATCATGAGGAACTTTTGTTGCCATGGCAATCAGAATGCATAGCTATAAAATGCCTTCTCTTACTACGCCGTGTGATTGACTTTGACTTTTCTTCACTTTACACTTCAACAAACATTCAACCTTATCACTGTCAAATAGAATGTCGCTTCAGTTGACGAACATAAACCACACGTCCTTAGCGAGAGGAATCAAGTGCACAGTTTTATCAATCTATAAATAGAGACTGTGATATAACTGGCGGAATTATGAATTGACTGCTGGTACATATATGTCACGTGTAATCTTGCGAGGAAATTATGAATGAATTTAAATAGACAACTATGTAGTTTCAAACGAAATAGGTGGCACTTAAATTCGGGATGTTTTAGCAAGAGTGATTTTGTATCTTGAATTAATAAAACACAGCAAAAGCAGTGTGGCATAGTTACTGTCAAAGGGAGCATGATATTTGTACTTGTCATCATGGTCTACGAACGTGTGGCTTTTAATAGCATAAATACGTTACCTGTTATTACTTCAGGTATGTGTCTATTTGTGCACAGCTTCCAAAACAGAGTCCGCAAAATAAACCATTCCCTAAACCCCCTAGTTACCGGAAGTGTAACCCCCGTTCTCCAATTGTGTTTTGGAAGCCATCGAGTTTCAGTGGGTAACCTTGCGTGTCCCTTTCTTGATAGCTTCTGTGCGCTACAGCTCTCCTTTCTTATCTTTTCATAGCCTCGGCTGTGTTGTTTATATTGTTCTTATTGGTTTTATTCTATATACGTGTAGAATTCCCAATCTCCGTCCCGTATCGGGACCTTTTGCCTTGTGTCCGGGTTTCCGTGTTCGGCTCCCGTTTTTTTTTTTTTTTTTGGGTTTTTTCGGTTCCCGTTTTTTATTTTGCATACATTGTTCTTTTGTATTGCTTTTTACTATGTCGCAGTCTCGGGGTTCCTGCGGACATGTCAAGGCGTCCTGGGATTCCCATCAGTCCTGCCTATCATGTTCAGGGTGCTCTAGGGTCGACACCTGCACCGTTTGCGCTTCGTGGACAGACGAGATATGGAAGAAAGCCTCCTCCCGTCGGTCTTACTCTTCCCGGAAAAGGAAGGCCTCATCTTCCTCCTCCTTCTCCGGGTTCAGCGCTGCTGGGGGTCGGAGTCCCTCTCCCCCTCCCAGGAAGAAGGCTTCCCGCCCCTCTCCGGAGAGGCCGCCTTCATCTCCTGGCTCCCTGCCCGGCTCTTCTTGTGTCAGCCCCAGGGGAGCAGTCAAGGAGACTACTCCGACCGGTCACCGGTCACCGGGTATATCTGCCAGGGACCGGTCACCGGTCAGGACCGGTCACCGGGCACCGGTCACCGACCACTACTCACCGGTCACCGGTCACCGGGCACCTGTCACCGGTCACCGGGCACCGGTCACCGGTCAACAGGCACCGGTCACCGGTCATCAATCACCGGGCACCGGTCATCAATCACCGGTCACCGGTCATCATCGGTCTCAGAGACCCAAGACCGGTCATCACCGGTCATCGGCAAGAGATCGCCACAGATCAACGGCCAGGTCGGCTCATCACGCTAGACGTGTGGGTCGCCGGTCTTCGCGAATTTTGTCTGAGAATTCGGACTCGAGTTTTTCCTCAGGTAGCCCTGCGGTTTCTCCGCTTCAGCCACCTCCTCCTCCATGTTCAAGGGTGCCCAAGAAACGGTCCCACAACCGTTCCCCGGGTTTTTCCGGTCACCGGTCCCCTAGCTCTGCTACTCGGGACCGGTCCCCTTTACGCTCCACCACGTCTTCGAAGGTTCAAGGTGCAGATGTTTCAGCGCAACCTCAGACCTTTGACCCTTCCACATGGTGGTCCCACATGATGGGGGAATACGCCAGGCATTTCAGTTCTGCCTCCTCCCCCGTCATGCCGGGTGAACCTTCTTCTTCTAGGAGGGATCGGGTTTCTCTTCCACCAGAGACCCTTGATCACAGACTGTTCCTTCAGTCTCCTCCCTCCTCGGGTCCACAGGGCGCTTCTTCCGCACAGCCCCCTATGTGGCCCTTTTTCCCTCCATTTCCCTTTATGGGCTTTCCCCCTCAGGATGCTCCCCCATCTCGCCCTGAGGCTGGGTCTCCTCCCTCTACTCGCAATCCCCCTACTAGTGGGACTGCTCCGAGCGGACAATTGGAGGATGAAATCTCCCTTCATGCTCCGGAGGAGGACTCCTTATTTGCTGAGGACGTGCCTCTTTCGTCCACCTCGCGCCGATCCAGCGCTCATTCCGAACCTCGTACTGACAATCCTCTCTCGGACGAGGACGAGGAGTCAGACGACAGTCGGTTTTCCATGGACAGGGCTGTTCAGGAGGTCTTTGCTACCTTACCTGCATCAGTATGCAAACCGGCCCCTCCTCCCTCCCGGAAGAGGTGCGAAGGTTACCTTGACCTCGTCGGTAAGCCTAAGGAATCCAAATCAGTCGAACCGGAGTTGCTCCCTTTCTCTCCGGTCGTCCGTTCGGCTCTGGAGGATTTCGAATCTTCATCCTCCTCTAAGCCAGGACCGGGCTGGTTTATTCCAACTTCAGACCTTCGGCCTTTGGGTTTTAACCCCAAGACCTACAAGTTTCCGGAGGGTGATTTTTCTATCCACCCTCCGAAACTGGACCTAGATGCGAGTCGGCTCCGGCTCAAGGTCCCCTCCTCTTTACCGCTTCAGCAGAAGGTCCTGGATCGCTGGGAGCAACGCTCCCGCTTTCTTTCCGGCATCTCGTCGCATACTGACTCCTTCGTGGCCGCTCTTTCGGTCAAGCTACAACAAAAGGATGCCTTATCTGCTTCCGTCAGGCTTCTTTTAGAGGCCTTAGCAGCGACAGCAAAACATTCGATTTTGCTATCTCTCTCTCTCTCTTCCGAGATGACTCGCTGCAGGCGGGATGCCATCCTGGACGGCCCCAACAAGCTACTTCTCTCTTCTTCTCGAGAAAAGCTTAGGTCGGCCCCTCTTTCTTCTTCGTCCCTCTTTGGGGCCGAATCAAGGAAGTAGCGGATGCCTCCAGGGAGGAGCAAATGCACGGCGCGGTGGCCTTCCAGCCCCGCACTCCTACTTCGGCTCCCCCTAAATTCCGGATACCGAAGAAACCTTCGGCTTCTTCCGGTAAATCCCCGAAGGACTCGGAAAAGGGCAAGCCTCAATCTCCTTTCAGAGGCAATCCCTCTTCCAGGGGCGCTCGACAATCTGGTCCGCAGCGACCACGATTTCCTCCTTCATCGCCCCCCACCCCTTCTTCTACCTCTACCAGTCAAAGGGGTAGGAGTAAGCCCTAGGGGTACGTCCTTTCTTCCGCTTCCTCTTCCAGACGTTCGATTAGGAGGAAGAGTGTTTCTGCCCCTTCCAGTAGGCGGCAAACTCACTCATTTCATTCATCATTGGGAGACAATCACCGACGACCAATGGGTCCTGTCTATCGTGAGACACGGGTATCGGGTTCCGTTCAGTCGTCCCCCTCCACTATCACGCTCTCCCATTCATCTCTCCTCCAATCATCCTCATCTGGGACTCGCCATTTCAGATCTTCTGAAAAAAGGAGCGGTAGAAAGGGTCTCGATTCCAACCTCTCCGGGGTTTTACAGCCGTCTCTTTCTGGTTCCCAAGAAGGACGGCGGGTTTCGACCGGTCATAGACCTGTCTCATCTAAACTCCTTCATTCCGAAGGAACACTTCA
>CM037791.1:27781923-27831923 GCA_021229015.1 Solen grandis | reverse complement strand
CGGGATGAGTGTCTGTAAATTAGGAGATTTTAGAAATACATGTACATACACTGTGCAGAACATAATCGTCTCTGCAATCGATCATCGAGTAAAGCATGTTACGGGTAAATAACCATCTATGGCATCATCAGATTTTCAACACTTTCAGTCGGTCATCTCTAAAAGAAGGAACGTAACTGCAAATTTTAAGTCTAAATAAGTATTCAGCTTCAGAATTCATCCTTACTGAATGATAAATATATGATTTATTATTATTATTATTATTATTATTGACGTAAAGGATAAAAACACAGCCAAATTGAAATTGTAATTCTCAAAGTTTTTATGTGCAATCCTCATTATGCAGAGAATTCCGCAGATAATCCGAGGAACAAGACTGACAAAGTACC
Organism: Solen grandis; assembly: GCA_021229015.1. Taxonomy (NCBI): domain Eukaryota; kingdom Metazoa; phylum Mollusca; class Bivalvia; order Adapedonta; family Solenidae; genus Solen; species Solen grandis. Next base: position 27,831,534 of record CM037791.1, on the reverse strand, counting down.
GTGATTTAAGCAAAGTGGGAAAATGTACCTCTTATATAAATTGGAGAGTAGGTACCGCATGTTCCAAAGCCCGGAAGTGTCGTATTATCTGGTATATAGAATTGTCCAATGGCGTTGTTGACGCAATACCAACCCTCGTTGAGAAAATAATCATCAATGAAGGGTTCATTCTCATCAAAACTATCTGCCTCGTTGTTACGCGAACGGCGTTCTATTTCCGGAAGTATGGAGGTTCCATCGCTACACCACTGGGCCTGGCAAAAGTCTAAACAAGAAACGCGCTAGTATTGAAAAGGTTTAAGTAGTTCCCTAACAATCAAAGTAACGATTATGTTTTGAAATTTTGTGTTTCGATATTTCTTGTGGCAGTGGGTATAAAAGTGGATGAATACCTTAAAAACTAAATACGAACTACACTTGAGCTTGTATTAGCGACCACTTGTAATGAGCGATCAACCTGCATTTAACGGTAAGTTTTGATATAATCAAAGTAGCATTTTGTTATATCTTAATCTTCATTAATTTTAGCGACTTTCTCTGTTAAGCGGTCTCTTATTTTGTTCGCTTGGATGACCGCTTATAACTGTTTTGGTCTATAAGGATAGCTTTCCCACACAGAAAAACAATCTGAATCGGCATTAGTAAGAGAATATTATCTAGATACGGAAACATTTATAATTATTCGAAGGAATGCTATAATAACCCTTCCTGTCGTTGTTGAGGATGAGGAATAGAAATATGTGACTTAGGCATACTCCATTGCAACTGGGTCAACCGTCTTATTCGGTTCTAATTGTTCTGCCTTTCGGGTCATTTTAACCAATTATACATAGATAATCCAACACTCGGAAAAGGTGCGTCTGCATTGAACTGGAAACATTTCAGCATAAACTAGAGGAGAAACATTTATCAAAATGCGGATGTTTTCATTTATCTTCAGGTTACAAAGCAAGCGTATTAGCACCTAGGGCCTGCAATTTAGTGCTTGAAGTACGCTTCTCATTAAAACTATTTGATTGAATACGTAATAAGTAAAAACATATTTCTTTAGAGTGCCATATTTCACATAACATGTATCACGTGAATGAAATGAAATTGAACGAAGACATTAAATAACCAAATAGTATTTCAGTAAGCTTTAGACAAGCAAGGTTATTTAATTTACGCATACAGCAATAAATAATTAATAAATAACGAGACACATGAATAAACCAATCGCTTTCTTACAGCATGAGCTGGCAATAAATTTTACAATTCTCCTTGAGTAATAACCTAAATATGTAAACCTTTTTTAGAGTTGAAGGTGTGGATCAATAAATTGCATGAACAGAATCTGCTCTCTTCGTTGTAAAAAGACATTACATGTCAAGAGATTCTATTTCACCTCTTTAAAATAAAGTGCATATAAACATATTTCTGTAACTGTCCATTACAGCTGTCCCATGCTTATGTTCAACAAAATGTCTCCGGACAATCTGCCTATACGTTAGTAACCTGTGTGAGACTTCCGTGGTGTTGGCCCAAGTCCAGTAAGTTTACATGTTGCTATATGCTATATATATGTTATGCACTATTTCTACAAAAAATGCAACCAAAATAGTTCCGTATTGAAAGAAAGTGCATTTATTATTATTTTTTTTTTATTTCGAAAATAATGGGAATTCAGTAGTTTTCTTTTAGCAGAATCATAATATATGTAAGTGTAAACCAATGCGCACTTTATTCTGCAACAAATATGTTTGAAAGTTTATGCCATGTAACATGTATATACATTGAAATATAGAACAGCGTAAAGGCCGCGTGCGCCCAAGAGGGGTGTCGAATAATAAAGATACAGGTAATAAGCAAATCAGTTTAAATCAAGAAATAAATTCATTTATTTGCAAATTCTGTGGCATAAATAAAAGTAAAAGCAAAATGCATGTAAAATGTACACAGTGTACAAAAATTAGGAAACATATACCTTGAAAAAATAAATGATAAAATGTATTAAGGACCATCAACATAATCATATTTAATGAATGACTAAATGAAAATAACTAAAACATATATATTGTCAGTTTAGAATAAAAAAATATTCATTATTTCTAATTTACTCCTTCTCGCAATCTTAAATATCATCATCAGCAGCGGCATCGTCATCATCAAATATATAAACAACATATCTCACCATTTGCCAAACAGGCCAGCACAAAGACACACGTTAGAACGTCAGTTTTCATCTGTAGATAGATCCAGTTTGACTGGGGACAATGGCACGATCTACCTATATGGTATCTGCAATATTTATCTTTAAAAAAATCAAGACGTCCAGGGAGAGACGACGCGACAGAGTTAAATGCAGTATTTTTTTTTTCATTGTGGAACACATTTATCGGGCAAAGAATTACAAATTATCATCCTAGAAATCTTGATTAGCCGGTTGTTTTAGGGGTGAATTATCATTGCGTCATAAATCTAAGAACCAATTGAAATAATGTTTTTAAAACTTCCTATATATACCTATCGAAGGACGATTGCTTATGTTCCATGCTGTTTAAAACTGACGCATACACATAATAATAAGTAATCGGGTGGATGGTAGACGGAAGTGTTTGACTTGTCTACGAGTACACTTCAGTTTAGGTATAGATTTCGAGCGGCTTAAACTTATGTAAAATGTGACAGAACTTTCTCGAAATTAAGATAAAAGCGATGCTGCGACTATTTACTGTAGTTTGTCTGCTGGGAGCAGGTAGGTTCATCTTTGTCTATTCTTTCATTCTCAGTACAACTCTCTCTCTAGGGAAACTTATATGTCTTTTGTCCGCTAAAAGGCTATTTTTTCTTATAAGTTGTTGTTTTGTTTATTTATCCATTTATTTCTTATCTAATTATATATTTTATATTATCTTTCTTTCTTTCTTTCTCATTAACTAAACTATCAATTTCTTATATATAAATATATAATACATTTCAAATATTTTCAGTAGAATATATCATTTATATATGTATATATTTATTTATTTATTTATAAATTTTATATATTTTTCAATTGACATATCATTTCTATCGAAATTTATTTCTTAAATAAATATACCATTTTTGTTTTCATACGAAAGCAAATAAATGGAGAATACTTCCTGTAATTTTTTTATAACGTGTTTCAATTTATAATAATAATAATAATAATAATAATGATAATAATAATTATGATAAAAATAATAATAATAATAATTAACAAGTATCCTATTTATCACAATGACAATTGAGATTTTTGTATTCTGCATTTTCCCTTTTTTAGATAACGTCGCTTTGATTAACCCGAAATCAAATATAACTGTATATAATGTATTTGAATGAGTTATACATTGTTATTGTTGTAAACATATATTTTGTGTGTGTGTGTGTGTGTGTGTGTGTGTGTGTGTGATTAAGGTGAAGTATCCATCATTAGATTATAATCATGGTAAAATCCCTGTGTCCGAGTGGTTAGAGCGTCCGTCTCGGGAGCGGAAGGTTGTGGGTTCGATCACCGGTCGCGATATACCAAAGTCGTATAAATGGTACTGGTATAGCTCTTTTTGATTGGCTCTCAGCATATCAGGGTAGTTGCAGGACTGGTAAGTCCGGTGTCAGGATAATGTGAGTGGGTGTGGTATCATGGCACATGTCTTCGACGTGATACTGCAGTGTGGCAACACTATATCTGTCTCAAGTAGACATCTTCTCCTAATATCTGTTATACTGATTAACTGTCAAATGATTGAAATACTGTCGGTGGGACGTTAAATCAAAAATAGAAAAATCATGATCCTTCAAACGGTGAAAACCGATTTTTTTAGCTGAGTGTCTATATCGGATTGCATTTACTATGAAATTCACTCAATCACCTGATAGACAATAATCACAAACTATTAATATTGATTCAAATATTTTGAGATACATACAATGTTCTGGTTTATATCAGGAGATCATTGCGTCTTGTTTACTTTTTTCAGGCTCTTCAACTGTGATTGCACAATGTGATACAACCTCGGGTAATTATGACATTAATATTCTTAAAAATAATATAACATAAAGAGTTTAAATTACGAAATCGTTGTTTACAAACATATTAATAATAATAATAATAATAATAATAACAATAATAATAATAATAGTTACAGATAAAATTAAAAATAACATATTGTGTGCTATAGAGATTGTGTACATTAGTAAGATATAACCTCAATGATTTTTTAATAATAAGAATACAAAAACATTTAATAATATATGCGAATCTATATTAAATGTTTATTTTAATATTTAATAATTTAACCGTTACTTTGACAATAAATAGTTATTAGGTCTATACGCACACATGCACGATGACTTAACAGGATATTAAAACATTAAATATACATATGTATATATTAACGGTATATAATATATAAATGTTAATCTCGTACATGATCTATCATTCATGTGAACATTACCAAAGGTAGGTAGATTTCGTTTTGGAAATGAACATTTTGAGAAAAGTTGAATTCAGTTAATAATCTGCACATTGTATATCCTTTGTGTAACATACATTTATGTAAAAGTATACCATTTCATATATGACTGACTGCGTATCTTTGTTGATGAACATATTGATTGTGATTAACTATTAATGCGCAATATCTATACTATTTAAATATTCTTTTGTTGTTTGTTGTGTAACCAAACGACTATGTATTCAAAAATACACTGGGAATTTTCGCCAAATATGCCCACATTTCTTAAAGTTCAGATGTATCGAGCTTCTAAAATCTGTATAAAACAACTTCCTCTTTAGACTCAGTCATTGATCAGGTATTCATATTTATACACGGGTGTATGGTATACTATGGACTCGCTCTGCACAAGGATACATAATATGATAATAATTCCGCACTTTAACACGAACAAATCTGTTTTCTTTGTTCGCCCCGGACAGTCAAAAAGCACAAAGGGCTGTTAATAATACGGGTATTGTTTAAAGATAAAAGCGTTTTTCAAGTGAGTAACAATTGCAAGGTCGGATTAAACATGATTTTCAACTTGTGGTTATCGCTTTTGCCTGACATTTCCCATTTCCATTTGTTTTTCTTTCGTGCGTTCAAATCATTTTATCGTGTTTTGATAATAAGGTCCAAACTATATTAGGTACTATTAATGAAAAAAAAAATCTCTGAAATACATTTTGTTGCCTTTCTATCCTGAAAATAACTGGCTATAGGAATGACATATTTCTATCACCTAATAGTCGAGTAATAGATAAATCCAAAGAGTGACATTTTAATCTAAGGATAATTCGATTCATACACAAATATTGGCATGCGGGCTCTAGTGTCATCTTCTTGTTCTAGTCGGAATATGAAAGTTAAACTGTAAACCAGACATAGAAATGCAAATTAAAAGTTCACGAATTTGTTCATTGTATATGACCTCTCAAAACATGCTTATAGATGCTTAATACAGTTGACATCAAATACACTTTGAGTTTCATTTATCAATTACTTTTGTATCCCTCAGAGCCATGTCTCCTCTCCAGCAGCTATCCGCTACCTTACATGTACATGCGATACCCCAACAGGGCCTACACGCTGGAAACCAGCAGGACAGAATATTGTGACCTCTACGCAGTGAACTCATTCACGTGGTACAGAAGCGAGTACAACGTCACGACTTACTGTGTACCACAGGAATCATGTGGCACGCAATATCCTATTTGGGTCAATGGTATGTTGTTGTTTTTTGTAATACAATACAGTTTAACTTTTAATTCACATCTCACCTATGACTCAGTCTCTTGATATTCAAATTGCTTATGATCATCATTTTGTTTGATGGTGTCCTGTGGCCGAATGGTAGGAACAGCCATCTTGGGAGCGATAGGTTATGGGCTCGATTCCCTATTGCGTTAAATATGGTGTGATAAGCTTCCTACCTGACGCTCAACATAATCATATAGGGTAGTTTGGAGGACTGGTTGGTCTGATGTCAGGATAATGTGACTGGGCGTGGTATTATGCCACACGTAATGACACTGCAGTGTGACAGCACTACATCTGTCTCAAGTCCAAATGACAGAAATTCTGTCGGTGGGACATTGACAAAATAAAACAAATATCTGCTTGCTTGCCATTAAAATCATTAAAACAAAACATGAACAGAACAGGTAGTTTGACGGACGGATAGTGGGATAAATTTAAAAATATATATATATATATGTACATAGTTGATATGTGAAAAACGATTTGAAATGAAAGAACAAAATTTGACGTATCGCATGAACCGGCAGGATCCATTCCGACGGACGCCGATGGTGTCGTGGATAGGGCAGCTTGTCTGCGGACGTACACTACCTGTTGCGAGAGGGAATACCCTATCAAGATGAAGAACTGTGGCTATTACTCGGTCTACTGCTTCGAGGAACTTCCGTCCGGCTGTCCGCAGCGTTTCTGCTTCGGTAAGAATTACTGTACACTTACAAGAAAAAAGTTGATTTTAACACCAGTGGGCACTTTTTAAAGATAGAAAAGATGAATGAATAATATATAACAGCCTAATTCATTACTTACATTATACTTAGAAATAATGAAATAGTACGCAATCATGGTTGCTCATAGCGATTGCATAAAAAAAATATATATATATATATAAAAAACGAGATTTCAAGTAGATACGGGGTTCTAAATAGATAAATGAAAAAAAAGGGACACAGAAAGAAAGAAATAATAATAAAAATAAAACAATCGTGATAACCCCAGGCAACTCTTATAAGTTTGATAAGGCTCTTATGATATTTTAAAGACTCTTAATGTCGAGCGAGACTTGGTAAAAATCGTACATGTTTCATCTATCGATATCCGCACAGTGCCCTTGCGGTTTGTGTTCGAGTTTCTTATTTCCTCAAAAACTGTGGAAAATCGTATGCAGGTAAGGCAAGTTTTTACTGAAAGCTCAAACCTTATTTGATTTTAGTAAAGAAAAAAACGCTGGGATTATACCTAAGGCTTAAGTTTTCCGTCGCTGCGACGGTAAATCAGTCATATAGTGATGTCCAGCTATTTACTGGTGGAGGAAGACACCGAATGCACAGAGGCATCCGGGTTGAACCACCGACCTACCGCAAGCCAGCTGAAAGGCTTCCTCACATGAAAATCCGAATGACCCTGTCGTGATTCGAACCCACACGGATATGGGCTGAGTGAGTGATTAAGTCAGCGACTTTACCCTTTCGGTCATGGAGGCACTCTACGTTTTAATGGAACGATCTATATTCCATTTAATCCTTTAATCGGACATGCATTAAGTTTACATTCTGGTAGCGAGGCGTGTCAGTTTTGTTTCATGTCTTTAACAAATAAAAAAATGTATGTCCCTTATATATGAATACATATTTCATTTCAGCTAAGCAAACCCGTAAGCATAAATCGAATCACTAACTTAAGACAAAACCAGTTAATCACACAAAATTACAAATTACATACGTTTACATAAACACATACATACATACCTATATGCTTACTGATTTTGTATACAAGAATTATATTTGTCCATTTCAAAAAAGTCATTATTATTATTTCAGATGTTGATGAAAGTCAGATAACAACAACAACAACTACAACAACAACAACAGCAACGCCAGCACCAACAACCCTAACGGCACAAAACTCGGGACCATCAAATTGTGGTATCTATCTATCTTATTATGCATGTTTGTTTTTTATTTTCGGGCATGTTTATTTGTTATCGGAATATTATTGTACATCAACTGTTGATTAGTTTGAAGTTATTTTTTTCTAGTTATGCAGATTTATCGATTAATTACTAAAACATGATAATATCAATGAAATTGTGTCAGCTCTAACTAGGCGTTATACCAACTTAACAAAACCAATGATGTTCCTTATACATTGAATCTTGAGGGAGCTTTTCCTATATATGCATTCTGTTTCACGTGATTACTGTAGTACTTCAGATTCATTTGGTTATGCATAATATGGCATGTTTAAATTGGTGTAAGTTGATGAGCAGGTCCACTGGGCTGGGTGCTTATTTCTGTTATATGTATTGTATGAATTCATTACATGTATTAGCACATCTCACTATAATACTTACTTAATTAATTTATTATCTCAGCCTCTGAAAACCCCGACACAGCTCCTGAAGATTCCAGCCATCTGGCTGTGATAGTTCTGGCCGTGGTTGTCTCCCTTCTGGTCATGGTGATCGTCATCCAGCTTGTCGTCATCTACCGCCAGCGCAAGTACTCTATCCCTTACTCACATATAGTTTTTACTTCTTAATTTCTCTACCAATTTTATTTTCTGTATGTCTTTCTTTCTTTTTATAGCATTCTCTTCTTTTCTTCTTTAAATATGTCCGTATCACCCAACTGTTACTTTTTTTTTTTTATTTCGTACTTTTTTTTCTTTTTTTTTCTCGGCCATTTGTAAATTACATACTATTCTTTTGTTTCCCAAATCACTCTCACTGTTACTATCTCTGTTTCTCTCTCTCTCTCTCTCTCTCTCTTACGTTAAATATTACTCATATAATTCAACGGTTTCTCTCGCTTCATTTTTAATTCTTAATAATAGTGTTGCCGGAGGTCTTTGGCTCGATCCCTAACGATTTATTTACGTAACTCTCTTCTTAATAATAGAGTGTTACCGGAGGTCTTTGGCTCGATCCCTAAAGATTTATTTTCTCTTTTTTTCGCGCTTTAACGACAGCTTATACATGTTTATCTTTCAGTTCCTTTCTTCAAGTATTTATTATCATTATATTTCTTTCTTGAAGTTATTTAGGCGCCAAGATTCCTCTTTTTGTTTAATTCTTGATCCACTAAGATCAGTGCTAAAGTTTGTTTGGTTTTTGTGTGTGTGTTTTTTTTTCCGATTTAATTATTGAGATATATACTCGTGAACACTCAGTAATTATAAGCGCAATTAATTCATTTATTGCGCACGAAAATTGTGACAATTGAATTATTTTTGTTTTCAGCAAAATAACTTCCATAGTTCTACCGAACATGAGGTAAGCTTTCCCCAAAAATGCATTTTTTTTTCATTTTGTCCTCTAAGTTCATGTTTTCACAGTTTTGTATCATTTTACTTCGACTCTCTTTATCATTGTCATTTCATTAATGTATGAAGGCAATTTTACTTTTATGAAACAAACAAAAAAGTAAGTTTGAATGAAACTCGTAAAGAGCAACACAAGAAAGAAAACAAATACCAATGGCTAACTTTATGATAAGGAATTATATATGTAAAATGCTTGCAATGAATCGAACGAAAGAACAATAAAAGGAAAAAAAAGAAAATGAAGACTTGACTTAACTTGACTATTCGACAGAATATCAGTCATATAGCGACATCCAGCTAATTACAGGTGGAGGAAAACCCCAAATGCACGGTGGCATCTGGGTAGAACCACCGACCTACCGTAAGCCAGCTGGAAGGCTTCCTCACATGAAAATCCGAATGACCCTGCCGGGATTCGAACCCACGCGGTAAGGGGCTGTGTGAGTGTTAAAGTCAGCGACTTTACCCTCTCGGCCGTTCTATTTGTTATCGCTACCGTAATGTAAATGATCTGTGCCTTCTTATTTATTTTTCGATTATACATAAACATATCTTTTACTTCCATTATTCTAGGCATCAAAAAGAAGACGCACGTCCATTTTCAGGGTATGGTATTCTTAGATTAATTGTACTTCTAATTTTGTTCTCTTTTACAAGTCCGATACAATGGCACAAGGTACTTATATTTTTGCCGAGTGGAGCCGAACGTCATCGGAAAATAGCATTTTGATATGTCAAGGAATGAATCAGTGGTTAGATTAACTTTGAATTCAATGCTGGGAAGCCAATCCCTGGCCTTTTAACACAGGTTGGCTGTTAATCAGAGGTGACTGTTAATACAGGTTTAGAATATTTAAAAGAACAGAACAGGGATAGAGTCACATAAGTAGAACGAAACGAAACCGTTCCTTAGTTCCTTAGAATATGTTTAATAAGTAGGCGGCTAAGGTATGCTGTAATAACAATCGGCCCTATACTGCTAAATGGTTCGGTTTTGGTGATAGTGGTCAGTTCTTATTACACGAAATGGGGTTGCTTCGGGAACTCGGAGTACTCAGTACTGGTTCTACCCAGGAACTTGTCTCTCGTGTATCGGTGCTATAAACCGGTCACGTAAAAGAACCAAGGGGTCTTTTCGAAAAATGAACTAGGGTATTGAACCCGAACTCCCTTGTATCCAACCACTGTCTCTTCCGATGCTGCCTCTTCAGAAAAAAAAAAAAGAATCAGGATCCCCATGTGGAAATTCTTTTACCGCAGGATCTAAAATATTGCCATAATAATCAGAAAATGATTGCTAGCCTTTACAATAAAAGATAAAAAGTAAGAACAATGAGAGATAACATTAATTTATGATTGAGAACCGCTGTAAAAGTACACGCTGAGGACAGTTAAGTACAATGCGTACGGAATAATACACAATAATATACCTTCCCTATAGCACCCGCAGTAAACATTTTATGACCAAACATTCCTATTTTAGACAAGATAAACTGCTTAATCATTTCTTTTTCTAAAAATGTGTTATATTTTGTAAGACATATCAACCGTTGACTTCCTTTTATCCTTGAGAAATAATTGTATACATACTCTTTCGAGAACACCGAATAAAACAGTCCGTTGAATATGTTTTTCAAGTGTAGATATATGATTTTAAATTCACCTGTAAACACTAAGATCGTATTAAGCAATGTATTTTGTCCAAATGTATGGTTTAATATCGATACATATTTTCAAATACACTTGTGTTCGGGTATTTATTCACATTATGTTAGGTGGTAATTCTTCAAATAAAATTTTCGGTAAATGACACTATAAAATTCGCAATTTTGAATAAGCCTTCTTAAAATAAAAGTGTTTATGTATTTCAGGAGGAATGGCCAGATCCCGCAAACTCCGCCTCCCTCATATATGATAGTACAACATAACCATGCCATGGACGGTGTTACTAAACAAACCCCGCCTCCCTCGTATAAGTAAGTAAAATATTATTCAGTCGTGGATGATGTCACTAAAAACCCCCTCTTATAAAGAAATGCAGCATTATCCTGTCGTGAATAATATCAATAAACAAACCCCACCTCCCTCATATAAGTAATTACAACATTATCCTGTCGTGAATAATATCAATAAACAATCCCCGCCTCCCTCGTATTAACAGGTACAACATTATCATGTCGTGGATGATGTCACTAATCAAATCCCGCCTCCCGTGTATAAATAAGTACAACATAACCCTCTCTCGGATATTATCACTAAATACCCCCCCCCCCCTCGTATATGTATGTACTTTTTCTACCAGGGATGATGTCATTTAGGGACTCATATCTCATCATATATCCATTTTATATTAATGTCGTAGAGTCGGAGTTCCATTTCCTGTTTATTCTAAGTTCTAAGATTTAAGACAGAAATATATTCCTAGTATATATTTAGAACATCCAACACTTGAACAATGTAATTGACATTTACCTAACAATAATTAATTAATGATAAGACTTATTGCAAGGTTTTATTCTATAGTTTCCGGAAACGCAAACATTGAATGCACACTTGACCTGTTGTTCAATTGTGTATAAGTATTATATATGAATGCTCCTTAAATGAAATGTTAGCCAGTAGCCATGTATGGTGCATTGTTTGTTACATTTTGCAAGGGCCGCCGGCCTATTACTTCCTTACTTACTTACTTACTTATATATATGTTAAGACGGGCACTGTATACTAATTGTGAACATATTATTTGTATAATACATTGCTCTCACTCCCTCATTCTTTTTCTCTGAGAGGGAGAGAGAAAGGTGTGGTTGGTGTCGATAACATTGTTTTGTTTTTCCCCTTTTTTTCTAATTTTTAATTAAACAGATATATACATGTATATGTGTACATTTTTATTTATTTTCAGGAAATCCGATGACTTCTTACCCGGTGTCACTTATCATGAATATAAGTAAATACTTACCGGGGTCAGTACCATGGACATATAAAATTGCTAGAAGTTGTCTCTTCAATCAAACATAGATATTGATGTATTTATTGATATATATTCTATTGATAAACACATGGGTGAAAAAATGGGCATCTTTTTATCATCGCTTCTAGTTTGATATTTTTATCATTATCATTATTATAAAAGATTCAAAATGTCAAAATATAATGAGTATAGAACTGGGTTCGGGTCATTCTATGATATTCATTTTGTCTATACATGTAATAATTATTGACATCATGTTGTTTGGTTTGTTTCCTTTCTTAACGACATTCAGTCATTTTGAGACGATTTTTTCTTGGTAAATATATATAGTTCTGCCCGACTGCAGTATCATGCTTAGCCATGTGGCATTATAACACTCAAAAACATAATCCTGACACTAACCTTATAACCCTGGAACTACCCGTATACATGTAGTATGCTGAGCTCCATTCAAACTTTCAGTGTAAATTAATCGACTTCCTCATGTCTCGGTCGAGGATTGAAAACATGATCGAAATTGGATGCTCTCCACACAGAGCCACCTGGGACGACATTAATTTATTAAACATGACTATTGTTTCATTTTCTAGCCTGTTTGATGAGGCTGACGATTTACTAGAGCCACTTTCAAAAACTAAATTGTGTCGTATTACTATAACATGTCTTTAAACATGTAAACAATCATACCTCTTTAGATTCCAGTTCTATAAAATTATTAATTTTCACTGACTGTACCTTGAAATTTAATCCTCATGGAATTATTCATTTACAGACCACCGGTCTAGTGAATGTATCCACGAAAAAAGGAAATATATTTTAATATATATACAAAATAAATGACCTCGAAATATAATGATTTACGTAAATATTGCTAAGCTTCCATGCACCTAAAACAGCTGTAATGTTTTGTTTTCTTCTCAGTATTTAGCATAAAATAATTAGGTACTTAGATAATTTTCTTTGTTTTTTTTAATGATTAAACTTCAAATTGATTTAAAATTTCCTTTGAGAGAAATCTGAAACATATTGCGTAAATGCCTTGTATTATATAATTATGTTGTCGTGGTTTGATTATTTCTTGCAAAAACATTTGTGAACATCTAATCAATGCTAACTAATAAACGTGTAGTTTTTTTTTCTTTTTTCTCTCTTCTTTTTCTTCTATTAATATGTATTGCAAATCTAGATATATATAAAATACTTAGTAAAATCAAGTAAAATGTTACCACTATTGGATAGATTGCAACTTATTTTTAATTTAGTGCTCAACATTCAGTCATAATGTTGCTGATTATTGATTGTAGTAAATATCCGGGTATTGTAATGCACGTAAAACACATTTTTTTTCATCAATAGCATCAAGCAATTCGTTCAGTAACACGAGACGCTCGTCCAGCATTCATAATCATTCGGGTGCTTGTTGGTGCATGTTCCATTCCTCTTATCGAATCGTACAAACACCAAAATGATACAGACATCTATATGATCACGAAAGCTCGTCGAGCCCTCGTATTACTGTACGTGCGCCAGGTGCTGGAGACCGGAAGTACTGATTATTATGTAAGGCAGAATTTAATTTGAGCGTCTGTTATTTGTTATTAATTTAGTTATAAGTCTAGAGACCAACAGTTGTCTGGCGTATATATAGGATCAGACATGAATTGTTATTTCTTATCAAAATTTACAAATTTGTTTACTTTCTTGGGTTGGACCCGTACTTTGTGTCTTTGAAGGCAATGGCAAATATTGCCCTAGGCGGAATTAAAACTCTGAAACTGTAAAATATATGTTAACGTGTATATACATAGAGCTGGACATCTCCAGCACAGATTGTTATGTGTAGCAGAAATTTCATGGCTTTATTTTTTTTTATCTCCCTGTCTTCCTTCCCTAAAGTAACAAGTTCTCCAGGATAACATTACGTACCCTTGAAACAAAGAAGAAAAACACAAGACAACTCTTTATACTAATTTATTTGGTAGACCCGAGGGTAAACACCTGGAAAAAAGATGACGTGTAAATGTACCACTCCTCATATCATAATGACTGTTCATAAACAAAACCATTGGAATGTTGTAATACACCAACTCATCATAGTAATCATTCATTTTACAATGTGTATCTGTCGATTTCCCAAAGCTGTATGCGCATAATCAATTGTTCCTTGAAGGAAGATATGCACCTTAAACAGTCAGTCACGGAAGATCTTCATTAACAGTAATTGTATCAGCGTAATATGATATGGACACGTACCAAAATCCGGGGCAGTGGATTGACTCCCACAATGAGTTTCCACATGTGTACGCTGTTGTTAACAGATAGTCTAACTTAGACTCTCTGGTAAGCAAGCATGTCTGCGATCTATAGCTCTGTTGAAGCTAATCTACTCGGGACGTAAACAATGAACAATTAAACCTATCCAGGAAAGGAGACCAATTTAAAATGCTTTGAAAGGATAGTCAATAAAACGAGGTTCCGTATATAATAAATTATTTTTCTTAGACTTAATTTTATTTTTGCTTACAACCGACTTACAATTTTTTACTAATTATCGGCTGATTATTTAACCTACAATTTATATAATATACTGAGATAGACGAAAAACAATGTTGAGAGAGAAAGAGATAGTGTGTGTGTGTGTGTGTGTGTGTGTGTGTGTAACAGAAAGACAGAAATGATAAGAAAAAAAAGATAGAAAAAAAGAATTAAAAAAAATAAGTTTTTTTTCCATTTATTGAGAGAGAGAGAAAGAGAGAGAGAGAGAGAATAAGTTTGTTTGTTTGACAGTATGCATTTAAAATATAAATAGAAATCGTTTAAACACGTTGCTTTTTTCCACAGTCAAATGATAGATTAATCAATTAAAACCATTACAGTTTATTTTTTATAAATAATCAATATTTATTTTGTGTATACAGTATCAGGAAGTTTTAAACGATAAAATATCACCTATATTACAATGCATCTTTTGTTATCAACGAACCAATGCATAGTTTTTGTACATACATGATGTTAAATTGACCGGTTTCCATTGTTTCATTGGATACTAATACAAATGATAATGAAAACAATTCACAAAAGGTGAGTCGCTTCCAAATTTAATAATGTTACAAGGTAAGTTTATTCGGTTGATACCAATGGCATGTGACAAGTCAGATCTAATTAAGATATAAGTATATTTCTTTATGACGCTGCTTTGTCAGATTGAATCTGTCTGCCGGTATGATTAGTTATTTTGATTAAAATATTTTATAGTTGTAATCAAACGATAATATTGTGAAACTAATATGGCGGTAAACATAATGTTGATTTGATGATGATGATGGAAGTAGTTGTGATGATGGAAGTAGTTGTGATGATGATAATGATGATGATGATGATGATGATGATGCAGATGATAGAGGTGGCTGTGATGATGATGGTGATGAAGATAGTTGTGATGATGATGATGATGATGATGATGATGATGATGGAAGTAGTTGTGATGATTATAATGATGATGATGATGGTAGTAATAGCTGTAATGATGATGATGCAGATGATAGAGGTGGCTGTGATGATGATGGTGATGAAGATAGTTGTAATGATGATGATAATGGTGATGATGATGATGATGATGATGATGATGATGATGATGATGATGATGATAATGATGATGATGGTAGTAATAGCTGTAATGATGATGATGCAGATGATAGAGGTGGCTGTGATGATGATGGTGATGAAGATTTTGATGATGATGATGAGCATAATGGATGTAAATGTGGCTAGAGAACCAGTCTCCTCATTTAATTTTCGCCATTCATTTAAGTTGGAAAGTTGTCAGTCATTTTCAGAAGCTTGTCCTCTAGGAGCTAATAGTTAACATAACTGGTATGCGATGAATCACAACATAACATATCACTCCCTTTCTTATTCAGCAAACCAACAAATCAATCAATCAATCAATCAATCTAACTAATAATCAAACAATCAATCGAATACCATTGCAAGGAGTGCTTTGTCACTACATTGATGAAAAGGACGTTTCCCTGCTAATTAACTTAAGACAAAGTGCATTGAAGATTTATAAATTAGCCATCTGTGTATTCATCTTAATCAGGACTTGATATCTTCATTGTTCTGAACATTGAAATCTATCCAGCATTAGGAGGAACAGGACAATAGGGACTCTGACTTGTACAAAACGTTCTTTATTTAGATATTCGCCGAGCCTAATCGTATAGTGGAGACATTCCAATACTTCCGGGTCTTGAAAGCCGTTCCCGCAACTAGTTGGCAGACGGTAGTGATAAGAACAATGCCTTTAGAGTAAACAATGTTTGGTATCGCGCCATGGAGGTTTTAAAACTAAATATGACCTACTAAAACACGTAGCTTTTTTTTTTTTTTTTTTTTGCAAAGAGCTTTACGCTGGGTTTGCAAAATATAGGCGTTTTTAAGTCTTTTATGAACTCGGTTCGACGTAGACAAAGGATTAATGACGCCACAAATGCATTATAACGCGAACCAAAGACGTTATACTGCACACAAAGAGTTCATAACGCGAATTTGAAGCTCATAATAACGCAAAACAAAGGCGTTTTAATGGTGTAATATGACGATAGAAAAGCATTTTAATGTGAAAAAGGCGTAATAACGAAAAGTTGTAACTCAAGGCATTGAAAGGAATTATATCGGAAACAAGAGGTATAATATTTCGATTAAAGGCGTAATGACGCAACTTAAAAATAATCGTAATCACGCAAAAAACGAGGGCGTTATATCGCGAAGCAAAAGTCGGCGTTATTATGCCGAATAATAGTCCTAACGCAAAAATAGACTTTACAACGTTTTTGAAGATCGGACTTGTTTTGGTCATTATACGGCAGTCCAAAGTTTGATCCTTTTTTGGAATAATTGTAAATCAGGTTTTATGCTTCAAATTCTGATACATAAGAATAAAACGTTTGACTTGTGCGACTAACGTTAGTATACTTGATTGACCTATTTGCTGCTTTGCTAGGTACCTAACAGTAAAATTTTAATCAATTTTCTTTCTCATTTTGCCGCTAGGGGGCGCTTTTCTTGAAATCATTCTTTTGCTTATAACTCAAAAAGTTGAAGTCCGATTCGAATGCGGTTTTTTGCATTCTGTTCCCTGTTGATAGCCTAATAACATATGATAGATTCGAGGGTCCGTGTGGCTGAAAGCTTTTGAGCTAAGGAAGGTTGAATGTTCGAACCTTGCAAAAAAAAAACAAAAAAAAAAACTGTGCAAATGAGGGTAGGTCTACGAAAAACCTATCCGTTTTTGTTAGAGATCAGATAGAAGAATTCCGTCTCCGGCATACCATTTTAAAGACGTATACACACAAAATATATGGGATGGCGAATTAAGGAAATGCGTCGTTTGTCCTCTAGAAACGGTCAAACTTCACTAAATTTTAGGAAAAATTAAAATTTCAAAAACATGTTTTTGTCGCTCCTGACTTTATTTTCTGTTCATTCTTCATGAAATTTTCACACGATATGAATTGTTATGTTTGAAAGGGCCTCAAAATTCAAAAAATAAAAAAGAATTGAATAGGTCAAGGTCATATTACGATTATTGTGTTTTTATTCGGCCACAAATAGCTCCAAAACTAAAAATATTTCATTGAGAGTATATGAACAACAGTTTTAGTTCTTTAAGAGCTCTTTCCAGTAATGTTTAGTTTTTGAAGATCGGACTTGATTTGGTCATTATACGGCAGTTCAAAGTTTGATCCTTTTTTGGAATAATTGTAAATCAGGTTTTATGCTTCAAATTCTGATACATAAGAATAAAAAGTTTGACTAGTGCGACTTATATACTTGTTTGAACTATTTGCTGTTTTTGCAATTTTGTTTCTAATTTTGCCGCTGGAGGGCGTTTTGCTTAAAATCACTCTTTTGCTTATAATTCAAAATGTTAAAGTCTGATTGAAATGCGGTTTTCAGCATTTTGTTCCTTGTTGACTGCACCACAGAATGTGATGGATTTCAAGGGACAGGGTATGGGAAAATATTTGCATGTTCTAACATTGCAAAAAAAAAAAAAAACAACAACAAAACTGTGCAAATGAGAGTAGGTCTTCAAAAAACCTTTGCGTTCTGTTTCATATTAAAGATTGTGGCTGAGTTGAAATAAAGTGTTCAAGTTGATTAGGTTAAAAGCGAAAACCAAGATACCGCTTGCGGTTCTAGTTTTTATTATCCTTGACACAAATAATAAAAGTAATGAGTTGTTATAATGCTACATCGACAAAACATTTCCCTATGGATTTTTGTTTTTGAAATAGCACAACGTGTGTTGTTTTTTTCTTTCGATTTTTAATTCGGTAATGTAAGTATATGATGCAATTATAAGCGATCCTTTATTCATATTTTATTCATTTCATCGTTTTGTCTCAATCACATGATATAAACTTTGTCTTTTTGTTATTTGTAAGTTTGATAAAATCGTAAGGGCTGCATGGCATATTAAGCAAACCGTATAAAAATGGTCAGGTATAATTAGTATGTCTATTACCCACCCCAGATTGGACGAAACTTTGTTTGTAAAGATATAAAAGTAGAAAGGAATTTCGGCTTTCTTAAAAACTCTAACGAAATAAGTAAATGTTAAAATTAGGTACTATATTTACTTTGATTTTACAGACATGATTCATACTTTTTATTATTGTGTTAAAAAAATAAAGCCATGAAATAATTCAAACCTTACGCGGACATTTTTCTTAATTTGTGAGAGCTCTAAAATATCTCGATATCAAATAAATACCAACAAGTAAATTACAATTCTAACACGATAAAACATGCTTTATAATAGCAATAGAGGATGTAAGGGACGGGGGGTGGGGGTGCACCCAGCGCGGCGCTCTCCCTCTAAAATTTCCCGACCATACATAAACCTTTAAACTCACAAGAATACACTATTTCTCAGCTTTAAATTAAAAGAAAGATCGTGAGGAGTTCCCCCGGATACCTAGTTAAATCAGAATTACAGTCACCCTTCTCACGGCATGGGCAACGCGAAAAGCCGCTCATATTGTCACTGCCTACATTATTTTTTTAACACCTGGAGAGCTGGCTTGCGAAGGGTCGGTGGTTCTACCCGGGCATCTCTGTGTACTCGGGGTCGTCGCTATATGATTGAAATACTATCGCAGCGACGGTAAACCACAATACAACTACAACTAACACATGGAGAAGGCTTGTGATGCGCGTTGTTTACATACAATTCGGATAATGATAACGTATATTATAATATGACTTCAGAAGAGTCCTAAATTAAACCGTAATAAGATAACTAAGATAATAATACCGACACATTTATATCAAAACTTCGCAGTCTAGTAAATGTTTGTTTGTTATTGGGTTTAACGTCCCAATGACACTATTTCAGTCATTTGGAGACGATACTCTAGTAAATGTATAAGAATGGACGTAGTAGTAAAAGTATTTTATTTTAAGTAACGTAAAAGTATAAATATAGCACTCAAAACGAAGCACAATTTATTTAACAATAGAAGCATGTAAAACAATTATTTCAGCGACATGATAATTTTATTAGCCATGTCAACAATAACTATGATTGAAGATACGTTGCAAAAGGGGAATAACCGTGTTAAACTTTTATATCGACAAGTGTCGAATGAATTAACTTTATTTCAAACAACCCAAACATTAAATAAACTTAGTCAAGAGACGGTCGTGTGAGCTTTCGGAATTCTGAATCTCGGTAAATGTAATATCTGGAGACACCACTGTTAAGAGTTGAATCAATTAAACAATGAAATATACATAATTTAATCAAGAAAAATCTTTTTGCACTGAGCAATTTATCTACTTTTATGCATAAGTTTTCATAAAAAAGTATTGCTAGTTTAAAACTAGGAACATTATAAATTTACTATTATACAGTAAACACTGCTTATAACTCATAACTTGGGGGCCTCCGTGGCCAAGAGGGTAAAGTCACTGGCTTCAACACTCACTCAGCCCCTCACCGCATGGGTTCGTATCCCGGCAGGGTAATTCGGATTTTTATGTGAGGAAGCCTTCCAGCTGGCATGCGATAGGTCGGTGGTTCTACCCGGATGTCCCCGTGCAATCGGGGACTTCTTCCACCTGTAATTAGCTGGACGTCGCTATATGACTAAAATACTGTCGAATCGACAGTAAACTCAACTAGTCAAGTCAAAATTCATAACTTTTCTTTCATTATAAGATTTTTTTCCCGAAGATAAACATTTTTTTATTATTTAAAATTTCCGACTTGTTAATCAACGGCCCTTTAACAACGCACCAATCTCTCATCTTCATCAATTATGTCACTAAACTGATATTTTTTTTCTGTTTATATACACCAGGTATTAGTTTAACGCAAATAAGTGATTGTATTTCATTATATTATCCATGCATTTAAAGTGATTTATTTATATAATTTTTCGTGGAGATAAGAAAGCCAGAACGGGTATGATTTAATGCAGTACGTGTTAAGTTTAATGATATAAACAGGCATCCCCGGCTTTAATACAGACACAGAGACACATTCAAAAATAAAAGCTCGACACAACGAATTTTGGTCAAGAATTTCATATTTATTTGTTAGCACATTCATATTTCACGCACATGAATAACACACAACGAAGCTATATATACATATTAACACCAGTCTTTTGCACAAATCAACCGACATTTAATGTTTGTTTATTTGGTTTAACCCTTTCCCTCATATAGACTCATTTTGACGCACTCAATAGGTACCACATAAAGCCTGATCTGCAAAAAACCACAGTTAGACCTTACAAAATTTAATTATAAAGTCCTCATTTCCAGACCACAGAGGAGCAGCGAACAGCATAAAACCGAATCAGCCTGCGAGTTACTCGCAGGCTGATCTGGTTTTATGTTGTTCGCATAGGTCTTTTCATGGTTTCCTCTATGAGGGAAAGGGTTAACGTCCCAACGGCATTTTGTCATTTGGAGACGATTCGACATTTAATAGGATTTTTTTTCTTTTTTTTTATATTATCGATTCAAAAAAGGAGAAAATAAAATAAAACCTTTTACAGGGATACATGTTATTCCCTCAATTATAGTCCGGTATTCGGTTGAAGACTGTGATTTACTGTCAAATGTTTAGAGATATGTCCGTGATACAATTGTTAATGTACAGTTATCGGATAAAATATGCTTAAGAAAAAGGAGCGTGTCTAGCCAAGTATTTTGCATGATACTTACGTAAATTATTATAATCAAAACGAGCATACTACACTTATATATGTGTAAGGGATCATTATCAACGACCAAATGTGTATTGTATAATTGTCAGACATAACTTCCTGGTCGCTCTTTTCATGTTATAAACCAAAAGAAGATACTTAACACACGATTGCTTCACAGAATTGTGCACATGCGGATTAAATGAAATGCAGAAAATCATTGGTCTGACATCAAACGACTGTGTGTTTATGAGAACAGCAAGAAAACGCATACATCTTGCTACGTAAATAGGATAATAATTTAAATATTTTGCCAAATGTATAAACACATTGTACAAACTTAATAGTGTTAAATACTAACATATTTTCAAAGTTATATACATACACTATTTGTACCCATTTCGGACATAAGATCGCCTTTTTCCCAAAAGATAATAAGCAACGCGTTTTAATATAATACCATGTTGACCTGTTGAAACAAGAACTGAGGTGAAATTAACACATTCAATGTAGTCAACACGCACTGGTTCCTGTAATGGTTTGCTTAGAACGTCTGCCTTGAAATCGGGAGGCCAAGGATTTGATCCTCGGCCGAGACATACCAAAGAATTAACACATGTATTGTGGTAGCTTCCTAGATTTGTGCTCAGCGTATAAGGGTAGTTCCAGGACCGATTTGACCGAAGTCAGGATAATGAAACTGGATGTTGTATCATGCTAAATATATACGGCGTGTTAGTGCAGGGTTGCGACACTATACCTGTTTCGGGTAAACAATCTAGTCTCCAAATGAATGTTATACTGTCGGTGGGACGTAAGACCCAACAAACAAACAATGAGTTAACACTAAACATGTGTTTTGCTAATACAAAATAAAATTACAAGTATGTAAACGATGAAACTATTTAACAAGTAAGTGTATTAAAATGGTCTAACTTAGAATAGCAATAGTAATTTAAATGTATGTTTATTAATCAGATGGAAAGACAAATACAAATATTTGTGACCATGACTGTAGAGTAAATCATCTAAAATGATGTAACGATACTTTGGGTGTTACATTAAAAACATTTTAAAAGTCGAAAATGACAAAGCATGGTTGATTATAAAAAAATATATACAACATGATATAGTATTTTTTAATAATCATATTTACAAATTACTTTAATAATTCATTTACGTCAGTAATTAAACTGCCAGATTTTAAGAAATGATATTATACTCTTTTGATACATGTTTATAAAGTAATGGCTAAATAGAAAGAGAAAGAGGTTATCAATATTTTACATAATCATAAAGAATTCTGAATATATATATATATATATATATATATATATATATATATATATAGTTCGAATTGATAAAAACAACATATTTTGTAAAAAAAGTTAAATAAACAACATTATCAAAGTTAATATGATGCATACAAACAGAAAAAACGTTTACATAAACTACACCTACAATATGATTTGATAAAGAAATATTGTTTTCCCAAAAGGAAAAAGGAAAAACACTGTCTCGGATAGAAAAATATGCATTGTGATCACCATTCATTTCTTGTTGGTCCATTACATAGACCAAACACCCAGAGTCATGTTTACAGAAGTACTTATATCAGTTATTAATAAGACGGTATTTATATATAATAACTTATGTGTTATTATGTTTGCGATTATGTTTTCATTGATATTTAACACATTCATTTCAAGCACTAAGTTTAAACACGTAAAGTTGAATAACCAGTCGCCTCTGAGTCTGTGTCTAGAATTTCGTACGTTGATCCAGATTCACCTGTGTTGTCTGGAAACAAAATGGTAAAATGGTGTTATTAAATTTAACGTGCTAACATTAAAAATTAAGCTGATACATCTGCAACAACATATCTTTATGTGTTGACTTCGAGCATTTGTAGAGATTTATTGAATTTGAATAATATATACCATTACATTTGATATGCATAGAGCAAAAATCTGAGTGTTGTGGCATTCTTGTTCAGTTTTTAGAGACTGATTTGATTCGACACAAAACAGCAATCAATGAGATCTATTTCAATGTTATTGGGCTTTCGCATCGCAGTGCGAAAACCCTTTGTTCTCGTTTTTTTTTTTTTTTTTTTTTTTTTTCTTATCCTTTTTTTGTGAACGGCATAGCTCCGAGGTGAGAAAAGCCACATCTATGAAACTTTTATCAGTAATAACCACGTACTTGAAGATGATCCTAACGTCGAGATAATTTCATTTTTGTTTTGATTTTCCCGCCAGGGGGCGTTTTATATGAAAATGTTTAATAAGCAATATCTCAATCATTTGAGGTCTGATTTAAATGCGGTTTTTTGCATAATGTTCCTTGTCAATAGCCCCCCAAAAAGATATGGTAGGTTCCAAAAATGTACGTATATAAAACTTTCGTGGTACAGGAGGTTGAAAGTTCGAATCTCGCAAAAACTGTGAAATAAGGGTAGGTCTACCAAAAACATGCCCATTATATTCAGAGATGAGATAGGAGAATTTTGTTTGTTACATATAATTTGCATGACATATACACACAAAATATATGGGGTGGCGAATTCGGGAAATGCATGGTTTGTCCACAGTACGCGGTCAAACTTAACCAATATTTTCGAAAAATCAACATTTTAAAAGCATGACTTTTAAGGCTATTTGCTGCTCCTGACTTTATTTTTTGTTCAATCTATATCATTATTTCACTGTTTATGCATTTTTATTAAACAAATAAAATCATAGAAAAAAAAAAAAATGCAAAAAAAAATAGAAAGTATATGAACAAAGGTTTTAGTTTATGAAGAGATCTTTCCATTGGTGTTTAGTTTTTGAAGATCGGACTTTATTTGATCAAATTACCACAGTCCAAAATTTGATTCTTTTATCAAACAATTGAAAATCCATATGTTGCTTCTTTTTTGCAGCTCCTGACTTTTTTTTTTGTTCAATCTTTATCATTTTTTCACTGTTTATGCATTTAAATGATACATACAAACTCATAGTAAATAACGATGAAAATATGCAAAAGTCAAGGTCATAATACCGATTATTGTTATTTGTATCGGCACGAAATAGCTTCAAATCTAAAAATATTTTATAGAAAGTATATGAACAAAAGTTTTAGTTTATGAAGAGATCTTTCCATTGGTGTTTAGTTTTTGAAGATCGGACTTTATTTGAGCAAATTACCTCAGTCCACAGTTTGATCCTTTTATCAAACAATTGAAAATCCATATGTTGCTTCTTTTTTGCAGCTCCTGACCTTTTTTTTGTTCAATCTTTATCATTTTTTCACTGTTTATGCATTTAAATAATACATACAAACTCATAGTAAATAACGATGAAAATATGCAAAGGTCAAGGTCATAATACCGATTATTGTTATTTGTATCGGCACGAAATAGCTTCAAATCTAAAAATATTTTAAAGAAAGTATATGAACAAAAGTTTTAGTTTGTGAAGAGATCTTTCCATTGGTGTTCAGTTTTTGAAGATTGGACTTCATTTGATCAAATTACCACAGTCCAAAGTTTGATCCTTTTATCAAACAATTGAAAATCCATATGTTGCTTCTTTTTTGCAGCTCCTGACTTTATTTTTTGTTCAATCTTTATCATTTTTTCACTGTTTATGCATTTAAATGATACATACAAACTCATAGTAAATAACGATGAAAATATGCAAAAGTCAAGGTCATAATACCGATTATTGTTATTTGTATCGGCACGAAATAGCTTCAAATCTAAAAATATTTTATAGAAAGTATATGAACAAAAGTTTTAGTTTATGAAGAGATCTTTCCATTGGTGTTTAGTTTTTGAAGATCGGACTTTATTTGAGCAAATTACCTCAGTCCACAGTTTGATCCTTTTATCAAACAATTGAAAATCCATATGTTGCTTCTTTTTTGCAGCTCCTGACCTTTTT
This sequence comes from Solen grandis, assembly GCA_021229015.1. Lineage (NCBI taxonomy): Eukaryota > Metazoa > Mollusca > Bivalvia > Adapedonta > Solenidae > Solen > Solen grandis. The sequence goes on along the minus strand of CM037791.1, from coordinate 27,806,324 downwards.
TTTGTTCAATCTTTATCATTTTTTCACTGTTTATGCATTTAAATAATACATACAAACTCATAGTAAATAACGATGAAAATATACAAAGGTCAAGGTCATAATACCGATTATTGTTATTTTTATCGACACAAAATAGCTTCAAATCTAAAAATATTTTACAGAAAGTAAGTGAACAAAAGTTTTAGTTTGTGAAGAGATCTTTCCATTGGTGTTTAGTTTTTGAAGATTGGACTTCATTTGATCAAATTACCTCAGTCCAAAGTTTGATCTTTTTATCAAACAATTGTAAATCCGTATGTTTCCTCTTTTTTGCTGCTGACTTTATTTTTGTTCAATCTTCATCATTTTTTTCTAAATTAAATTCAAAATCTAGAAATATTTTATAGAAAGTATATGAACAAAATTTTTTATGATATTTAGTTTTTGAAGATCGGACTTCAATTGATCAATTTACAAAAATATTTGAATAAAGTTAATATCAATCAATTATGTCTGCAGTTGAAACCAGTACTCTTACTAGTCAAGTTAAAAGCGAAAACCAAGATGCCGCTTTGCGGTTCTAGTCTGTTACTGTTCTTGTTACCACGTAATTGCAATCTGTAAAATACTTTGAAAGTATAGTTAGTTGTAATATCATTTAAATGTTTCACAAAAACGCTTTAACAAATTTAAAATGACCTTGGTAATTGCTTTGGGGACTCTTATAAAAATATAAATAGTGTAGCTTATACCACTGTCGCCACTTAGCTGTTGCAGTTGTCTGTTCAATTCTGACATTTTTTGTTTCCGTATGTCATCTTCTCTCTGTAAATCTTTGAGCTGTAGCTCAATTTTGGCTCTCTTCTTGTTTACTGTAATATACAATAATGCTATATTAATAATTCAGTTTTCTTTTGTTCGTTGATATTTCAAAACAGATGTGTCATATATAATCAAATAACATGAAAACGCGTTAACATAATGCTAGCAATTCACACATGTCCATATATTTATCGCATCCTGTTAATTATTTGGGGTGCGGTGGCCCGTGATAAATATTCTTGATATAAGCAAACTCAGTTTGTAATGTAACTTAATGTTATTGCGTGTACTTTACAGACGAGGTGATACTACGACTGTCCAAATACATTTCGAATTAATGAAATACATGTTGTGAAACTAAGGACAAGGGCTTTTAGCACAATGCGTGCGAAATGCTTTCCCAGTGTAAATGAGATATTGACTCTATAAATTAACTTCCTTACGTAATGTGTATATCATACCACAGATATAAAAAAAGTTTATTTTTTCCACTGAACGTAAACTTATACACAATACCTATCGATGGTTCGTTTTCGTAATGCTTCTCTCTGGTGAAACAACTTTTACCCTTGCAGATCATCCTGAAATATAATTGCTGATTCATTAGGTCTTTGACCTTTTATAGGCATGAGTTAAATTTTGTCACTTGTTTCTATAATGATACCTACCTACCTACCTGCCTACATACATAATATCCTTTTGGTTTATATCTATACATTAGTGGTGTATATTTTAATGTTAATCAATTTACAACTGGATATACTAAAAACTTTTTTTTTAAATACAAACAACCCAAAATTGACAAATCCTTGATAATTGTTAAACTTCAAAAAGTCAAATACCAACCAGAAAGAAATTATATTCATACTTTTTTCTTGACATTATGATGAGAAGAATCATAAGCTTACCTGCGCCATCTTAGAACTACGATCATTGTCACAATTATAACCACTAATCCCAGGACACCACCAACAGCACCACCAACAGCACCACCAATGGCAGCACTATTATTTTCTTCGTCTATCTGTGTAAGATTTTGTAGGCAAAACATTCCTGCATAACCTTCCATACAATTTTCACAAGTTCCCTCTGTTTGACTACAGCGCCTGTAAAGACATTTTTCTGGACAAGTCATTTCACAGGAAGCTCCATATGAACCATCTTTACATTTTGTGCACCTACCATCAAGGTCACATGTATCGCAGAATGCGTTGTTCAAACAGCATTTATCTCCAGAGTAACCAGCTTTGCAACGACAGTTACCGGAAATCTGATCACAAGTGTCACTGTCACAAAAACTTGAACATATTCTCTCACAGAAAACACCGTAAACCCCTACCCTGCATGAAACACATAAGCCATCGTATCTGTTACATTTGTCATTAAAACATGTTTTCAAACAAGTGTGTGAACATTTTGCACCGTACTTTCCATCTATGCAGTACTCACATTTAGATCCATTGAAATTACCTTCACAGGACGCACAGAATCCCGTTGATCGATTGCATCTACCACCAAAACACTGAAGAGGACAATCATGCATGCAGTTCTCGCCATACTTTCCTTGTATACAACTTTCACATTTTTCGCCTTCAAAGTTTTGCAAACAACCACGACTGCATGATCCAGAATAACGATCACATGTAGAATGGTAACAATAGACTGGACATGGAAGGTTACAAAAAGGTCCATGATAACCATTAGTGCAGTTTTCACATCTTGGACCGACAAATTGTGCAAGGCACGAATCACAGTTACCAGAAACTCTATCGCATGTTTTGCTTTTGCAATTGTTCGGACATGTATCAGAGCATGTTATACCATACTTTCCCGATATACATTTGTCACACCTGTCACCCTCAAAGTTGATTTTGCAATTAATGCATCTATCTGGGGAAGAACACGTGTTACATGTATTCCAGCATGCTTGACATATGCTGTTTTCGCTAAATGAAAAGGAATTCATGTAAAACCCATCTTTACATATATCGCATTTAGGGCCATTAAAGTTGCCCAGGCAACTGTTACAGTTGCCGGTGTAACGCTCACATCTATTCTCATAGCACTTGATGGGACATTCGCTCTGACAATTGTAACCATGGTAACCATTCTCGCAACTTTGTTTGTCCAAAGTTGACTGAACATTGAATTTCACAGTCAGGACCATAAAATCCGTCCTTACAAAAATAGCATTTTGGTAAATTGTAATTTCCTCTACATGAATAACAATACCCCGTATCTCTATCACAGCTACCGTTTTCACATTTTCTTGGACAGGTTCCGTCACAATTTGATCCATATTTTCCAGCTACGCATGCGTCACATTGTCCACCAGCAAATCCAGTTTTACATTCGGTACATATTTCTAAAGAAGCACAAGACTTACAATTGGTCATACACTGTGAACAAATATGTTGTTCAAGAAAGTATTCAGATTTACATGCCGCACATCCTCCAGAGGAGTCACACTCCTCACAATTTACAGGACACTTCTTAATGCACATTCCTGGTCCGTCTGATTGTATGATTAAGTTAAATTCGTCTTGGCACGAAGTACAATCGCTATTCGAGACACAAGCCTTACATTCAGATGGACAACTGTCCTGGCATTGGTAGTGGTCCTCGGTGGAGTAGAAACCTTCCTTACAGTTGTCAGTGGTACAGTTGGCGGTCCCCCAAACATCTGGATTAATATGTCTGTACATCTGATGCAGTTTTCTGGACATTTATTTAAACATTTCTTACCATGATATCCATCATCACATCCCCGTGTACAGAAAGCTTCGTTGTTACACTCGTTATTAACACAACAGGAACAATTTGAACAACTGGGTATTGCTACCTCACTTTTGGTATTGGGTAATGTTGGCTGTATCTGTGCATCTGCACAAATGAATGAAATAAAAATTTATAAGAAAAGAAAACAATATAGAAACTGCCATTACTAACATCCATGTGGCTGGTTTAGTTTTGGAAGTAGAATAAATTAATTTCATATACTTTAATCTGAATTTAACACTTAGAGCTGATCTCATTATTTTCTTTCGTGATTTACTCAAGTTGGTAAAGGAATGCATGTCTCTAGAATTACAAATAAAACTTATCACAAAAATAACACAGCTCCGTCACTTTTGCTATTTGGAGATATAGGATGTATCTGCGTTTCTATAAAACGATTGGCCATATTACCAATAAAACATTGCATGTATACAATAATGTCAAATAAGAACTGTTTTTAAAGCAAAGTAAAAACAAGTCTGCAATTCCTCTAGATATGGGATTATATAATAAATTAAATATGGGTTTTCAATTTAAGCAACATTGACGACTAAACTATATTTTAACACAATGCATTTTCTGCATTTTTGTCTGCCAAATTATTATCTTATACACACTTGCATTAACCTGTCGTTATCAAAAATGTATGTTCACATGGGTTATTGACCTTGGAAAATTTAACACAAATAATTCAACGAGGCATGCCAATGAAAGTAATTATAAATAATACTAATATACTAATGCTTATACCGCTTACCGGAAAGTCCAATTATTGTTATCAGCGCCAGTAACACCAAATCAGTCTTCTGAAAAACATAGACATGTATTATTCAGATAACCCGGGATTCATAAGGAATTTAAAAAATTTTCATAGGTTTGTAGGTTAACACTACCGTTGCATTCAAATTACATATCATGAATCAGGAAGTGTATATCTGACACTTGGAAGGGGTGATTATGAAAAGTGTGTGAATACACGCGTGTAAAGCAGATCGCATATACGAGTATGCACCTTTTTACATTGATAGGAAATCAGAGTGAATCATTATACGCCTTGCATGAGTAGGCTTTATCTGTAGAACAGTAATGCCACGCTTACTTATTCACGGATGATGGCCACGGATCATCTGATATAGAATTATATGGATGTTCATATTCAAAATGAATGGTTCACATCTAAATTTAATAAGGTTGCATAACTGTTTTTATACCGACGACCTGTCGCAAAACCAGTGAATGTGTACATTTAACATGTTGCAATATAATGACAAAAATATATATTTCATTTTATTTTATTTTATTGTTTGTTTATTGGGTGTAACCGACATTAATTCAGTCATTTGGATAATATGTCTACATGAGAAAGATATAGTGCTGCATAAATGTTGAAACACGTCGTAGCTATGTGGCATGATAACCAGTCATATTATCCTGACACCGGGCCAACAAATTCTGTAACTACCCGTATATGCTGAGCGCCAAGCAAGGGAGCAATACAAGTACCATTTTTTGCGACTTTGGTATATCGCGACCACGACTTCCCGATTCCGGAATGGATGGTCTAACCACTCGCCAAACGGGACAGGTTGTATTTTATTGTATTTCTTTCCTTGCATTTGATATTCCGCCATCAGTTTTCCAGCCTCAACCTTTCAAAACTTTCATGCCAAGGCATCTGTCAGTTACATGTTTAAACATTAAATATCGCTAATCACACTTGCTTAAGAACCTGCCCAGAAAGTCGATGGGCCCTTTGATCGAGTAAATTTTCCGCATATATCTATATTTATATTCAAAGGAAACGGTTTATTCACTTTTTTTTTTTTTTGAGAACAATCCTTTAAATAACAAACAGAAAAGGACCGCAAAACACATTTTATATCCAACATTTATACAAACAACAACAGACAAACCCATTGATAAAGACAAATCGTTTTTAACAAGATTTAACAAAGGGCTGAAATCAAATACACAATTGTAGTTAAATGATTTGTATGGACAAATCTAGCCTGAACAGCAGCCAAGCAACGCTGTCTAATGCTGTTTATGAGACTCCTTGGCTGGCGTCGTTGCTGGCGTCATTCTTTTCACGATCGTTACGCCCAAGGTCCCATACGTGCTTAATGGGGAAAAGGTATAGGATTTCTTCATGGGCATTTGAGTGTGTTGACGTAGTTTGCCGCAGTGACCCTGTTCCATTGCTGCCTTAGCCAGTCACTGTGATGGCGTGCCCAAATCAGACGTGCGGCGCGATGACGTACTTTTAGCAGAATTAATTTGTAAAGACGATCAGCACGCAACCAAGCTGCTCTCAGACGGTTTCTGGCAGAAAAGGGGACTTGACTTATTGAGTTTACCGTCGCTTCGACAGTATTTCAGTCATACAGGTGGAGGAAGACCCCGAATGCACGAAGGCATCCGGGTAGAACCACCGACCTACCGCAAAGAAAAAGGGAAATTATTTCCAATGAGGCATGATTGATATGTACAATTAGCCTAGGAGCGGTCATACATCGAAATATGAATTATATATGCTTGAACGGGAGAGTTTATTTCATTCGATTTCTCTCTTTCTCTCTCTCGCTCTCTCTCTCTCTCTCTCTCTCAATAAATCAAATAATAAGGCAATATCCTTCAATTCGGCCTTTTTAAATTATAATAAAAAAGACATGCACCTTTCTTGTTATCTGACTCATAGTGCATATTTTATATTTATATGTATATTATTACAATTCAATTTGCATCCTTATAGATCCTTATAGATCTAATTTTTGAATAAGATGTACATTATTCTGAAGGATGTAATCGACCCAGCAGAATGATAAATAGGAAAGTTGGAAACGCTGCCTCATACTAAATATTCAATTCCAGACATTTGTTTGGCCCAGTTGTATACTGTCAAAATTCCCAAACGTTCGGACCTAGAATACCGCTTCATTAGCTACGCGTCATGAGTGTCATGTGGCTATGTTTAGAACGTTGCTCTTCATATAAACGATGTCATGTTTCGCGTCAGAAAGCCACGAATCGTTAAAAACGAAAACTGTCAACAAAACATCGCATTTTATTAGTTTAACTCTGCAGTCCCCTCCCTATACAACCCTGATTAGGTGTTTTGAGACGCTATTTTACTGACATCAATCCCAACTTTGACATCCTTGAGAACAAGCATTAACGATAAAAAAACGAGTGACCATGCTTACATACATTTAACGTTTACAAAACCTTTTCCGTCTAGGTATCAAAGGAATTGTTATAATCATAAACACACATTTTCTACAAAATTATAGCAATCATGATTTATACAAATCGGGATTCCATTAGGCACAAAAAAGCGATACACGGAGAAAAGGGGGAGGGGAGAAGTCTTGAACGTATATTTCGGCCGGTTTTAAATAGATACAGCTCACATCACACTTTCCACCGACTTCGATAGCTCGCTCCGATAAACAACACTAAGCATTGATAGTAACAGACTTTATCAAATGAGAAACGTACGATCACCTCCCGTGACTAGACTATTATCATATTCTCGTGTCAGCTATTGAAGTCATTATGTCATTAGAATATTGTACATGAAACAAACACGTTGATGTTAAATTGAAAAGACTAGAATTAAACACAATAAAATAAAAATAAAAGGTTAAACTGTGACGTCATACCTATAACTTAACGACGTGATCCCTGGCAACGAGGAGTAGATGATATGCTTATTAACTCATATAAACTCACACATCTTAATTTCTTAGAGGTCCTTCCATGTTTGGACCCCTGAAGCAGCGGATAACAAACAGTGTATTCGAATTGTAGGACCAAATAGTTATACCCACTTATCATATCCCCAAGGCTTGCTGAATTGGACAAAATGCATTGCCTCTGCAGGTTTAACTAAACATTCATGGTTCAAAACCATGATACCTACCCAGCAGCAGGAGGAACAGGACCATAGGGACTCTGACTGAAAGCTTTAGATTTCTAATTTAGATATTTGTCGAGCCCAGAAATATAAAGAAAACATTCCCTTACTTTCGAATCTAGAAAGTTGCTCCGGTAACTACAAATGGTAAGTAAGAGAATAATGCTCTTTACTTAAACACTGTTTGGTATCGCGATATCGGTCTTTTTAACCGAATAATAACTATACTACTCAAAGTTTGCTAAGCACCACTTACTATTTTCCCGTAGATTTACCTGCTAAAACAAGCGATTTTAAAGGCATGCTACATTAAAGTTTACATTAAAACAAATCTTGCTTTTCTGCAGAAGTATTGTTTATGTACCAAACTTACTACCAGTTACAAAAAATAAGCCTTTCGGATCCTCAATACTGGGAATCAATCATAATTAGAAAGTGCGAAATTTTGAGAAAACACCTTAAAATTTAAAGTCAGCTAAATTCAGAACTTTGATCTTCAAATAGTTCTGTTTTCTAAATGTAATACTTTTAAGGATATTTGTAACGATGTTGACCTGTTCTTGGTCATTTTTTTTCGGTATTGACCACAAGATTTAACTTCCATTTATAAAATGCCATTTCTTGCAAAAAAACACACTTTTGTGAATTTGCCAGCTAATGACAGGAATTGGCTAAATCGTTGTAACTCATTTTTGAGTCTCTTTTCTATCATTTTGACAAAAACTATGCGTAAAAATGATGGTCAGCTAACGCTTTCCTTTCAGGTACATAGCATTACATTAAGCATGTGTTTTCATGTGACTCTATGGGAACATAGCCGGTGGTGCTTAGCAAACTTTGAGTAGTATACTATTATTACATTTTTATGCAAAGATTTTAATTTGATTTTACCGATTATCACTTTATAGTCTTAAATAGATGATTAAATTAAAGTGCTATTTTTCCAAGACCTCAATTCCGGCCCCAGCGACATGATAGTGACGAATGTGGCGCTGAAGTCGTGCAAAATAAACAATGTCTTTTACTGCGATGTCGAGTAAGAAACGCCATACCCCTCGCACCGGATACGACAAGTTACGCTTTCTAACTTCTGCCACCAAGAAACACACGACGATATGAAAGTACGTTCGGCTTTTTGTATGGTATTCCTCCCCTTTTTGATAGTCCATGCCCAGGTCAACTGCTCACAAACAGTAAAAAAGGTACATGTTTTTTTGGAGTAAATTAGGCCAATCAGTCACCATGTGATTCACACTTAAACTGTGTGGATAAGCCGGTAAACGTAAATATAATTGATTGAAAGTTTAGGATTCATCTATTACAGGGGCGAGATGCTAACACAAAAATGGTTCCAATAATGTATTTTTAACTGGATTTGTATGCAACCGGGTGCGAAAAGTACTCTTTTAAGGTGTCTCGCGCTGAAATATGGTGAACAAATGCTGTTTTGGAATATTTATTTATAATTATATTCGGAATAGATATTACATGTACTTTATTGCTCCCTAAATCAGGTTATGCGAAATGGTTTATTTTAAAATTAAAACAATACATATTTGTGTCAGTTACATTGTGGATAATCAGCTCAATCTTGCAGGTTTACAAAGAGGATAAATATTATCCACGTTAGTCGCCATCATGAAAACATTTTCTGTGAAATATAAGTGTAAAATCGTTACAAAAACGTACGAAGTAAAGGCGGGTTATGTGACATTGCTACACTTTTTGCGAGCAACTCGCCCCTGGATAGGAAGTAAGTGTTGTCATGCATTACATAGTCATATTAGCTTTTATTATTCACATATATTCTCACAGAAAAAGAATGGAAAGAAGCTAAACAAATTGAAATACGTGTACTTAAAATGAAAAACAAAAGTGAGAATATAGGCAAAATGGTGAACATTTTTTTTTAGATCAGCCGAGTTAAAAAGGGATGGTATTGTTAATTAATGTTCTGTTCAGGGGAAGTCGCTGCTGCGGGGAATTTTAAGCAACACAGGTATGCTGGTGTATAGTATCGAGATACTGAGGCCTATCAAACTTTCATATAAGAGAAGCTTCTCGGAAAAGGAGTGTTGAATACGTTCGTGTGTTCGTCAGTATCCGCATGAAATCCGAATGATTAGAGCAACATACCCGCTTATATACTCAAAGAAATATAGGACATTTAGATGATTCCGTCAAAGCAGGATCATTTACGAAAAAGAACGAATGCAGGCATCTTTTCTCTCATACGAGTCTACTTTGCCTTTTGCGCAGTGTTTGAATTAATAACTATTTAATAATGGAATGGGTTAAAATCGTACAATATACTTTATTTTTTATTAAAAATTTGGAATGAATATGCGATTTTTGTTTCATATTTTCTTAACAGTATCATATTGATTTGCCACGTGATATATACTTTGTCTATCTGTTTTTGATAAGTGTATTAATATCGCCAGGGTTTCGTGGCATATTTAGCTAACCTGGTCACTTGGTAAATATAATCCCTCACAGGGTGGACAAAACTTTTCTTTGTGAAAAGATATGAAGGATATCGGGTTTCTAAAGGAGGCAATCTATTCAGAAATGTTAAAAAGCTTTTAACTGAAATATTGTAATCCAAAATAAGGTATATTTTTACTGTGATTTCGCAGACATTTATGTGGAAAACCATTAGCATGTTTTCTTAATATCGACTGTGCTTTCCGAGACTTTATAATTTTATTTTTTTCCTCGATACAAATTAAAAAAATACAAGGGCACAGTCGCACAATCTACTTTAAACAACAATACTAACACGACAAAACTATATAAACATAGATGCGTTATTTTCCGATGTATGCACGGTTAAAAATACGCATATTATATAACGTCACCTGAATTCTAAAGTAAAGCATAGTGAAATAAACCGATATATTTATATCACTTTTAGAACTTTGCAGTTTAGTAAGCATGTTAGTATGTCACGAGACTTCCTGATTAGATTAATGCACCTCTTAATTAACGATGTAGCACCCAAAACGAAACTGTATTAACCCAAACAATAATTTATAAAACATTTATTCTAGCGACAAGGACAAACCCTTCAACAATAATCACTATATCCGTGCAAAATTGATGCATGGTAAAAGGGGGATAATCCTGTTGAACTTATATTTTGACAGGTGTTGAATACGTATACACACTATTTAATCATTGCCCTGACTTTATTCATTTCATAATATACGTTAACTTATTTTATTAAATGGGGGCGTTCGATCGTTCGCGTTTCTGAATGGCGACATCACCGTTATAGTGTTTGCAACCCCCCCCCCCCCCCAAAAAAAATAATATACATATGTTATCAAAATATATCGCATTGCGTACTTTTTTTTTTTTTGCATACGAATTTCATAAAACGATGCAGTATAAATGTATATTTACTGTAAATTTACTTTTTTACAGATTATAACGAACTAATATGAACTTTGTTTTCAATCATTTTATTGTATTAACAATGTTTTTATTTTAACTATAACATTTAGAAGGAGATGAGATCCATAACGGATATATAATTGCAGTGTATGTTCGTTTTATAATAGGCCACCAGGCTTCGTTTATAGGACATAGAGACACATTTAAACATAAACTTTCGTTGTAACCGATTGATGACAAAGATTTTCTATTTATTTTATAGCACATTTTATACACAAGATTAACACACCACGGTTGAAGACGTGTCTGTGTCATATGCATAAATCAACGGACACTGAATAACACATTAAATCAACAGGTTTAGTTCTTTTTCTTACATTACCAATTCAAAAGGAGAAATAAGACAAAACTTATGGCAAGAGTATATTGATTTTCTTTCTTCAAATTACTGTTACTGTATACGTTTTGAGAACATGGTTTTATGTCATGTACTAAGGGATACAATTTTGCACATTAATATACTAAAGTATTTTTAAAAAATACATTCCTAGCAAAATTACTTGCATGAATCATATGTAAAAAGAATACTGGCAAAACAAACAAAACACACATCAAAATTACGAAATGAGCACGTTTTGCAAATGTAGAGTCTGTCATGTGTAACGGATCTAAATAAAATGTGTATCGTATCATAACTTCCTTGTAGATGTTTATAATTATGACTTAAACCATAAAGAAAATATTTAAACATACGATTACTGTAACATAATAAAATGTGCACACTTGGGAGTAAAAGGTTAACCACAAAGATTTCATTTTCATTATTATCTATTAGAATACATTAGTGTAAGACCTTCTGTACCAGTAATATGTTAAAATTATTTGTATTTTGTATGAAATCGGCTATTGAATTTGAAAAAAAATGACCAAGGTGAGAAATGATTGACTGACTTCTCTCCCTTTGACGTCATCCATAGACAAACTTCTGCCAGCACTATATATCTTATTGAACAATTCAAAGTTACTGTGACTAATTTCAGGGTAAATCCAAGATGACAATGAACGAATGAGGGTGTAAATGTGTACCTAGAAATAATTAAATTACATTCGTATAAAAATATTAAGATAAATTCTTCATTCATTTATAAACTGGTCGCATTACGTACTGAATAGTGATGATGGGGTAGGGATAATGAAAAAAAAAACGTCATATCAGGATGTATTCTAAAAACAATATTTGATAATATTGACATAAAGGTCCTGGTCATAACAAAATGAATCACGTTAGTAAACGTTTTACTTACCTTCATATCAAATTCCCTCTTGTTTTCCGTTAAAATCCTGTATATGCGTTGAGTTTCCACAAAGACCATTTTTCTAATTGAGTAAAATATAATTAACTTTATGGTTTGGTATGATTATGTAATTTCCTGTTTGGGGTCAACCTGGGCGTACCTAGGTTAATTGATCCGAGTGTGTGTGACGGAGAGATGACTAACTGGTGGTGACTTATTGACCCTGGGTGTGACATATTGTCAATCCAATCACTTTCATGTGTGAGCAGACGCTTAAAGACGGTCGGGTTCTGAGATGGTGAAACATTGTCAATTACTTAATACATACATACATACATACATACATACATACATACATACATACATACATCTTTATTGGCATATTGACATGTATGTGTTTGGCCATTTACAAGATAAGAAAATATGACAAAGACACAATTTCAAAAGCATTACGTGATATAGGAAAGATCTAACAAAAGCAATGTACCAGATCAGAAACAGTGACACAATGACAGGGTATTGTGTTATATGACATACATATATCTATTGTATTAAAAGTTTAAAAATTTAGGAATATCAGAGACATCTTTTTTATTTCAAATGCATGTAAGGGAAATCTTTACATAATTAACAAGTTTGGTTCATTTGTGTTTGACATAATTGTACAAAATGTATTAATGTTGAGCCAGGATATATTACTAATATATTTTCCTCATCGTATTTGGGACAACACAACAAAAATGATATTCAGATTCAACTTGTTTCATATTACATACTTTGCATATTTTATTTTCGCGAGGAACATTATTAACTCTACCACTTGTTCTTCATTAATATGTAGGAATACATAACATGGGGAGCGGAAACAGCTCTCCTAAGATAGAAATAACCAAGGTGATCTATGATCGAGTGCATCTTAGTGGAACAACAGATACCTGTAATAGATTGACATTGGTCTACATAACATGTATATATAGGTAATTTGTATTCGCTGTTTAATATTTAAGCCAAAATTTTATTGTCCGCTCTTTACAATGAGACTCAATGGGAATCGTCCAAGTTCACCATATATATCAATAGTATTTGTGTGTATCTTAACGCCAAGCAAGGACTTACAAAAACTGAGATGGAGAGAGTCTATTTCTTTACAAGAATAAACACCCCAAATTTTGGAATTATATAGGAGTATTTGTACTTTCATGCAATCGAACATTTTTAATTTAGTTTTAATATCAAACTCAATTTCATCAAAGATATAAAGCATGCTGTGATAGGCTCTTAAAGCTTGATCTTTTAGAGATTTAATAGCAAGCTACAATGTGCCAGTATATTTAAATTTTAAGCCAAGGTAAGTAAAAACATCTACCCTTTCAATCCTTTCATTGTTAATAAAGATATCAGGATCATTATGGTTCTTCTTTATAAAATACATAATTCTGTTTTATTTACATTTATTTTTAATCCCCATTTGCATGAATATTCATATATATATTATGTAATTGCTTTTGTAGTTTATCATGGCTGGAAGTAAAAACAACAATATCATCGGCAAACAATATGAGATACAATGACAATACATAATTCAATATCTCTATCAGTCAGGGCATTACTATCAATACACGATTGTTTATCATGTAGAAAAAAGTGAAAATAACAATAGTGACAAGGGCTCGCCCTGTTTTAATCCTATGGAAACGTCAAAGAACTCCGACATATTGCGGGAAAAACTATTACCGTTAGAAGGCAATTTTACACAAGACTTGACAACATTGTACATTGATTTAATAATATTTATCAATTTACAGCTGACGCCAATTTCTATTAATTTAAACCAAAGAGCATCGTGTTTTACTGTATCAAAGGCCCACTCATAATCAATGAATGTACACCATAGATTACCTTGTTTGGATGGTACATTTTGAAATAATGAATGTAATATAAACACCGCATCAGCTGTAGATAGTTTATCACGGAAACCAAACCGTGCTTCCATGAACACACCGTTGGTTTCCGCCCATAGATTAAGCCTATTGCTTAATGTTAGAAAACTATTTTTGACATACAATTTACAATAGTGATACTTCTGTAATTAGGTGCTTTTTTGTCTCCCTTTTTGTAAATAGGAATTATCATACCGTTAACACATGATTTTGGAAATGTACCATTGTTAAATATATTATTAAAACAGTGCATAGAAATGGTGAAATAAAAGCCTTAGCGTCAATGAAGAAATTAGCAGCAATATTTTCCAAATCACTGCACTTATTACGCTTGAAACAAGCTATTGTTTTCTGTATTTCATCAATAGTAAATGGTGCCTCTAGCTCATCAATATGTAAAGGTTCGTTACGTGAAATGTAATCAATTAGTTAATAACTAATTAACGCGTTTAAGATCGGCAAGTTTCATCCAAGATAATGTAAGGGAATTGTTAGTGCAAATATAATAGAACAGAACATAATTTTATTAATCCTGGTACACATGAATACACATGGAAAATTCAACAAATAATCAATAATCATAAGCAACATAAAGGTTTCGGTTTTGTATAGATATTAAAACAAACATGGTGTATATAGTACTAATCCTAGTGGTGGTGGTAGTTGTAACGCATACAATTAATTAATTAATCAATTAAGTGGGGAGCAGTGGTCCAGTGGTAGGACACGCGCTTCGGGAACGAGGGGCATGAAACTTAGACTGTAAAATGCATTTACTCACTTACTTACTTCCTTACTTACTTACTTACTAATTTAATAAATGTGCCGTTGTCCTTAACAAATATCGCAAGCGAAACACAGTTAATGAAGAGTGCCCTTATACTCTCATAATTATACATTGACAATGCTTAGATGGTGATAAACAATAGAAATAAGCTTAATACAAAACTATTGTGATTCTTTTATCTTTGCCGGTGGTGAAATCGAAAGGCGGCAAAGTGATTATATTCCATTCAGAAATCTATTAAACATGGTTATACTTCATGGTAGTTTACGTGTATAAAGGGTCAACGGATTACAATATCATGAAAAGCGTGATCAGCTTTTTAGCAATATGTAATAACTACTTGACATGAGAGATGGAGAGAGTGAGAAAGGGAGAATATACGATATGAGGCTGCTTCTGATATGGGAACAGTTCTCAGTTATCAAATAATACATGAATTGTACAATGAGAAAATTGATTTGATAAAAATGATGATAGATAAATATAAAGTTCTGTGGAAATAGTGATAGAAGAAGTAAAAAAAGAAGGATGGTTGGGTGGGGAAGATATTTAATGTCATACATATACATTTATATCGTGTACAATATTGATGTTATAAGCCAATAATGGCAAGAAAAAACTTCGATTTCAAATGGCAATTTCAATGTTAAGTAATCGGTCACAATAATAATGATGAAAGTCATCACTTAAATTCCAAATTACAATAGCAAGTTTAAACATTTATTCCTTTGCTAGAGGCATAACGTTTGCATTGAAACGGCTAATCGTTTACAGGTAGGTTATCGTGCGACGATCTGCCAAGCGTGATCTCATGTTTATTACTGAAAGGGGCACGTGTATTAGCTGCTATTCAAGGATGTACTAGATTCGGTAAGTATTTTTAAATGTCATGTGAAATTAAATAAATGATATTGGCAACATAAGTTTTTTTTTTTACAAAATAGTGGGTTTTAGCATCGAGGTTCTAGGTAGTAGTTATAGCGCTGAATTTACTCATAATGGGTTTATAAACTTACTTATTTGTTCTGTTCGAGTTTCTTTAGAGATGTAGATCATAATATTGATTTTATAGGTGTGTATATGGGTTGAATTATGCCAGGGTATTTCTGTCTTTAAGTCTGGAAGTAAGGGCATGTCAACTTGAAATAGTGTTTGGAACCGACACAGCTCAATTCAAAAGATATATAGGCAGGTTCTCTTGTTCCTTTATTATTCAAATCAAATCGATTTTAGAAGCTATGTCTTTGTAGGGCATGTGATGCTGATTACCTGAAAATGACATGATTAATGAATAGTGATGTACTGACGATGACAATTTTAACTTCTATTCACTTGAAAACTTCCGTTTATCTCTGAATTTAACTTTTTATTTCACAGTCAATCTGATTTACATAATCACAAACATATCATTTATTTACGTCTAATTCGCGGATTAATTTCACAGAAACAACTCGTTAAAAACTTTTAACTTTATACTAGACCAAAAACAAATATGACATGTTTGATTAAAACGTTTTAAATATGATTAATGATTACATACATTTACATGAAATAAAGAAGTCAAACGGCCTAAAATATAAATACTGCCCAGCAGCTAACACAATCGGCATTTAACATATTTTAAGAGATTTTTTTTTGCAAAAAATGTATGTTTGTGTTTACATTATGTAAATGGACAAAATAGAAGAGGTTTTAGAAAAAGTAAAGTTTTCTTTGTGGTTCTCCTATAAATAAAGTGAACGTAACCACTATGTGGACTTTAAGCGAATAACAGGTTTGTATTTATAAGAAAGAATTAAAAGGAACCGTATCTGGTTAAATCGTTACTCTCGATAATAGTCTTGACATTTTGTCAAATATATAGACACAATACACAAAATTAATAATGATAGATGTATCAACTGTTCACCGTGTTATAGTATATTCATTATTCATACTTGTACGAATATTGAGATCGCCGTTCTTCCCCCAAAGATAAAGAGAAAATCGTTTAAAATTGATATCAATGTTGACCTGTTGAAACAAGAATAGGGAGGTGGGGTGCAATTAAATTAAATTAAACACATTCCATTTCCTTCTAGTACAGTCACCACACAGTCGTCCCGGTGGTAGTGTGGTTAGAGCGTCTGTCCCGGAATCGGGATGTCTTGTTTTTAATTCCCGGCCGCGTCATACCAAAGTCGTACGATAAACTAAACATAAAAAAGGAGCCAGACGAAAATGATGAGTTTGAAAACTAGAAAACGATTTAACAGGTGAATGTATTTAACTAGTCTAAGTTAGAATACATGCAAACTTACTGCATATTAGTTTACATGTGTATTTAATTGTCAGATCGAAGTCATTTAAGAAAGTAATTTTACATTAATACATACAAAAACATCCATTTTTATACCATGACAGTACAACAATATCATATAAACTTATGAAACGATGCTTAATTTAAATTGACGAAAAAAGACAAAGCATGGTTGAATATATTACAAAATATCCAGAAATATAACACAAATATGTTAATTCATTTTTATTTGGTCCAATGCCTTTCAAACATGTAAAGTTGAATAACCAGACACCTCCGAGTCTCTGTCGAAAGCTTCGTACGTTGATTCAGCTTCACCTGTTTTGTCTGGAAACAAAATGATATACATACATTTAACGTGCTAACACTAGAAATGTTATTTGTGGACTTTGATCATTTTGGTGCATCAAAATTGAATGTCATACAGTGGACTGATATATACTTAAAAACAGTACATTTGATACTCATAGAGCACATATCTGAAGGTGTTGTGGTATTGATACGCATAGAGCACATATCTGAAGGTGTTGTTTCAATTTTTCGAGATCTGTTTGACTCGGCACAACACAGCTGCAAGTAGATTTATTTCACTGTAAATCGTTCTTCTTTACACATGTTTGCACTCTTAGTCGGTTAAATGCCGTGAAGGTATAACTGGGAAGAGTAATAATTTGTAAACATTCAAATAATGTGTCGACGCGGTATTTACACACACACACACACACACACACACACACACACACACACATATATATATATATATATATATATATATATATATATATATATATATATATTCTGACAATATAGGGTGTTGGTACAAAACCTAATTAAGTGGTGCAAATATTAAACCAATATATGTGGTGGTATAAATATATAATAAAATTTTTAAAAAATATTAAATGGTATAAACCATTTTCTTGCAATAAAAATATGCAAATATCTAGTTTTAATCCTAAATTTATGTCAAAACATAAGACAATACATTATACACGATTTTTTCATGTTCAATCATGCTTAAATGAATGATGACGCAAGTTCAATATTGCACTCAGTGATTTACAGTTGTCATAAATATTACTAACACATTTTTTATTTGAAAATGTTGGGCATATGTACATTTTCTCCGAATATATATATTTCGCCCCGCAATTCGGGTAAATGCATTGTGTGATTTCTGGCATTATTTATAGGTTATGTTTGATAATGATCAGAAATAAGTATACTTCATAGAATTTTAACAAATGATATTTATGCAACAGTATTTATTCCATGTTTTCTAATATTGTGGCTATAAACGCTTTATTTTGTTACACGCCGGTAGACCTATTGTTCTTTCGTAGACGACGCAAATTGATACTCATTTAAATGAATATCAGGAGAAAGATGCAAGGTTTAACAGATGACCACGCTTCACCAGAAGCAATCATAGCTGACAAAGTTAATGTCTTATAATCGAGAAACCTATAAACAGCAGTTGACAATACCATTCAAAAAGTATTTATATATTAGCTCACGTGCATTTATCCAAATTTCATTCAACTTTAACACAAACAACACAAACATTAACAACACACACTAAGCATTAAAATGTGTACTATTTGATTTCTTTTCTAGGAACATATAAAGAGCGATGTATTCTGTCTTGCAAGATCGCACAAAACCTAATTAAGGGGTGCGGTTATATCAATCCAATATATGTGGTGATGTATATGTAATTTATATGCCACATAAATAGGTCCGCAAATGCGAAAAGGCAACAGTTCTATGGCGAATCCAAGATTCGAACCATTGACGTCAAATTTCAAAAACGTAAGAGTAAACATCGCTTCCAGATGAGTTAGAAAGCTGATATTTGGATTGAATATTAGTCTTCAATAAATCTTTTTAGTCTGTAAGGACGAACGTCATGCGGTCAAAAAGAATATTCTATATATACGCCTTAATTTCTATATGTTGCAAAAGTCCCAGGACCATGACAATTTTATGGCATGTACATTAGATACTGGAATTTCCAATTTTAATGATTATCTTTAGCCAATAATTTGTTCGGATCAAAGAAATCTTGTTACTATAAACATTTGGTACAATATATAGGACCAAATGCAAAAGGACTACGTAAAAACGATTATTCAGAAATTCCTTCTTCCCATGAAACTTTCTTATCTCAAATGTCATTTTTCAAAAAATGTAGGTACCGTTAGAAACATTTTACAGTTTCTTACATTACTTCTGCTTTATGTTTGGACCTATCTTTAACGACTTTTGAGGTATAGAAGGCCAAACCTAATCAAAACGGCAAAATTATGTTTATTATGCGAAAAGGTGTTTATTTCAGTTCTTTTCGACTGACATCTTTAAGCATGCCATTAGAAAATCAATGCATCGAGCTATAAAAGATATAGACCATTCTTATCCATATAAAGGTCATTAAACGATTAGAGGTGCATGAAAAAAAAACGGTTCTAATAAATTCTTATTTGTGATGCGATGTTCAATTTCAAAAAGCTACGTACCATATAAAAGGCATTCGAATCCCAACATTTCACACGCTATATGTATGGGATTATCCTTCAACTAACAGCATTAGTGATATATAGAAAGTTAAACCCCGAGAAAACAGGAAATATTTGGAAAATGTGTTCATGTCGTTTGAAAGCTGAATTGGGATAAACATATTGTTCGAAATGTTATTTACAAAGATCAATAATTTTCGAGATGTAAGCATCTTACTGTACTATGGATAAGGCCATTTCTTCCCAGCTGTAACACATCTGGTTCAACCCCGATCTTCAAAACTTAAAGCTTTTTGAAAGGACAATAAATTACACCTGTATTGTCTTTAATGAATATTTATGTTTTTAAGGCCGAATAAAAACAAAACCAAAAAACCCCAAAAAACAAAATTTTTGACCCTTGAGCTTTGCAATTTTCATAATACGGAAGTCACTTTATAGTGTTAATTTGCACCTTCAGTGAAAAAGTAAATCAAATTGTCAAAACGTAACGTTTTTAACATTATGATGTCAAATGACTTTACATTACGTCAGCTTTTGCAAAATATAAAATAAGCTTCAGTTCGTATAAGCTTGCAAATTCGCAAAATTTCAGCACGCATGGAAGCTTCAAAACACTTATAAGCATGTGTTTTTTGTCCTTGGTTCGAAACTTGTATCTTTGTCTTTTCGAATCTGGAAAATGTATATGGAGGTGTACATTTATGTTTTGATTTACACCATCTCTAAAAATTTCGATAAAATGCGATGATGGCGACTGCAGAGTAAATTTTGTGGTCGCTGATCAAAACATACCTAAGAAATCAAGATATAAGCGGTACTGCACTACGGGTAACGCTGTTTTCGATTTTCTACCATATCTGTACCATTTGGCGCAAGCCATTATATTATTTCATTTTGTGATTCCCTTATCATTGTTCCCGTAACATTTCGGACATGTTACCTTTGGCAAATAGCCGGGATTATCCGTGTGTGCAATTGTCATATGCGGGTTTCCCAATGATTTGTGGGAAGGACAAAACAAACAACTGCCGTGCGTTCAGTCAAAGACCTTAACCCAAAGATAAGCAACTCAAATAAGCGTGTGAAGGAAATCTCGTATATCCTTGGCGCCACCGGAATATTGCGAGAAAAAGTCGGTGCGCTTGTAATTGCGCTTGTTCTTCAGGAAGGAAATAGTTTAATTAATAAAAAAAGATAATATTTGCCAATATTTCGGCAATTATTGCCTATATGTCACTTGGCTGATCATACCAACTATTTGTGCATGCGCTAGCTTCATTGGCTGAACTAACGAACTCGCTACCTTGAGCTAGTGAAGATGCCATGTTGCGGAACCTGTTACGCGGTAACGCATGCATCTGCTTCGGGGATGCCGTATTCTATATTTGATCTATTTTCCCGAAGTGTTGTTTACGAACATAAAGTTTTCTCGTGTCATATGACATACACTGGACGAAAGACTTCACCAACATTAAGGAAGGAGAGCAGAAAAAAGAAATTTTTTTTTTTATTTTTACCAATCATCTGTGAACGATCTACTTTATAAATGTTATATAATTATATTTATATTATATCTTATTTAACCGATTTCGCCGAAGTTGCGAAGTTGACATTTAATGGATAAACACTGTAATTTTAATATGTTTATATCCGTATGAGGCCCTATGTCACCTTGAATTCACATTGAATCACATCCACGAACCATGGTGATTTTCTTTAATTCCTGATTTGTGGTCCCCTGTTAAACTTGAAGCTTAAGTTTTGCCTTTAATGAACTATGTATGTAGTGTATATCCGTCTCACTCCGGGTAGAAATGAATGGGTATGCATCATAAAGCTGCTATATTATACATGGTACATGATATCTCTCTTGCTTGAGGCTCGACATAGCGGCAGTGCCAGGACTGGTTGGCCCAATGTGACTGGGTATGGTCACTTGTGTGGTACTAACTTGTCTTCAGCGTAATATATATGTAGATAATGTTCACAAATGACAGAAATACTGTCGGCGGGCCGTTAAACCTAGGGTAAGTTGTTGAATGGGGCGACAGGGGAGTGTTTTGGAGACAATGTCTCTTACTGATGTAAGAATGGGTCTAGGGCGATCCTCTAAGATTTTTATATTTTTTTTAATATTTGTTTAAAAGCTGATTTAAAATGTTTAGGTAATTCAATAATGACTTTTAAAAATACTAGATTGCTACATTGCTAGCCTTATTGCATACCACACATAAAACATTTTCGTTCGTTTAATATAATCATATTTATGAATACATAAATTTTAAAACTCAGGTATTTCATATATAAACGTCAGGTATACCATGTCAACGTGTCCTATCCGAATTTCATGTGTTACATGTTTCGCAAATATTTATAATATGATTTCGAATATTTTACACGTTTCAGTGATCACCTTTACGGAAAAATAATGTTTATGGTAAATTCGGTAGCCTTTCCCTCGAAATTGGTTATTTTTAGACAACCGAGGTTAATTATCAATATTACCTAGAGATTGGTTCATAAATATAGTAAATATAACATTTGTGGAAATGTCAAACTGACACCGAATTCAGCTGAACTCAGCTGATATACTCCATACCTGCATATGCACAGGATGTGTCCTCGTTTTGAATAATTAAGCCATCTATTTGTACAATTAAAGGTTTGTAAACAAATTTCAGTATCTGTCGTTTTATAATTAAGAGGGAAGTATAAGGTAAAGGAAGATAAATGAGATCGAAATAAATGGGGGAAGAAACAAAAAAAGGCAAAAGAAGACAAATAAAAATTCTAAACATCACATTGTATGTCAATTTGATATGGAATTTGTTCAATTGCGATGCAAGAAAGAAATAGAGAATAAGACAGAGAGAGACAGGGAAAAATCACAGGAGAAGGAAATGGGCAAAATAGAGATAGACATATAAACAAATGAAAACAGACGAATGAAAAGAAAGAGAGAAAGAGAAAGGAGGGACACATCAGCATAATACAGCGTAGTCCAAGAATGACTGTGTTGTATGATGTCACATGTATACGCCACATGCATGATATTGCAGTGAGCCACTACTACTAACATGCATGTTTTTTTAGGTAGATGTATGTCTCAAACGTATTAAGGGAACACGTATTACAATGGCCATTACTTTGCGCCATAGAGGGTCTTGAAATATGTTCAACCCTTTCCGACTTATCTTCAGAAAACACCAAAGTGCCACGTAGCTCGTGTAATGAAGTCGATCCGATGCCGGATTGCGTTTGTGAAAACCAGTAAACTAAGTTACTAGAATACATGATAATACTATATACAAGTTGTCTTACTATATACATTATGATGAGAGACATACAAGGACGTAGGTAGGACGTTAAGATGTTACACACTTTCTGGCCGGGGGTCCAGGTGCAACCTGGGACCCTTTTGGGTACAGGGTGTTTAATCTAGGTATTTTATCCAGCTGTCGATCAATCTTGTTCACCCAAATAATATTAATCTCGCTCCGTATATAACAGGATATAAACGTCCCATATTTGAATTGCAAGTATGAATGAAATCGGGGTTTGCTTATCAAAATTCGCATATCTCAAACCGATATAGACAACAACATACTGCCTACCTGTTTGTGTGCAGGTGGCTGTTGCAGCTTGTCATGCATCGATATTTCCGAATCCAGGGATATAAATCCTATTTCGGGCAATTCGTATAAAAACTTTAGACAAGGTTAGAATTCTGATTTAAAAAAAAATCGATGATTTTTACAATTGGTAATTTTATGATTCAGAATCATATTGAATTGATAGATTGGGGTCATATTGCTTATGTAAACTGTTTCCCAGTTGACGTAAAATAAATAAGTTTATCATCTAAATATCATCTGAAAGGACTTTCAAAGCACTACAAGTTGTCCTCATAGTGTCTGGATAGTATATCGTTTTTGAGATACTTATGGCCGATTCCAATTTTAAATTTATACAAAAGAATAAGACTCACACAAGACAAAAACACAGGATTTCTTTTTTTCAGATTGATGCAAAGTCATTTTTACACTCAGGAGGTCGTGGTTTCGATCCCTGGTCCGACATACATGTACTGAAGTCGCAAAATATGATACCAGTGTAGCTCCCTTGCTTGGCGCTAAGCATATAATTGTCTTTTCAGGTCTGGTTGGCTCGGTGTCAGGATAATGTTACTTGATTTACATAATGCTACATGTCTACGGCCATCGTCGAATACCCCCGGTTGACTTATTACATGACATCAGTAGTGAAACAGAATATGTCAACCGGGGAAATTCGACGATGGTCTAAGGCGTGATACTGCAGTGTGATAACACACTTAAATATCAACCATAATTATCAACACTTTGATATGAAATGTCGGTATTATTTCATCCAAGACATAAAACAATGTTTACATTGTTAATGTGTGATGTCATTAAAATGAAATAAAGAAGATAGATAGTGTATATTATGTAATGCTATTGGACACGATTTCCAAACAGAATGAAGTCAATTACATTAATATCATTGTAAGAATATGATATCAATTGAAAGTCATACTAATGACAACTTTTTTTATTTGGAATTTATATATTTTATCTAATGCGTTTCGGTGGATTAAAGGGAAATATCAGTGAATTAAAAATGGTTATTTCACGGCTTAAAACAGT
>CM037791.1:27769765-27781823 GCA_021229015.1 Solen grandis | reverse complement strand
TGTAATTTTTTTCCCATTTTGTATAGATAAAATCAATTCATCAAAATCTTGCTAAAACAAAAGCAAATCTATATTCACCCATCAACTTCAAAGTGAGGGGGTCATTAAAATGGGATAAGAAGCCTTTACTTAACGTAATTAGATTTAGTGTGTTTAGCATAGCAAGCTACAATAAATCAAAGTCAACTGTATTCTGTTATTTCTAGAATCCATAAGCTGGTTGTGAAAGACAATTCTTAATAAGCACACAATGACTTCACTGTACAATGTCAAGACATATCTTGGTAAAACAATTTTAGCATTTAATGGTTACTCCGATCGGAACTTACCATGAACATATGTTTCAGACTGTGCTCTGAGGGGGACGGAATGGTCAGCATGGCAAAGTGACGGATAAATCTCGGAGTCACGTTGTTCCTGCCACCACCAGGGGGTGCACATGCGGCTGCTAGTGTCACATCCTGATCATTGTGAAAAAAAACATGAAAATTAGTTCATGGAAAATGTGATCCTTTGTGTCTGGTAAATTACTGACTCTGAGAAGAAATGATAACAATAAAGAAGAAATGAAGCAGTCTGGACTGATCTATCATAAAATTCATATTTTGGTGTACAGAACGCATGCTAAGTGTTGAAAAAAAAAGAGTTAATTTAGGGATGTCATCAATGATTTATTATCATTCACCTAAAATCAGTGAATTAGATAAGTCAAGGTCACATAAAGATCAAATTAAATTAATAAAGTGAGTTTGAAGGTACAGAAATAAGGCACATTTTGTACAAATTCTAATAACCTAACAAAAGGAATAAAACATTCATTTTAGCAGATCAGGAATGGACAAAATAACACCCCATTCTCAAAAATGATCGTGACAAATTTGCCGCTGACGACGTACCTGGATTTCACGCCAAAAGAGAGCCTCCCTGTCGTAAAAGCCTCCAAAGTCCTGGTACTGTCTCAACAGTTCAATGGGCGGCTGGGACCCGTATGTGTCCAACTTGGGCATGTTCAAATCGTCAATGAAGAAGATCACGCGCTTCTCCCTGGGTGCACCTACATGTACAGGAAACAAAATGACATAGTTTGACTTTAATGATTTTCTCAGGCTGATCTGGTTTAATCAGTGAGGTTGTTGTTGTTGGGCTGATATTTCCATCATTTACAAGAAATAACTACTTCATCTAAATGAAATTTTGCTTGTTGCTCTGTGAAAAATTCAAATGCAGTGTCTGCCTAGTGAAAACATTGCTTTCATCCATCTTAAATATACACAAAGTTCATAGAATCCAAGACACAAAGTACTGGCACTACCCAGGGATCATCCAATGGGATTGGCATAACTTGTTTCCAAATTTAAGTGAAAGGAACTAGAGCTGTATGCACCTCTACACCAACTTCACTCAAAAACTTTAAATCTTAAACTTTGTGTAAAGCAGGATCGGGTGGGACAGGTGGGGATATATATATAACCCTGATTTCAGGAGACTGAAGGAGATCGCCCAATCAGTTCTTACCGAGGACAGTTTTCCTCTTCTTCTCCAGTTTACTCTCAATCATTTCCTGCGTACGCTTGCTGGAGGTCTGAGCCGAGAAGTTGATGAAGTACGGGACGTAGCTGGCCTTCTCCGAGATATTCATCAGCAAGCCTCTAGCAATCACAGACTGAAATCATCAAAATAAAGCTCCTTTAGAGAAAGACATCCTTTATAGATACACTCATTTTTTTTGCCTTTTTCATTTTCTTTTCTATTTAATTTATAATTTTAACACAATGATTAGTATATCTAGTAGCTTTTGAATAAAAACTGGATACTTGTAACATAAACTCAGCACTAGGTTAATGGGCAATTTTTTTTTTTTATCATATACCATATTTTTACAGGAATAAAATATTTGCTTTAACTTAATGCAAAAGAAGGAAAGCATAACAAAAGAACAGCACAAACATTAGTCTGAATCAAATCAATTTTGTCTTCAATCTTGGCTTTTTCCATTTTCCCCAAAAAAGCTCACCTTTCCGACACCAGTTTCTCCGGAGTACAAAACTGGGTGACGCACTGCTAGCAGCTTCTCAAGCAGGTAACCGAACCTGACCGTGTCAACTGTGGGTACCAGCATCTCAAAGAACGGGACCTCCTTGTTGTACTTGAAGGCGGGAACGATTTTCTCCCACATGTCCATACGTTTTGTCTCAAAGTCAACAAAACAACTCCAGAGGTCGCCACCAGGGGGCAGCTGTAAGGTCAAGAGAAGGATGTTACTCCCATGTGATTTATGTAAAATCAGGGTTCATCACATGTAATTTATGTGATTTACACACTGTGTGGTGCAATGGTTGATTGTATCTTTATGTGATTTGCAACATATTTCTTGTGATTTACTATGTATGTTGATTAATTTTATGTGATTTGCAACATAATTTTTATGGGGTTTACTGACTTATGTGAACTGGGGTATATGTAATTAGATATTAAATGAGAATAATCAAATCATGTGACCATATCCTCTTATCCTAATCGAAGTGCCTACTGATTAAAAGTTTTATGCAGTTTTCTTAAAATTGACTCATCAATTCAATTTTGTTTAATTGAAATCATCAAAAACAGAACATGACCTCAAGAAGTGCCTACGACAAAAAAGAACAGATCTGGCTCTGACATCTCAAAAATATGCTCAAATTCAAAGTATAGCCATTAGGTTCAATAGGGATTTGAGTTTGAATCTGATCCCATACTTCAATATATTTGGGAACTTTGGCTCAGACCTAAATCTAAACCCTTACCTTGGCGTCACCATTATCATCAAAGGTATTCCGCATGAACGTATCAAAGGAGTCCCAGTTAGACTCGATGATGTTGCCACCGATGGACCAGAGGTAGCAGAAGACGAAGGTGGTACAGATGAGAATGTTGAGCTTGTTGGGGTCCATGCTGAAGTCTGGTCCCCCGCGCTGGAACAGGAGGGACTCCAGCAACTTGCAGAGCATCTCAACCTTCGCGATGTCCACCTGGGGGAAATGAGACAATATCATACTGGTGTCAGTTATAATGGTACATGTATCATTGATGATTGTAATGGTATATGTATAACTTCTGTGGGATAGAGGGTGGCTGCTGGTTGCCATCATGAATGTCTATGATGGTCTGATTATTGCTTGATCCAGGGCAAGCAGTTGCTCAAGAAATTTTTGGCCAAAATCAGTTTCCTATTTTAAAACTGGCACAGATTCCCTTGATTGTTTTTTTTTTTTTTCAAATGTGGGTCAAGTGACACTTTGATGAATAGATAAAGAGACAAATTTTGAAATATTTTGGGGTCAATAAGAAAATGTGAGAGGCAAAATGGGCATTGTTGTGTCATGGACACAATGTGCTGGTACTAGACTGTTCAATATTTCAGAATAAATGAACAGAGCTAAAATACAAGATGAATAAAAAAAATTCTACCCACTTTATTTTAGTATCTCATTTATACCAGTCCTGTGCAGAAAGCAGTGGAAGTATCAGCTGAGTTTAGATGCAGAAACATTATGTCCTTCATTTTTGTGTCTCCTGCTGTAAGCAGAGGTGATACACAGAGATCACTTGTCTGTTGTCTGTCCGTTCATCTGTCACACTTTTTTCCGTCATGCTTCAGCAGGTGAAACATGTGTTCCAAAGAACACTCTTGTTAATGAAAACAAGCGTGTTCTTTAGAACACATGTGTCAACTGTTGAAGCATGATGGAAAAAGTGTGATGGACAAACAAGAAGAAAAAGTGACAGACAGACAGTCAACAGAAAAGTGATCCCTATGTGTCCCCTCTGCTAACAGCAGATGACAAAAAAAAAATGGATCAAAGTTTACCAATAAAAAAAAAACTGCATACTGAGGGCTGACAATAAAACACTTTCATCTCCTTTTATATCTTAATGCTCTTAGAAAAGCTTCCCAGTCAGCCCTCTACATTCAGACAGTGGAAAGTCTCACCTGATTGATAATCTGAGTGCACTTCTTGCTGACGAAGCGCAGGCCGATCTCGACGTAGCGCTCGAAGAGATCCAGTATGTACTGTTTCACCTCATCCTTTAACTTAGCGCTCCATTTGTGCATCCACGTATGGACATACGGCATCCACTTGAGCTCGTCTGCGTCTACGTAAACCATACCACACCTGGTGGTACAGAAAACAAACATTTATACATGTAACTGCCTCATCGGTTACCCACGGTCAATTTGTTCTATTATTCTTCATTCATCATTAGTGGGATTTTTAGACAAGCTAGTCTTAAGTTTTTATGCATTAAGCCTGAACATATTTAAGTCAATCAAAATGAAATTGGTTAGAAAAGAAAGGTGATCAGACAGAAAGAATAACAGATAGGTGATCAGAGAGAGAGATAAACAAACAGTCAGGTGATCAGATAGACAAGTGATCAGACAGACGGACAGATAAATGACAGACAGGTGATTAGATAGAGAGATAAACAAACAGACAAGTGATCAGATAGACAGGTGATCAGACAGACGGACAGGTACCTGCTGACAGTGGCTGGGGAAGCCACTGCGAGGTCCTGCACCTCAAACAACATGTGGATGTAAGGTGTAAACTTGATACGCTCGCTGTTAGCCAGACACAACATCTTGTTGTCATCCAGCACTGTGTTCATGTTCTCGATCCAGAGGGCGTCCACCGGTCCGTCACACACGACCCACTGGTGGTCCGTTGACGTGTCCTGTAGACACGGAAAAAAATGCAATCAGGATCTGTTTAGATATTCATCCAACTCCTATCAGTTTGTTTTAGATTGTTTAACTTAAGGCCCAATGAAATTACTTTATTTGGTCCTAAACTGTTAAAAGATAAGGTTAAATGTTAATTTTGAAAAGAAAATGTTAGTAACACCATTAAAATAAACATAAAAATTAAAGCAATCTAAAAAACGCTGACATGGTCATTTCATCTTTTAGAATCCACAACAATATTAAAAGTAGGTTTGATTTTAAGATTTTCCTATATTTATTCCCATGAATTTAAGAAGGCTTTTTTGAGTAGATGGCAGAAATTTTAATATTCTGATATCTAGAGAAACAATTGAATTTTTAAAAAACATCTTTCAAAAGGATTTTTAAAAGATATCTCAATACCACTGAAAAGGGGTCATATCATATAAGGCGATTACATTAAGAAGAAAAGCATATACAAATCTGCAAAGAGAATATTCTGATTTTAATGATGGGAGATATTTTAATGCTTAATGCAGCCATGCAATACAAACAGACTATAAAAGATGAAACCAACATCTGCAAGAAGGAAAAGCCCAAATGCAATATTATAAAAAAAAAAGAAAGACATACAGCAAATCATGCAAGTTTCAAGAATGGCAGCAAACGTACAGATATTTCTTTTTTAGAAAAACAAAACAAAAAAACACGACTATTTGGATGCCACTGGTATACCATAATGATACTGATATAACTGTCTATGATGTAAACCCAGAAAATAAATCAAAACATGCAACCCACATCCTGGTGTTTGGGAGGGAAATCTATGTATTATATGTCACATGCAACAAACAGGACAACAATGATGATGCTGATAATGATAGCAATGATGATGATAGTGATGATGATGACAATGATGATGATAGTGATGATGATGAACTTGTTTTTCAGCTTCACTTAGATATAAATCCATTGACAGCCATATTTTTTTTATATAATTTACTAATGTTCAAGGCACAAAGTACTGGTCCAACATAAGAAAAACAGATCCACTTTGATCCAACTTAACAGACTGCCATCACTTATTTAACATAATTACAGAACTCTACCAGACTTTCTATTTAGATAAGTATGTATGGATGACACAAGCTGGTTATGCCCGGACGGGTTAACATACATGAATATCTGAGGCATGCAAGGGGGTATATTTGACAGAATTTATAAATATATATAGGAAGGAATGACACTGTTTGCTCAAAAGTATGTTAGCAGATTTTCCATGCAAAAATTTCTTTTTTATAAAATAATGAAAACATTTTTAAATCTGATTTTTTTTTCTCTTGAAAACATGCATGACAGGAAAATCCTGAAAAACAAGTGGATACTCATTATTTTTAACATAAACATTATTGAACTTGCCGATTGTTTTTTTGTTTGTTAAATCTAAGCATTTTTTCTTCCATTTTAACATTTCTTAAAAAGTGTGATTTTAAGGTTTGTTTCAATTCTGAAAATATGAAAACACTGCTAATGTGATGTATGAGTCAAACAGTGCCTAAACAGATGTTGAGAAATGTAGACTTGTCACTGAAAATAATAAAACTGTGACTTAACGTGTTTTTCCTCACTTTCTTCAATGTCTCATTGTCCAGATATCAGTCATATGGACAGTCCTTTGTCTCTATTTTAGAGAAAAAAATAATGCTGACTTACTACTACATGTATATTACACCATAAGACATGTGGCATGATACCATGCCCAGTCAAATAATCCTGACACTAAACCAACCAATCCTGAAACTACCCTTATATACTGAGTCCCATAAAAGCAATGATGATATATATATGCCATTTTTAGTAACTTAAGTAAGTCATGGCCAAAGATTAAACCCACAACCTCTAGCTACCAAAACAAACTTTCTTACAACTTGCAACATTTTGGAATTACATGTATGTAAAAAAAATCAGTTTAGAATTTGCAGTGACAAGTCTACATCTCCTTAACACCCTGTAGTAAGTTAAGGTATGGGTTAGTACCAACCTTTGCCTACAAACAGAAAACAAAACAACAACAAATTAGTCAACACTATACACTAATACACATCGTCGGAAAACCCACGTTCCCTCAATACGCTTTGCTTCTTAATCGACTGTGGGATATTTAGCCAGCAAAACCTTGTATTTATGAATGACTGATTAAGCATTTCACTGGATCACTGGCTGAGACAGCACAGAGGCAGCAGGGCTCGTTTGACCAGTGAGACCACGTGGGATTTTGAATGTTAGTTTCGTTCTGCCATGTAGAGGTGACCTCACGCTTGTCTAAACATAGTGGTTTATTTTGCGGGGAACAATGAGTCAGCTTTAGCTTTTGT
Organism: Solen grandis; assembly: GCA_021229015.1. Taxonomy (NCBI): domain Eukaryota; kingdom Metazoa; phylum Mollusca; class Bivalvia; order Adapedonta; family Solenidae; genus Solen; species Solen grandis. The sequence continues at coordinate 27,774,743 of CM037791.1, read as the reverse complement.
AACTTCAATGAAAAGCATCAAAATTCTGTGTGTAATTTCAGTGGTCAGCAAGTAGCTGATAAATATTCATGAAAATGAAGTTTTGCCAGCTGGATATCCCACAGTATATACAGTAGTGATAACAGAATATAATCGTGGGTTTTCGACAATGTCTTATACAGGGCCTGACAACAAACAATGATAATATAGGCTGGTTGTTAATTACAACCCACACTTGAACACCAAACGTGTGGTAAAATAAACATCACACCACCAAAACAATATTATTTTTTTGTTAAACTAAAATTTGCTTCATGAAGTTATTTAGATGACCAAGTTGAAATTTCTCGAGTCTGTATATTCCACACCCTTGCCTCTGGCCACACATTGGTGAAAGATTCTGAATATATCAGACCCCCAGATAAACTTTTGTTAAATAATGATCCTTGATTTCTTGATGGTCTTCATTTCAAAACTTTCATATATATGTTGTTTTTTTTCATTTATATTGTTTTCACTGTTTCAGCAATTAAAACTCCAATTATCTGCCATACATTTTGACATTTATTTAATATTTTTGTTTTTTTATGCTAGTTTCAGAATGACACAGAGAGTTGTGCTACATAAGTTTGTTTGATAACAACAATATATTGAAATATTATTAATTTATCTTTGTCAGCATTTGGAAAAAAATATTCCTTGATTGAAATTCTTTTAAGAAGATACAGAGACAAGTGCACCCATGCCAGCAAACATCCCAAGTTTTAAACTCCATTGTGTTGAAAACAAACCTTGAATGCCTATTTAAACAAAATATTTTCAATTAAATTACATGAAAAGGAAAGTTCAGTTTTTTTTTTACAATCTAAAATATTCACTACAAACAAAAATGATGTATAACAGATATAATTTTACATCGCTTGATATTTAACATCAAGACCAACAGAAGCAATGATACGTAAACAATCAGGAAATACAAATAAAGGAGAGAAAAACCTCTTAAATACAAAAAATAAAATTAAAAAAGTTTTCATGAACATATTCAATGCAATGGACATTAAGAAGCAAAATATTTGATCAAAAATCAGTAAAATGTACAAGATATTGAATATCATCAAAAGATTTAGTACTTGTCAATACAAACAATATATTCAAGATATGTCTGCATTCAGCGTAGGTGAGTATCAATATAACCTGAAGTAAAATATATCTTTTTTGGTAATTATTGTTAGCTGTTAAATGTCATTTGTCAGTTATACTGATTAAAGGGAATTTGAAACACATATTAGTTTATGTTTATTCTTTAATAACAATATACGTTTATGAGTGTGAGAGAGAGAGAGGAAGTGGGTGTTTGTGTGATTGTGGTTGTATCCCATTACTAGTGAGGACTTTACCTGTACACAGTGGCGCACAGTGAGGCCCATAAGTCCATCATGCCACTCCAGTGTCAGTTTGTTCACGCCACCATACAGTTCATCCATAGTGATGGCTTTTGGGTTCATGACATAAGTATGGACTGGCTGGTAGAATTCCTTCTGTACTTTTTTCTCATACAGATTTCCACAAGTTTCGGCCAAAACCTGAAAATTTACACAACGACAGAAACATTAACATATTGCAAACTTAAGTCATGGTTAACTCTGACTTAGAAACAAACTTAATTATATCATCAGTGAGTGTGTTAATAAATTTACACTTCCTTACACCGTTTATGATTGTGAATTGATTTAAATCATATTTAGTTAAGTATACAACATGCTGTAGTACATCAGTACCTGGTAGATAGTGGTCTTTCCACCTCCTGTTGGTCCAACCAACATGACACCATGTCTCACTTCCAGTGTCTCGTAGAACTGGATGACCTTCTTGACCTGTGTTGATAGGACAACCAGATGCCTGTTCTCGATCACACTGATGATTTCCTCCTGGAGCTGACCATAGTCGTGTTCTGGGATCATCACGCCCGGGAATAAATCTTGGAGGATAGCCTAGCGTAAAAAGTTCAAATTTAAAAAAAAATTAATTGTTCATGTTTTATTTACATCTTTAGGAATAAAGCAAAAAAGTATACTGCATAGTCAAAAATTGATGTTCATATATAAACGTAACGTTTTAAGTTACAACTATGGATCCAGATCTTTGATTTATTTACTGATGTTCTATAATCACAAAAGGATTTAATACAACACTGTGACAGGAGATGGACCGCAAATACTTAATAAACAAGAGTGTTCTCTGGAACACATGTGTCACCTGCTGAAGCGTGATGGAAAAAGTGTGATGGACAGACAGGCGGACAGATAGACAGACGACAGAAAAGTGATTCCTGTGTGGCACTACTGCTTACAGCAGGTGACACAATAAATTGTCTTCTTCATGTATAGTATTGCCAAAATAATGTTAATTTTGAACATTAACAATATTTATTTATTATAAAGATAAGGACATAAATGCAAGACCTTATGGATTTTAAACTATAAGGATTCCAATTAACCACACTTCTGAGAGAAATTTAACACTAAGAGAAATCTTACATGTACCATAAGTGATTGGACACCTTGATTTACAATGCCACAATTAAAGGTACCTGGAAGAGAACGGCATCCTGAGCCAGAAACTTAGGCAGGTTACTGTCCCTGAGGGCACGGATCAACACCACGTCTTCATTCTTGTCCGGGTTCTGCCTCTTCAGCGCACCAGCCATTACAAGCACTGACTTCACGGCTCGCATGCCGAAGTCATAATGGTCCTGCTGGGAGAGCTGCTCACTGCAGAGTTTGTACATCTGTACCATCTTCTGGGCAAGGTTCTTTGAGGACTCGAAACCCTCGGAGTACAGGATCACTTCAGCAATGAGGGCTGTTGGAAGAAATGATGTGTTAATTGTTGACAGACTTTTACATTTCATCAACGGTGGTTTAGTCATTTTCAGACAGCTGCGTCGCTGAGATATCAAGCCATAAACAGTTGGCTAACATTTTGAGTGGAGATACTGTTTTACTAAAGAAAAATAACTTAACCAAGATTAAGAAAACAAAGATTTCATTCTTTTGCAGGCATTCTTTCTTTTCTAACTAATCCCTTTCATTTTTTTTTCTTCAATTTTCCTAAAAATATTAAGATTTTTAAGATTTTTCATAAAACTTATTACTGTAATGATTAGAGAAATAATATCTTATAACTCATATTTTCAATAATTGCTGCTTGGACCTATACTATGCTAACTAAAGGGATAATTAAGAATCTTGACCAAAATAAAGAGGATAAAACCCCACAAATTTTGTGACCACACCCAGTCTTCAGTGGAGAAATTTAAACCTCATCTTTTCTCTAGTTTACGGATTGTTTAAATTCACAGCTAGGTCAAATGATTACAAACAGAATCACAAACAAACCCTTGACCTCTTTATGTAAATAGGGTCAATCATCCTAGAGTAGCTATTGGATAATCTGACAGATTAATTTGAATATGTCTGTAAACATGGGAAAGGTCACATGATATCCCAGTGTAGCTATTGGATAATCGACAGATTAATTTAATATGTTGTAAAATGGAAAATCACATGATATCCCAGTATAGCTACTGGATAATCTGACAGATTAATTTATATATGTCTGTAAACATGAGAAAAGTCACATGATATCCCAGTGTAGCTATTGGATAATCTGACAGATTAATTTGAATATGTCTGTAAACATGAGAAAAGATGATAATCTGACAGATTAATTTGAATATGTCTGTAAACATGGGAAAAGTCACATGATATCCCAGTGTAGCTATTGGATAATCTGACAGATTAATTTGAATATATCTGTAAACTGACAAATTAATTTGAATATATAAACACTAGAAATGTTTGTTGGATCTGCAGTCATGTACCCTACCACTTGATCATGTTGGCTTCTTGTAAGACTTGTTTGTTGGGATTAACGTCCCACTAACAGTATTTCAGTCATTTGGAGTCTTGTAAGACTTACCATAGTCCGGCACCATCATAGAGATAGGCCTGAAGAGAGACTTGAGGTTATCCGGAAGTTCCGTTCGGCCGGCGTACCCGGGGTTCATGGTGATGAAGGCAGCACAACTCATGACCAGCTTGATCTCACGGCCCTCAAACATGAACCTCTGCAGCTGTTGGTACAACACACAAACACAGTGTAGTTAACCATTACCGCATGAGTATTCATGTACAAATTTATGACTTGATGAATATCAATTGATTGATCTTTAAAATTGTTTATGATATAATGGATTTTTTTCTTTGCCACAAATGACTGTAGAAACTGAGCTACAAAAATGTATGCGCAAACAGAGAAGACCCTGATCAGACAGCCTTCTGATTCAGGTCTGCTCTGTTTGCCTATGCTCTGTAGTTACAAGTAGTCAGTCTCATTTTTATTTATTTTATTTATTTATTTTTTTTAAAATTGAGTCTGATCTAGTGTTTTTATGTCATGCATATGTCCTATAAAGATATTAATTAAATAAACAAATGGATATCAACCCACAATATAGATATTTCTAACAACACTTTTAAAACATTGAGGATCTCAAAGACCATTTTCTGTAATAAATATTTTTGATTTCATGAATTAAGAATTAATAAGCTTTATAAAATGTCATTTGAACTTTGTTTTTTGTGACAATTAAAAAAATATATATTATCAAAATAAAAAAATGTGTATGATATATAGTGGTAAAGAATAAATCTTAAAAAAAATAAGATTTTGAATAATATTCCTTATGACTTTAAATGTGATAAAAAGCATTAAATGATTACAATAAATAAATGCAGGACATCGACATGTTTCAATCCAAAATGAAAACAAGGCACTTCTTTATTAAAAGATTGTTCCAAAAATAAATCAATACATTAAAAGGGGAGAAAAAACATGCAAAGTTGAATACCATGCTCATTTAAATTTCATTAATTATGTGTTGTGTACAAATGGACGCTATAATGAGAAAACCTGAAAGCCATAATTAAAACTGAAA
>CM037791.1:27736878-27769665 GCA_021229015.1 Solen grandis | reverse complement strand
CTTGAAATCTTTAAAAATGATATTGAGATTATTTTTTATTGATATCAGAAATTCGATTGTAATTTATCAAACAGCTTATAGTATCTATAATTACCCTCCTGGTGGTTGTCTGATTCTTTTCTGGAACTACTAACGTCTAGAATTGTGCTGTAGCCTAAAATTTAAAGGCATGTATCAACGAAGCTTTTACTTTTGTGTAAAGCGTATTTATTTTAACAGTTACCATTAATCATAAACAATAAAAAAAATTACAAACTAAACCAATTTCGGACTTCGATAGCTGTCTGACAAAATATTAGTTTTATGAGAGAATAAATAGTGATCGGCAAAGAAGAATTTAACTTTTTCACGTAATTTCTAAAGTGCTGCGACTTCATTAAAAACCTTCGAAGAATTCCTCCTTTACCGAAACACATTTTGTTACCTTTTTACCCAATCGGGAAAAAAGCAAATTAAAAGTATTTTGTATCTATGGAGACACTGATAAATGGCGCTGTCTTGACTTATATTTATTTTAAGGAAATTATTTAGCTTTGGAAATATAAAACGTCACAGAAAACATTACACTTGTGAGAGGATGCGTTGTCGTGTATAAGATGAAATCCGACCACTGGCCCACAAGTATTGAAGAAATGGCGAACATTTATTTTTCTGAACTTGTGATTCTCTTGGGAATAATAGAGCATTTTTTATCTTTTCGATTCCATTACCATTCCTTCTCTGTGGCGCAAATATCTGCAGCCAGATTTGGTCACCTGAGAAATAACCGGACTATCACAGCCTTTTTATGTTTTCAAAAGTACCCAGGCATGTTTAGGACGTTGTTACCTTTGCTCCTTAGAGAGCTAATGACGTACCCACCTAGCGCAAAACTTTGTCAGGTCCATACGTGTTTCAGAAATTGTTCTCATATTGCCATCTATATGCCAGTACAACTGGTCATACATTTCATCGACAATCACGTATCCTGTTCGACCACAATTTTTACAGCAGTTAATATTTGCTTTTGGAACTGAAGTTTTAGTCCTACCAGAACGGGTGTCATTATCGACAGATAACCGCATTAAGTCATGGTCAGCTAAAAATGAGCGCAATGACATAGACTAGGGTCCTGACGTACCACACTTTTATTCAACTATCTACTTTGAAATTATATCAAGCTTAATGCGGCATTTAACATAGCTTAGGAATTTAGTCTTTCCGCTCGTTTTACAACGTAGCAATTGGTCAGTGTATATGTACGGTGGCATAAAGGTGACATGGAAGATGTTTTTTATATTACGTGCGCACGTAGTAACTTTTACGTGCGCACGTAGTAGTTATTACGTGCGCACGTAGTAGCTTTACGTGCGCACGTAGTAGCTTTACGTGCGCACGTAGTAGTTTTACGTGCGCACGTAGTGGATAATACTTGCGTAGTAGCTATTACGTGCGCACGTAGTATCTATTACGTTCGCACGTAATAGCTATTACGTGCGCACGTAGTATTTTTACACTAGTTTTGCATTTTTACAGCTTTAAATTAAAAAAAAACAATCGCACAGGAATTCCAAAGATGCTTAGATCAATCGGATCTACATCCTTATAACGACCCTAGCAAAGCGGCAAGCCGATTGCATTGTTACTGCCTATATTTTTAAAAAAAAATACGCCCCCTAACCCGAACTCCTGGATCCGACTCTGTATGTCACTAGGGATGTTAAAGGTTGTAGGATAACTTAAAACAATACTAACATCTGATGAAGTAAGTACTTTTAAAATGAAACTTTTAATAAAATTTACAAAAGGAAATGACTTGCATATTGTTGTAATCAGAACAATAAAATCATATGAGGCTTTTAATACAACAGACATTATACAATGTTTACAGTCTTAGTTTGCGTGTTGATACATCTTCATAAACAACATAAAAAACTATCCATCTATACATGTTAAAGCACTTTTCACAAATGCTCGAAGAAGAGAAATAGTAAATAGCAGCTTTTGTAAACTAGATTTTACACAACCTACAGTCAACTTATAAAATGAAATGGGTGACTATTACACTGTTGTTAGCAAAAATAAGTATATTATTGGGACTGGTGAAGTAGTAAAAATGCCCCCCCCCCTTTTTTTTTTTGCATATCATATATTTTCCTGGTATACCTTGCACCATTAAATTAATATAAAATAGTGGCATCAAGGAGACATGGAAGATTATTTTTATATCACGCCCCATGCAGTAACCACTATGTTCGCATGCAGTAGCTTTCGCATGTGTATGCAGTAGCTACAATGTTCACATGCAAAATCGTATGTTAGACTAGTTATCACTTGTGCAAGTGATAGCTACCGCGTGTGCATCCAGAAGCTATCAAGTTTGCACACAGTGGTTATCATTATATATATATATCCATTTTATGCCACCAAAGTTTAAAGTTCCAAAAAGATTGCTTATTAGCTTTTAAAAGCATCTATTTAATTAAAAAAGTTCTTTGTCAGTGTTTGTTGGATTTGGCCATTACTTGAACCGTGTAAGGCTATGACAGATTCTTGCCCAAATTGGTGTTTGAACCCACAAAATTCAGTTCCATTGTCATATAATGGTAACCTACGACTGGACCTCACTGCCCTTATGCTTGATAAATGAAATTTATAGAGTCTGAAACTGTAAAATAGGCATTTTAAATATAATTAAATTTAGCTATGGCATTGTAGCCATAAACATTGCTTCTAATTAAGTGAGTTAAAATGATGTGAATGAACGAGGAAAGAATATAAGGTGAAAATTTAGCTTCAATGATTCAAAGAAAATAATTCTAAGACTTACAGATCAGATATACCAATATTCGTTTAAATATTACAGCCATAAACACTGACTTCAAATATTTTTATCTCATGGACATAATATTGTCTTGAAGTTAAATCTAGATTTGTTAAAGAAATAAAGATCTTAGAGTGAAAAAAAAATAAAGTGTGCTTGAGTGCTTCAAACTCAGGTGATGTTTCACTTTGATATCCAGACATTTGTTTCAGAAATATTATGTTAAATTACTTTTATTCTTGATAAAATAACCATGCTAATCCAAATCCAGGTGAATTTGAAATCCCAAATTTGAACTGTTCATATTCTTTAAAAACAGGCATTTGCAAAATCATGCCGCAGGTATTTGCTTTGGGATATATCTCCCCATGCAAAAATGGGATTGATAGTAATGAATTAAAACCAAGTGGTGGGACGCGATAACTACTGCGTGCGAACGTGATAACTATTACGTGCGCACGTAAAGCTACTACGTGCGCATGTATGACTGCATGTACTTCAATTTGGAGTAACTTTATTTAAAGCAATTGACGCGAAATAAACATTTGTAAGCTAATGGGTACACCATACTGGTGCATTGATACCTGGGATGAAACTACTAAGGAACTTTTTGCAGGACCCTCTTACTATAATAAGACGTCCTCTCTCATGCGTTTCGGGTTTGGTCGTTACATGTGTACAGAGGGCGCATTCAAAGAAACTTTGGTTTTTGCAAGGTACTCAGGGTTTTTCCATCACTTATGGTGTGTTGGTGTTTTCCGTCACAGCGACAAAATTCTAGCCGTAAAGCGGCGTTCAGCTTTTTACAGGTTGCAGGTGCAGAGTCATCCAGATAGAACCACAGACTAACCCGCAAGGGAACTGGAAGGTTCTGTTAAATCCGCGTGAACCTGCCGAGACTAGAAACCAACAGCAAGGAAAGGCTCATTGGTAGTAAGCCAGCGACTATACTTCCAGGTCACGGGGGACCCTTCCATAATAATGACTACATAGTCACCATCGAGAGTGATGTGTTTCACTTATTTTGTGATGTTATTTTCTGATTTCATCATATAAGCCATTGTTTTTAATTTCTCAAGCTGAGATTTTCATTGATTTAAGTATTAAAGCTATTTAAGTATCCAAATGTTCTGTTTGAAACTTTTTTTTAATTTTTATGGCAATAATTAATCCAACTCAGACTTTATTCTATAACTGTGCGTTGGTTTTCTTTTTCAGTCGGTAAGAGAAACCATATAATTCTAAAATGTATATAATGTATATATATTTATCTTTTTTGCCCGTGTTTCCGCTTTACTGGTTGAAGAATATTTTGCTTATACTATCATTTTACATAACATCTACATACTGTTGTTTTCCAATCCTTGTACGGTTGTCGTTGCTGGTCTATCATTCCCATAGCAAACAGTCTCACTCGCTTTGTGTTTCTGTCTTTGCTTTCGCCTGTTGGAAGTTATGATTTTATTTTGCAGTGAAACCCAGTACGTAATATTAATTTCAACAAGTGTAAATGTATTTCTAAATAAATTTTCAAATTCAAATTCTCATTCAAATTTTAAATTTAATCCACTGTGGAACGACGATACTTCTAACATGAGTTAATGTTAATTATTAAACATAATTTATTTAATTAGTGCTTTCTAAGAGATATGTATAATCAACGCTTTAAAAATCACCTTTTTTTTAAACATAATTTCAATGTATAACAACCATATGAATGTACTTGCAAATGCGATATGTGACAAACAACTCCCACAGAACTCCTTAATAAATGGGTGTAACTATAGACCATTAACCCGGGGTTTGGCAATACTCGGTATAATTCGCTGATTGCAAACTGAACAATCAATGACAGGTTCAAAATCCCATTGTATTTTTATGAAGCACTGAATAGTGTGTGGAACTTTATTCCAGCATAGACATTATGTATTTTCGAGGAGCGCTCTTTCATTTACGAAGGTCACTTTTCATTTCGGAGTGCAATGGTCACTATAATTAAGTTAATAACAAGTTCTGCTGTTCTTACATAAACCTTTACGAGGACATTTGTAACCCGACAGTTTAATCCATACTTTGGTTTTCAAGACAGTCAAGTAGTCTTAAGGTAATAATATCATAATATCCAAAATCTTACTTTCGAACTACAAAAACGACCGCCAGCACAACAACCATGGTCAGAAACAGAATACCACCCCCTGCTGCTCCACCAATAACCGCCCCGCTGGTACCACCGGAATTAACGTCAATATCTTCAACCTTGTCTGTATAGAGACGTAATGAATGGTCTAGATGACAAGAATATTTGTAATGCGCCATACCGACTGTCAAATAAGTAAAGGCTCTACTAGGAAAATGTAAAATTTGCATTATACTCTATAATAGCGTGTCTGTGAACATGTTCGTCATTAAAGACATTGATTTTGTGTATTTTTTCTAAGATCTGTGTCACTCCTATCAATGCTTTCCCTAAATTGGATATGATCATATGATACTCAAAACAAAACATATAGATATAAATGATTCCATAGCTGTGACAGAATGTGTATTACGTAGGTAATCTTTGAGTGGTATAATAAAAGTATTGTTAATAAAAAGGTCAAACAATGACTGAATAATTATAGCGACAGCAACTCTTTTCAATTGTTGTCTAGTGGAATAAGTTAAACAAAAAAGGCATTGATTTACTCATAAATTTGTACATAGATACGAGTACATTGTCGTTTTGAATAATTTAGATATGCATTAATTTCTATTTGCTGCGTATGCATGTTGCTGTGCTAATATAAATAGCAACTCGAAACTCGAAAAAGTGAACTTGTGTGTCTATAAGACAAGGCAAGACAGCTATGTGCATATACCATAGGTATATCATTTTGAAAATAGCAAACGGTAGCAAGTTATTGTGTTAAAGATAATTCAAATAGAATTGCAAAACTATTATTGAGTGTCACTGGTATAATAAAAGTAAACATTTATCTTTATAAAGTCGACATGCAAATTTAACCCAATGTAAGGGAGATGATAATCTTTTCTTTTCTTTTTTTCACCCAAACATTGATCATATATGCTTGCTCTCCTGTGTGACCATCAAAATTATTTGCTGCATATTTGTGTACCTTATATGTATCTATTTGGTATGTTATAAACATTAAACTGTTAAACCGATTTTAATAAAAGAGAATATATTTCACACCTATTTCGGAAAAGTAATGTTTATCTTATCATGGACAGTGTATTCTCAACAAAGATATTAATGAAAAGTAATTCACAGTCTTACTTGAACTTGAGCAATTACGTTCATCACAAAGCACTGTCTCTGCATTGTTTACTGTTCTCTGCACACCCCCGCTCGCCACCTTGTGGTTTCGACTTATTACATGAACTTGTCTTTGCTTTGTTCCAATACCACACGTGACTGAGCAGGGCGTGTACTCTGAATATTTCGTTTTTATAAATATAAAATGATATCTATCACTACCTCGTCTTTTTAAATAGATAGTCAAATATATATTTGAACTGTAAGTCAGTATTAAAATACACGAAGAAAATATGTAAGTGTAATAGTTACTCTAAATGAACTGCGTACAAAGCTGCTAGTTTAACTATTTCTTTAAAACTAAAATCTATGTTACTGTGGCTATTAAGTTCGACGGTAATGATATAATTTTAAACAGATACATGTAGCAAGAGATGAATAGTATGCTAGTAGTTGTTTTTTTTTTAAATTTCTTTGAACATATGCACATTTAGAATTCAGCAACTTATGAATTCCTTGTCTGTCTACATGGATCTGTCTACATGGATTTGATTAATAATATTGAAACTACTAATGAGCCTGAAATACACATTGGTGATTACATTTCTTTGGTTGTAGGGTAAATATAAGGGTATGATCCTGCCCTGATTGTAAAACTAACAATTGCTGTAGATGGACGAAAACAAGCATATAAATACTCAAAAAAAAAGAAAAAAGAAATCTGATTTACTAAAACTCGTGGAAGTTGTCAAACAACAGCAATTACAGTGCATATGTTTACGTATCCAGTTTTCATAGAGTACAGAGTTTACTCATCGTTTTATTGTGTACAAGGCGGAATCAAGTTTTTAATTACTTTTATCTACATATTGTACATGATCAAACTGTTTTGTATGAATTTCTAATTGTGCACAATTATAACTCAGTAGTTTGGTTATTGTATGCAATAACATAGGCTTTATGGCTGGGTAAGTTTACGCTGTAGTGTATGTGTATTGTTGTCTATTAAAAAAATATATACTAAAACTGTAAACAAAATTATCAGTCTTAATTATGAAATAAATCATCGCAGAATAAAGCACTGTGCTAAGTTCAGTTACGCAGTAATCTCTAGCTAATCAAAAATCATCTATCGCAACTCGAAAACGAAACTCCGTGTATATTCTAACACCTTAGACTGTCACTAGACTGTGACGTTTTAAAAGTGATATAAATACGTCGGCATATTTTATTACGCTTTACTTTAGGACTTATATGACGTCATAACAAAAACGTAATAGTTAAACCTTGCATGTGTCTGAAAATAACGCTCGCCTCAAGCCTTTTATGAGCATTTTTTCATCGTGTTAGAAACAACGTTTTATCCCATGCTTTCATTAGTTCTACTAGTTGTTTTACACCTGTTTTCTTCGTACTATGAAGGTGATTTTAGCTTATAGTATTCAAAATACATAATACCCGTTTTACCTTGTTACTTTAAAATAAGCAAGAATAATAGATTCTGTAATGGACAATGCATTGCCCCTAACAGGAATAGCATTATTGTGTAATCACATTCATCCTATTACCTGAACAATTTGATAGGTTACAGTTTATCGTGCCAACGTCGCTTCCATCACAATCCAGTCCTCCATCCTGTGGTTTGGGTTGATCACATGACCTTTTCCTTGATTTTGACCCCAAGCCGCACGTGACAGAACATGATCCGTAGTCTGACCACGGGCCCCATCGTCCGTCAACTGGTGGGGCTATTTAGGTATATGACATTTATTCGTTTAAAACATTATTGCAAATGTAGAAGAATGGCGATCAACTGTCATTTTCACTGATACTGAAATTGTCATTATGTCTATTTAAGATACACTAAATTAACTACAGTTGTAACTTTTTTCTGCTAACATGATGCGATTAATGTGTTTACATCTATGATGCAGACCGTCAAAAAACGTCTTATGTAATGTAATATATATATATATATATATATATATATATATATATATATATATATATATATATATTAAAAAAGAACAAATAAACAATAATTTCATCATCACCATCATCATTATTTCTAGTAATCGTATCCCACATTAAGTACTTTCAAAATTATTCGTATATGATGATGACGTAGGTGGTGCTTTTTCTCTGATTTCTCATTATTAGATATTATATTACTCTGCGTAAGAAAGTTATGAGAAAATTTGATGACAAAATGTGTTATTGCAAATTAATTATGCACCAGTCATTCTTACACAAACAAATTTGAACATTATTTGTCTGTGTCTGATATATAGTCTAAACAGCGACATCTTAAGTAGTTCATCAAAATGGATAAAGGAAACCTCTCAGTCCTAAGCAACCACATATCGACATTTGACACTGATATAGTAAAATAAAATATATGTGCAATCCCATGCGATATCCCTTTCAAAACATGACTCTCTCTCTCTCTCTCTCTCTCTCTCTCTCTTCGGAATACCTACTTTTAACTTAAAATTAAAAAAAAAAATCGCCATATTTTTTTTTATCAATTTCACAGCTAATCTCAGAGTCTACGGCCTTGATTCTAGAACCTCAGTTTTAAAGTATCTGTTTTAGTTATTTCAATGATATCAATTAATTATTATAAAATTCAAACTAAAACTCATTAACAGTAGTAATAATTATCATAAATAAACGCTTGAAATACACATTTATGGAAATAACATTACCGGTATAAACCTGATAATGTGTAAAGATGCAATTAAAACTCCTAATATGTAAGATTATGGTAATGTAAAAGTATTTCGTTCTTTAACCTAAATCCACTCATACAACATATTTATAAAATAATATTTAAAAAAGACGTTTTAAAAAGGAAAAAAATATAAATATAAGTATGTAAGTGCTTTGTGTATTATAAGTCATTTACATTTAAACCATTCAAATTTTCAATCCAAGGATTGAGAGTCTTTATGTTACGTTAAGTTAAGCTAGTAATTTGGAAGCGTATTGTTGAATTCCCCCATCAAATGGATCTTGAAGCTGCCAGGGCCGAACGACATAACGGGATTTGCCTTATTCGTATTAAATAAACCAAGGACACATTACATGTCAGAGGTGCGTGAACTGCTGCACCTCACTGGCTTACGTCACACAATTATATTCACAGTATTTTCATTGATAATTTTTCCCGCCAACGCAAACAGGTGTACGTATATCTTGTCTGCTTAGAGGGCATTGAATTTGGATATCCGGTATTGTCATTTTGCAGTCTGTTGCTTAAGGCCTAAACATTGGTATGCAATTGGAATGAAAATATGTTAATAATCGATACGGAGAGCAGCCTGGCTTTAATCAGTTTCTATCGATCAAATAGTGGTGTTTTTAATTTAATATCTCAAATATACAGATAAAGTATTGCCATTGAAAGAATAAATGTCCGTTTGCTAGATTGAAAACTTAGTGACCAGACGTACGTTGGTCGATTAAAACGCCCAAAGTAGGTGTAAGGGTAAATGCAGGCGATGGTGCATAAATCGCGAAATTGTTTCAACTATGAAACAAACCTTAAACTAAAAGCAGATTATACTACATTATTGCTCCGGCGATATCATTGATGTATACGCGGGCAATGTAATATTTTCATATACCCTAGAGCTGTTGACAACCAAGAAATCACGAATGACCGGTACAAGGAAGTGTTGCGATCCTCATTACATGTGTTTTTCTAAAATAATCATTTTTATTTAGATATCAATCAAAATGTAATCTCAACGACGCATTAAAATCATAATTACTAGTCATGAATATTAATATACTAAACTTCCGAACTGCCAACAAAATCTGTCTGTATGTCGGTCACCGGACATACGTTTGTACATCCTCAAATTGTCCTGAGATCAAAGTTTTTAATGAGCATAAAAGTACGGGAAAACGTCGACGTCATGACGTCATCAATGACGTCATTTCCTGATGTCCGTATAAACAAGATGGCGCCATCCAAGGAGCAGTGTAAGGAAGTGGTTAAACTTTATTATGAAAGTAAATCACCTATCACTGTTATAAGAGCAATGAAAAAGAAATACCCTGATCTAAGGGAACTTAATAAGAAGAACATTCAGAGAATTATACGAAGATTTGAGGCTTCAGGTTCGATTGAAGACAGAAGGCATGCTAACCCTGGACGTCCTAGAACTGCAAGAATTGCTGAAACCATTGGGCAAGTGCAATCAGTGATAAATGAAACACCACAAAGGTCTGTAAGACAAGTATTGGGCGATATTACTAACTCTGCCAGCCATTCTAGTGTATTTAGAATGCTTCGGTATGATTTGAAGCTCACTCCTTATACGATATCCATCATGCAGCATTTGAAACCGACCGACATTGAGCGCAGATTGACCTTTGCGAGATGGATGATCGACAACAGTGGTATTGCTGACAAGATATGGTTCTCAGATGAGGCACATTTCTAACTTAATTCGCAGGTGAACAAGAAAAACTGCAGGTACTGGGGTACTGAAAAGCCAAACTATTATTTAGAAAAAACACTGCATTCAGAAAAGGTTACGGTGTGGGCCGCGTTAAGTGCAAATGGAATTATTGGTCCTTTTTTCTACGAGGACAGTGAAGGTAGCGTAGAAACTGTAAATAAAGATCGCTACTTGAATATTATGAAAAGAAAGTTTATGCCAGCATTGAGAAAGAAAGTTGTAAATGTAGGCGATATATGGTTTCAGCAGGATGGAGCTGCCCCACATACAGCCACAGATGTGCTAGCATGGTTGGAAGAGACGTTCGGCCAAAACTTCATTTCGTTGAAGACAGCCATTGAATGGCCTCCCCACTCTCCTGATTTGAGTCCTCTGGACTTTTTTCTGTGGGGGTACCTTAAAGACCGTGTGTATAAACCTTTGCCGAAAACCACTGATGACCTTAAAGCAGACATAAAAAGGGAAATCAGAAATATAAGTAGTGAGACATGTGCCTCAGTGATTCACAATTTTCAACACAGACTCGACGTCGTTATTGAGCAAAAAAGACGTCATTTAGAGCACATCCTGTAAAAGTTCAAAGCATGACTATTTACAACAGAGGTATGAAATCCTAATGAATTATACATTATATAAAACTTTGTTCCATGTGTAAAGCATTCATAAAAACTGAATGTGTATCTAAATGATTATATAAGTGTTATAAGCATTTGAAATGGGGACACATATTATGAAACACCCTGTATGCATATGCATTCAGCTATAATTTCCTTGACATATGATGATTATTTTGTTATTTTAATATACTATTATATAATTACAAAATGGCCGTCTAGGTCAACAACAAAAACGAATCCTAAGCATGCACAAAATCGTTAACGCGTATACATAAATGACTCACTACACAAGGAAACATATTTGCCTTCGGCTACTATAATTTAAAATGGCCACCTGTTTTGTTTGGAGCCATACAGTAGAAAAATTGGCCATCCGTGACTATGAAACAAAATGGTCACTTGTTCGGTTAAGGCCAAACGGATCTCATTACTATTTATAATAAAAATACCATAATCTGATACATGAGGAGTTATAAATTGTTTTCTTTTACACATCAAGTTGTTTACCGATTAACTTTATTAATTCTTTGTTAAAATGCAGGTATCAAAGTCAGAGACTAATTTTGAAAACTAAACTAAATGCCCCCCCCCCCCTTTAAGTTGCCTTGTTTTAAGTTTTGCAATAAACAACTCTTTTACAGAATAAAAAAAACATTGACCTTGACCAAAATACCCCACCCCCTCCCCCGTTCTGAATTTAGTTTTATATCAGATATAAAAATAAATGATTTATTTATGTATAAACAATGCAGATCACATTTTACATATTTTAAGATTGCTACAACTTACCAAATTCACAATGTATTCCTGTATATCCCGCTTTACATCCATAAATACACTGTCCCGTCTGTCTGTCACACACGTTGGTATTCGTACTGTCATTACAATTATCCCTACACCGGAATTGGCAAGTTTGTCCGTATGCATATCTGGTGCAGTTGTAACAGTGACCGTTGCTTTTGTCACAGTCAGTATGAGAACAGTTGTAGGAACAATTGAACTGACACGTGTCTCCCCAAGTACCACGAGGACAGCCAACATGAACGCAGGAGGTAGTATCACCAGACGGCGTCAATTTGTATCCACTGGCACATCTGGTGCAGTGAACATAATCAGAACATTCTTCACAGTTCTGTGGGTAGCATTTGTGACAGCTGTAGCCGATCTGGTAATATCCACCACGACACCCGTGTACACACGTACCGTTATACTGGTAACATTCAGTCTGGGTGCAGTTTGAGTCACACTGAACACTGCACCAGTTCCCGAAATATCCTACCACACACCCGGAACAGTTGGTCTGTGATACACACGTAACGCATGCATTTGGGCACTGAGAACATGATTCTGTCTCGTTTAAGTAATATTTATCTGCACATTGTGTGCATGTTTTTGATCCTGGGGTGGGGCAGTCTGTACAGTTGGCGACCTGATTGCAGGCGTTGTCTAAAAATATTTTCTCATATGCAAAACCTTTCTTCAACTGTCATCTGCATATGCATTTATTAACCATGAATACATTAAATATACTACACGTTATATATTCATAAGGAATGACGTGCTTTTTTCATGCTGGTTATTTGATTTAATAAATCAATAAAATCAGCAATGTTTCTGCAGATTTGCTTACTGAGTAAAATAAACTATTAATACAAAATCTGGATTAGAATCAAAACTTTTTTTTCAAAATATACATACCCACTGTGGTTACCAAGCTTACCCATATTACATGAAACAAAAACAGGAAAACTAAAGAAAAAAAATGAAAAAAAAGATCTCTATAAAGAAATGGTGTAATTTTATTACTTAATATAAATAACCCAATTCCTTAAATTCTTCGATACCGGAATCAACACAGCTGACACTCAAAAGTGTGTACATATACATTTGCTACACGATAGAAGTGACGCAATTTTGATATTTTTACGGACGCGTAGCGCGAGTGAAAATGTGAAAATCGTATCACTTCGAGATGAGATATATTCCACATCAACGCAAAACAAATAAACATTTTTTTGTTTAATGCTAACAGCGTCTACATACCTAAATCCATACCCTTTATAAGTAAAAATTGTATTTCCGGCAGATCTATATCCCTCACACTGTGGGATATGATTTTATTTCATTTGCATAAAAAATATATTATAACCTATTGCAGTCTGTTATTTCATTCACCCTCAACTAACTCTCCTAATGCTTGAATTTCCTATTCATATACAGTCATCTTTGACGGATGAATAGAAAGAAAGATAAACAGACACGAGACGAGACGACTTACCTGTAGATCAATCAAAGTCAGTAATCCTTTTCTGAATGACCAAAGTTTTATCGATATACACACGTTAACGTGCCAATCATTAATATTCAAAAGTAATTTTAATTTGTGTTAAAAGTTATGAAACTAGTACCATTTTAGTAAATGTTTAATGTATGTGTATTTCACGTTTAAGAAATCTAAAGGACAACAGAAACATGTTAATACACACAACAGCCATTTCTTTTCTCCAACCAGGAAGTGTTGAAACTAGTTATTCTCACCGTGTGCGGCGGACCGTTCAGTTTATCCACATCGTTAAGTAAGCTTAACTTTTCCTTATTCTTCGTATTCGTGTGTACTCGTTCACTTGTTTGGGTGAAAGTACCTACATACCCATTATGAGTAAATGCGCATAGCACTTGACATTAAAAGACATACTAAAATGCACCTCCTTTTTCAATTCCTAGTTTCAAAGTCAGGTAAATAGATTTCAAACTGCGATTACTTTTTAATTCAACTGTAATGCATAAAAGCGTTGCTTTAATATGGACGAATACAAATACTAAAGAACGACACAAAAGAGCGGTGAATATTATAGCAGATAGGAAAATACAGACACATGTTCTCATGTTTTGTTTTTAAGAATATCCCAACTGTGCAACTATTTATATATATATATATATATATATAAATAAAAGCATATGATTGTTTAGTCAAACATGACAATTCATGGTGTACCAGTTTTTATCTTTTTATGAAAAGTATATTCATTTTAAGTATAAATTCAACATTTTGAAATGAAAGATGAAATTGCACTCATAAGAAGACCGTATGTCTATTTATATTTACACTTGTACCAGTTTTTAGTTGTGTGTGACGTCAGTCACACCAACTATAGTGCTACGTTTTCAACCCCCGTTTTCCTAAATTAAAACCGAATAACCTAAAATTTCATATTCTAAACTAGATTGCTAGAATTAAGCAAAATCTGAAAATTAATGCTGTGTCAAAAATAAATACTTACAGGCTAAAAAATCGCCTGTGACATGAAAACATTATAGGACAATTTTTCTATGCTGATGCGTAGGTTTTACACGCCATCGCTTTACCATGCGCACGAATTTAGTTTAAACATATTTATTTCTAAATTGTATCAAATACAATATTGGAAATACAATAAATATATTATTATATATTAAATATATTATGATTAATAATTATGTTCTGCGCACGAATTTAGTTTGTTTTGATTACGTGAAAGCCGATACCTCGCTCCATCTGGAGCATTATGACAGGTGTATTTATAAACCTGATTTGTGGAATTACTGACAACCCTTGCAGTTTTGATGACCAAAATTTGTTTCTATATATTATACCTATCCTGAGTTTCCCAATGTTATTTTTATTCTACATTATTTTGCATACATTATTTTGGTTTTGAAAATTTCACGTGGGCCTATAAATAGACTTTTCCGAATTCCCCATCTTGATCGAAAATGTGTTGCTTCTGTATCGGTTTCTTAATCAGATTTGTTGACTGTTCTATGTGGAAAACAAAAGATGAACTGAAGAAGAGAACATTTTAAATAATGGCGCTTTGTAGATTACTCAGCGAAATAGGGAGCTTCACTGTACAGTACAGTACCATATTCTATATGAACAAAGAAACAAAGGACGAATCGGCACAGCGCCACACGAAAAACATTTATGAAAGGCAAACAGAAAACGTTAAAACAAAAAGATGTCATTGCAGACCGATTTACAGAAACTTACGGAATCAACAAACGTGACATTCAGCACTGACACACATAGTGGATTACAAAATAAGATAGACATATCTCTTCAATTTTCAAAAATGTATTCTGGAGTATCCAGTTCTCGATAGCAGAAGTTATTGCAAGAAAAATTTTCAAAATGATCCCTCATTTTATTTTAAATTCAAACATCTTCCCTTCAAATGTATTAAATTTTCAATGGTAATTAAAAACAAATTTAAAAAATAACTGTCAAAATCCAACAAAAGTCAAAAAAATTATTTCCAAAATGGCGTCTGGAGTTCTCGACAATGAACTGAAAATGTGTCTGTCATGAGTATGGTGCACATATAGAGAAAAAAAATCTATAAACAACAGTTGCATTGAAGTTCTGTGTTCTTAATCACAGAACAGATTGGTTGGTAAAATATAAGACGATCCAAATGAGAACAAGAAAGAAACACTATCACACTGAAAGTGTTCATGTTATTATAGGAGGGTGCCCTCCGAGTTTTGTAACTGGGGGTACAATAGCAATTTTCCTTAACTTTGTACCCTTTCAGCCAGAGAGTCCCTACAATTTTGGATGTATATGGCCACTTTTGGGTGTAAAAACCATATGCAAAGGTTAAATGGGCATGCTGTATTACAATTATCAAGTATAAAGTTTACTATCATATTAATTACAGCTATGGCTCTAAATGACTTCTGTACAAAGTATTGTTGAGAGGTGCATTCATAATCAAACCTAAACTATTTTAAGAACAGATGTGGTTTACATAAATCAGTGATCGCATGCTTGCTGAGTATTAATTATCGGTAGATTTAACAAGTGGTTTAAAAATCATAAAAAGAAGCATTAGTGAAAATGGTAGAAAATCGGTACTTCTTAATTAAATGAATATTTTTACCTGTTTCCCAAAACTTTTCAATAAAAAAGAAGGTTAAGAAACAAGGATCAATCAATTTTTTTTTTATTGTCGATGGTTTCTCTGTAAAATTACGTCACACTTGACGTAAAATATTGCACTAGTGTAAATAGCCCAAAAATACCAATATGGCGAGAAGTCAATACTTGAGGGTATACATGCATTGATAAAAGTAAGTTTTATGAAACCTGTGGGTCTAGGTGAATTTTCTATTTGAACAAATGAAAGCCTAGTTAACATGGACACGTATTTAAATTTATGTCGAGAATGTCCAGTAAAAAAAAAAAAAAAATTAAATCGTACAAAATATGACGATCATTGTAGATTTTTGATATATCTCCGCAGTATGACATATTCTTCCTGTGCTTCTTGAGCAGGGAAAACTTGCGACAAATGACAAAGTCAACATTCTTGACATGTACACCAGGTTGTTGATAAGGAAGAAAAGAACCACAGGTAATAATATATGGTGTGGCAGTATTGTTTATTTTTATAGCATAAAGCAAAGACCTGTTATATATTATATTGTTATAGGTCTTTGCATAAACTATGTAAAAGGTGTTTTATCTTCCAATCAGGTCTGATCACATTCATTTCCAATGTAGACCGGTCACAATAAAGCACAAATTGATTCGATAAGCCTGCAAACAATTCCTGAAATTTCAGTTTTTAAGATGTTTTAATTAGCAATAATCTTTTGTAAAATTTGGGTTCAATGTGAGCTTTTGTGATTACCAAATTGTCTGTCACAATGACTCTCATTTGTCAACATTTCGTTTCAAATGATATATAGATAAGTACTTCTGTCATGCGATTGGTACGTGACAATTCTCTCTTGTCCCCATTATTTCATGGTATTGCACGTATAATATGTAACCAGATGAGAAAAGTGTGCAGTTGAAAATTATGACTCAAACTTGGACCTCTCGCCTGCAGGACAAGTGCTCGACCGACTGAGCAACCAAACCGATTACACAGAATCTATCACTGATAAGGGTGACTTATAGGCTTTTACATACTCCCCTGCCATTTGAATTCATCGTTGAATATACAGAAAACAATGTGCTGTGTTCCCGACTAACACAAAGGCAGTACATACTTGAAGAACTATACTGTCCTGGTCCAACGTCGGGCACCAAATGTAACCAGAAGAGATTTTCTCATGTCCCCATTATTTCATATCATTCCATTATGTGTAATCAGATGAGGAAAATATGCAGCCAGACCAGGACTAGAACTCATGACCCTGCCTTGCTGACAGGGCAAGTGCTCTACCGCCTGAGCCACCCGACCACTTACACAAATCTCTCACCGATAACAATTACATACAGGCCTTTACAGATATCGCGAAAACTACTTGATGCATTTTCTGCAAACTTAATTGTTCTTGTTTTGTATTTCAGTGGGGATTCTACCAAACGTTATCACAGGTGAAGGAAGAATGTATGCCTAACTTCAAAATGATATCCGACCAGTGAAAAGCAGTAAACTCCACCCTGGTTTCAATGATTTATGGCAGAGACCTCTTGACATCTTCTGTTAAAAAATGACAGTTTGTGTTATAACGGTCCTTAGAAAGATACGTCTTATTGAGTAATATGATGAGTAACATTTCAGCGACTGTTTGAAATTGATTTACCTTCTCGACCATATAAGAAAGTGTTTCTAAGCGATGCATTTCCCCCATAAACTATTACTGCAGACTATAGTGTTGACTATCAAACGATTGAATTGTTGCCCAGATAATTCCAGAATTTCCGCAGATAATAATTCCAGGCCTTGGCCAGAGTGGAGGCCACTTTAACGTTACTCCATACATAAACAATTGTAGGGTAGGTAATATCTTTTTTTTTAGTTTCTCAAACTTTCTGAGTAATTTCAAATTTTTTAATTGTTAACTTTATTTATGTTGATTGGTATATAAGAAAAGACATCACATCCCATTGAGGATGATAGCACACCATTGAATGGTAATGTCAAAGATATCGTAATTTAAATATACAAAAATTTGGTTTTGTGTAGCTACCTTCCTGTGTGTTAGTTGATTTTTAGGGAATAGTAGTTTTAATGTCTGACAGGAATTGTACATTGTAGTTAACCTTATCAAGTACCCAGCCAGCATGACTATATCGGATAGATATCGGTATTAGAACGGCATATCGGCATAACGGCCCGATGTCTATCCGATATCCATCCGTTATATTAGGGTGGTTCATTATCCTAGCTCCTAACATAACAAAATAAATAATAACGTTCAGCAGTGAAAATTTAAAGAAGCTTATGCAATAAAAAAAACTATATATGTCAATATTCTATGTTCTGATAACCGTTGTCGGTCCGTTCACTGCCCGATATCGTGATTAAATAATTTCGTTTATATTTAAATTTAGTTCGTTTAAACCGGAAATGCTGATTCGTACATTGAAATATACTGATACGTCTGCTGCAATTCAGTTCGGCGCGGAAACAAAACCTGTAAAAGCATCATAATTTTGTATTTATTTCATCTTTGGTAAAAAACTATAGAAACATATCGATTTTCGAACATTAATGCCTGTTTATTTCAAAGTGCAGATCAGTTCTAGCCTATATATGTGATATATTTTCCGTTGTATTTTACTTGTAATCAGTTTTCGCGACAAACAAAATTTTTCTGTTAGAAGTTTATAGATAAACTGTCATTTCATCAAAATTCAGGCTGGTATTTTATTCATTCTTTATGTTCAATGTATCTAAAATAGCATTATTATGCATTTTATTTAATTTTATTCAGAATATTCTAGTTAAATAAAATCACGAAGCTACATATGGCCTAATCGTAGGTAATTTAAATCCCTGATAAAATAAATGTTATGGCCGAAATATTTTGCATTTTATTTATTTTTCAAAACTTGTGAGTTGAATATGACTTCCTATTGGTCAAAACGCAGGAAAATTGTTTCCACAGTCAATGATCATATTAATGCAATAAGTAATTTAGTAGTTGATGAAGGACACCTTAATGATTCAATTAACAGTAATCCAGATATGGCCAATTCATTGTCTCTTGACCAAGCTCAAGGTACTGACCTGTTCAAGGATACTGTTGAGAGTGGTATTGACAATATGTTACATGATAAAGTGTTGTCTCATGGCAGTTTTGAAAATGATTATTTCTCCAGTTCTGAAAATGAATATTTCTCCGACAGTTCGGATGGTGAATCTGATGACTGTGAGGCAAATTTGGATACACTTTTATTGTATTGGGTTACGAAACATAATATTAGCCATTCTGCATTAAATGATTTGCTTGCAATTTTGCGCCAGTATCATACCTACTTGCCAAAAGATGCCAGAACTTTGTTAAAAACTCCAAAAAATTATGAAGTTTTAAATATTGCTGGTGGTTGCTATTACCATTTTGGAATAGAAAGTTGGGTCATGTCAATAGTTAATGGTGCGGACAATGCAAATGAAGTTTCTCTTCAAGTAAATATTGATGGACTCCCTTTGTTCAAAAGTTCTGGTGCTCAGTTGTGGCCAATATTGGGACGACTTATTAAACCTTTTATTTCCAAGCCATTTGTTATTGGCCTATATTCTGGAGACCAAAAACCTACTAGTGTGGCCGAGTACCTTGACCATTTTATTCGTGATTTGAGAAATTTACTTCAGATTGGAGTTAGGGTCTCTGATGAGTCTGAGAACAGGGTTAATTTTATGCTCTCTTGTGTAATATGTGATGCACCTGCAAAAGCCTTTGTAAAACAAATAAAATGCCACAGCGGGTATCATGGTTGTGATAAATGTGTACAACGTGGAGAATGGCAGGGGAAAATGACATTTCCTGCAAATGATTCTCCACTTAGAACTGATGCTTCATTTGATGAAATGCAATTTGAAGAACATCATATTGGTCAATCACCATTTCATACTTTACCTGTTGGGATGGTTTCTCAGTTCCCTACAGATGCTATGCACTTGGTATATCTTGGAGTTGTGAAACGCATGATTCTGCTCTGGATAAAGGGGCCACTTGAAAATGGGTGCCGCATTGGTGCGAGTACTGTTAAGAGAATTTCTGATAGTTTGTCTGATATAAAGAGTTTTTTGCCAAAAGAATTCAGTCGCAAAGCCAGAACACTTGATTATGTTGAAAGGTGGAAAGCAACTGAGTTTCGACAGTTCTTGTTATATTCTGGTCCAGTTGTTCTTAAGAAACACCTTCGGCCTGATTTGTACAAGCATTTTATGTTGCTGTTTATCAGTGTGTTCTGCTTGTCTTGCAGTTTCTTTTGTGACACTTACAGAGATTATGCTCAGGGGCTACTTTTGAAATTTGTTGATCAGTTTGGTGAACTATATGGCAGAAATATGCTTGTATACAATGTACATGGTTTGATACACTTGGCATCAGATGTTAAGAACTTTGGCCCATTAGAAAACTACTCTGCCTTTGTGTTTGAAAGCTATCTTGGGAAAATGAAGCGTATTGTAAGAAAACCCACATTGCCATTGCAACAAGTGATTCGCAGAATATCTGAAAGTAAAGGAAGTCTGTTTGATTCTGCTGTAAAGGTTTCAAACAAAGAAGGCATCTTAAAGAAAACTAATGTAAATGGACCATTGCCTTTGAGATTCAACCATATGGTGATTTCACAGTTTAAAGAAATCCATTTTCCTGATTGCTTTTTCTCAACATCACGAGGCAACAACTGCTTTCTTATAAATGATGATGTTGGTATTATCAGGAATATAGTTGTTAAGGATCATACTGAAAAGATGTTTGTTTATGAACAATTTTTAAATGTGACAGATTTTTTTAATTTCCCATTACCATCTTCAGACCTTAGAATAAAGCGTGTTGCTGACCTTAGTGGCATATTGTGTGTCGCTGATGTAAAAGACATTGTTTGTAAATGTGTACTTCTTCCTATTGATGATGGCTTTGTATGTATACCGCTTATACATGGCTTGGAGTCAGCGTGATAAGAGTTGTCTGTCAAGAACTGTAATAGTTAAATACATTAGAAAATAACGTAATTGGAATTTTGGTCACAGTTTTAATGCAACCGTAATTGCACTCAATCAGATCTTTTGCTATAATTTTCACAAGTAATCAATATCATTTTAAGTACTCGGAATCTTGATTTGTAAAAGAAAATTAAAAATATCATGTATATATGTTTTGCTTTCATTTTGCCAGACAAACAATGTTAAAGTATCTGGTAGTTGAATTTGATACGAATGAGATAGCGGTCATTTCTGAAAAATGGCTTATCAAGGACAGTGGCACAGATGGTTCCGGTGAAAGCGTACTTTGGCCCCCCATCAAAACATCAGCCAAACTAAATTTGGCATTGACAAAGCATGCAGAGCCAGACAACACATGGGTGTCTTGTACAAGTATAAGAACAATGTACACAACTGGTAAATACTGTATACCTTGTTTTCATTTCATTTCATATATGTATAATATTGAACTAAAATGCATGCATGCACTTACATTTCTTAGTTTTCATATATCCTTGGACAGAAGTATGGTAGGGCCACCGTGGCCGAAGGACTACAAATATCATGGCCCCTCACTGCTGTGGGTTTGAATTCGGATTTTTCATGTGAGGAAGCTTTCCAGCTGGATAGCAGTAGGTTGGTGGTTCTACTCGGGTGCCTCTGTGTAATTAGCTGGACGTCACTATATGATTGAAATACAATTGCAGCGAC
The DNA here is from genome assembly GCA_021229015.1 of Solen grandis. Classification (NCBI taxonomy): domain Eukaryota; kingdom Metazoa; phylum Mollusca; class Bivalvia; order Adapedonta; family Solenidae; genus Solen; species Solen grandis. The sequence continues at coordinate 27,747,874 of CM037791.1, read as the reverse complement.
GGTAAATTTCGAAACACATAGAAGCATAGGTAGTCATACCCATACCTTGATTCCTTTTTCTTTGCTTTAAACATATATAACAAAAACTTGGTGTTTGCTAAGTAAGAGCTGTAGAGACCCTGCTGATAATATATATTTTGTGAGGCTTTTAAGGAAATGCAGAGAGCTGATCTCTGTGCACACTGCCAAGAGAACATGGCAAGAGAGGTTTAGTGATTTTTAGTATCAATTATATATACTGATACCATTCTCTCTGATGCATCACTCCCATTTAAGATTGAATGTTCATATAATTTTGTATGGGTGATATTTATTAATCGAATCAATTCACATTTCTGTCACCGTACCAGTGGCCGAGTGGTTAGGGTGTTGGCCTCAGGAGGAGGTCATGGGTTAGATCCGCGGCCGCAACATATCAAAGTTGTAAAAAATGGTACTGGTATAACTCCCTTGCTTGGTTATCAGGACTGGTTGGCCTGGTGTTGGGATAATGTGACTGGGTGTGGTATTATGTCACATGTCTACGGTGTGATACTGCAGTCTGGCAGCACTATATCTGTCTCAAGTAGACATAGTCTCCAAATGACCGAAATACTGTCGGTGGGATTTTAAATCCAACAAACAAACAAATAATTACATATATTTCTATCCTTAATGTTATACAGAGAGGCAAATCATTACCATTAACATGTTAGCTGTAGCAGGTATATCAGTTTTTTTTAATAGCTTTCATGGGAACTCAAACCATTGATTTTTTGCATTAAGCATTTAGAGTGTATTGCTCGGGTATAATGAAGGAGGCATTGCACAACAGCTTGGCCATTGAATTCAATTGGACGGGAGCCAAGGGAAAGATGGCTTTTGGGTCACTGAAGCTGAGTTCCTCAATTCTCAGTAAGATTATTTGTTTGTAGTATTCATTACAGCACTAACTACACTATTTACTATAGAACAATAATTAGCTTGAAGACTGAACTTATGTTTCCCATAGCATCTGACCATGTGCATTGTGTTTTGCATCAGTCTTTTTTGTGTCACCTGTGTAGATTGAAAGATTCATGGGGATCACTGTTTATTGAATAACTACCTTTTAGTAGAGGCAGTGTTGGGATTTCTTAAGTACAGTATTAATCATGTATGTAAAAAATCAACAATTTCTCATGGTACCACTTTATAGTGATATAACTGTCTCTTCCTTTGTTAGTCATGTGTAATATTACATGGCAATGTCACTAAATGAATAGGTATGTTAACAGCATATGTATTATTTTGGGGTAAAATCAATGAGATACAAAGTAATACGACAAACACTGATGGATGTGGTCGAGTGGTATCATGCTTGACCAATAATTGAGGGGTCGGGAGTTCGTTCCGCCCACCGAACCATGTCCTTCGGAATCAGCCCCTACGTTTTTGCGAAAAAAAAAAGAGTAGGGGCATATGTACCCAAGCTTCTCTGTATCTGCATCCTCATCTCTGTTAGGTGTTGCAAAATGACTTACAGTTGTATTGACATGACATTAAATCCAAACAAACAATTTGACAAATGTGAAACATTCCAGTTTTTATAGTTAGCATAAATTTTTCAATAGGCACATTTCATGATTGTTTTCAGTGCACATTTTTAGGGCTTTGAATGTTCAAAATGCTTAATATATATATATTTTTAGGAGCAGTACAGAGAAACTTTCCACAAACCAATGCACACGATACAGAGTTTTTTATCAAAGATTGGCTTAGAAATGCGTCCGACAGGGATGGGGGAAGAAAGAGGCGAGTTACAACGACACACCACCATGATGATCACCATTATGATCAGTCTTAAGCGGATAAAAATTATAACAGACGTTTCACATTTAGAATATGAAATAACATGGTATATGGCCTTTTTGCAAAAAAATGTCCATATATTGCAATCATTACCTTTGGTGGACCATTTAAGCCTTTCTTCATAAAAAGGTAACAGTGTACATTGACATTGCAAAATATTGGTCTTACAACAATCATTAAGTCCACCATTTTTCCCAGTATAATATCAGATTTGTTTACATGTTTGCCAAGCTTTTACTATTTCTTTTTTTGATTAAAAAAGAATCTGAGCTCTCAACATTGTGCAAAATGCTGAACATTTCACCACTTGTTCATGTACTAGTCAAATATTGTAAAGGAGAGAAATACTGACTACATGATGACATATGAATTAATTTTAATGTTTCTTTTTATAGACTTCTCTTTTATTAATTTTTTTATACAGTCAGTTTTTTCCTATGTTTTGGTGTGTATTAATGATGCCAGATATGTTATTTTGATTAAGTATAGTTTTTAATATGTAAACATATTTTTCTGTTAAAATTACTTGTAAAATTACCATATTGATCTCATTACCGATACAGTATAGTTTTTGTTGTAAAAGGGAGTGGCAGATTGATAGCTGTTATTTTATTTTTTATCATTTAAAGGGTTTTTAACCATTTTTTATGCCCCCCACCACTTAATGTGGGGTGGGGCATATAGATTTGCCTTTGTCCGTCCGTACGTCCATCCGTCCCAAAGTTTTGTCCGGAGCACAGCTCAAAAACTGTAAGAGGTATCAGCATGAAACTTCATAGGTGGAGAGATCTCAGTAAGGATAAGTGCACTGTACAAGAACTATAACTTTCCAATGCCTTTTAATTTTTAGCTCGACTATTCAAAGAATAGTTAGAACTATTGCGGTCACTCTCTCCTCGGCGTCCGCGTTAATCTCATCAAGGGGGAGTGCAGTGACCAAGAACCATAACTCATTTGCATAATTTCGGAGTTATTGCCCTTTTTGTGATTTTTTCATACTTAGTTTTTGTCCGGGCCATAACTCAGAAGACCAAGAACCATAACTCTCATTTGCATAATTTCGGAGTTATTGCCCTTTGTTAAGTTTTCTTACTGTAATACTAACAAAGCGCTGGAATAGTCGAGCGTGCTGTCATCAGACAGCTCTTGTTAATACTTAAATTTTTTCAGGAGCGTAACACAAATGCTACTACAGGGATTGATTTCAAATTTTTCATCATGTTGCATACATTTAGGAGAAGTGCAGTGCCCAAGTTCCATAGCCCTTTAAAATTAACCAAGTTAAGTAAAATTTTTACGCCCTTTGTTTTATTTTTATTGTCGGAAAGTCAACTTGTGTTTGACAAGGAGCTTTGCTAGAAGCTATTAAATTCTTGTCAGCAGCAGGATTAGCTTATATGGTCAGTCATAAATATGCTTATTGGAATGAATTTAGGGCATATTCTGTATTTTTAGCATGTGCTCATTGCCTTTCCACTTGATCAAAGTCACCTTTTGTATAATATCCTTATCAGTCTGGGCAAAAGTTTTGACATGCTTTCATGAGAAAAAAGCAGTTGCGAGGGCATCTGTGTCCTATGGACACATTTCTAGTTTTTTTAGCTTTTTGTTTTTGCTTTACTAGTCAATAATGGAGCAAATTAATTGTTTTCACGAGGGGACACGTTTAATATTGTTATAAACACAGATTTTCTACTTGTCCCCACTAGAATAGATACACATTTAGTCTCTGGCTTATGGCTTTATTATGTAGCTTTTATCATGTAAAAATGTTATGTGAAAAAGGGATATAAAAGCAAATATTATAACCTTTTGTTTCTCTCAATAACTGGATCAAAACCAAGGTCCCCTTGTATACTAACATCGTCGGAAACCCACGGATGACTTTATTCCGTTTCACTGCATGACATCATGCCGTGGGAAAGTACGTTTAGAAAAGCTCGTTTTACAACCTTTTACAACAGTTATTGATTAAAACATCGACCAATGAAAACTCCCTAATAAACAACACACTCTTTAATGTGAAGGCATAAATTCATATAAACAATGGGACAACGTGTCCGTCAGCGACGTGCAAAATGTGTGCTTATTTAGCCTGATCAAAATATCAAGTAAAAACTGTCGACGACTCAGCAGTCAAGGTAGTAAATACTATTTCAGTAAGAAATTTACATATGAGCAACAATGTTTATATAGAAAGCTGTGCACACAAGTCGTGTAGATATGCCTGATTGAATAGTTGTATTTAAAATGATTGGATGAAAAACCGTGATGGAACCAATGAAATTGCGTAATTCTGACACACCCTAAACCGAGCAAATTCAAGCGTAATTTCCCACGCAGGGTTTTTTTTCGCCCATTTTGATGACCATTATTGGGTCATGTTCCCAATGCCAAAAAGTATGTTTTTTTCCCAATTTCAAGGAAAACATTCCCAATTCCAGGCAAAAAAAATAATTTTGTGCCATATTAATCACATTTTGTCACAGTAAATAGTATTTTTCACACTGAAAAACTATATTAAATATTATATTAAATTGCCGATATCGGACCGATATTGGACCGACAACTATAATAAAACGATATCGGACCGTTATAATCCGATGGGCAAAACGATAACGGCCCAATATCATAAACGATATCGGGCCGATAAAAAAGAAACATTGGATAGATATCGGACCGATATTAGAATGTTGGCTGGGTAATGTCTTGAACAAATTCTGAGATCATGGATTTGATCTCGCTTTAGAGTGGAGCTGAGCAACCACGTGGAAACCATAGTGTTCATACTTTGACTTTTGTAAAATTAAATTTGTGCATGAAAGAAGCATTAAAAGATAGAATAGTGTTGACACCAGGGTGACTTAGCAAGTTTGCGATTAATCATTACTATTGCAAAATATTGCTTTTTTGTTTTTGCTAACCAGCTATTTATTGTTTTGGTGACCTAATTTTATGTAAAGGAATAAGTAAAATGTGAATGCAAAAATAATAGAATGCTATATTAAAAAGGACCTTTCAGCATTTTGAAAGTGTGTTTGGATAAAACAATTTGGCGATATACAAGTCCATGCAACATTTCATTGCTAATAACTTTGCTCATCAGTTTGTCCAGTTTAATCTTTGTGCTCCCCTCCCCCTAAAAATAAATGGACGAGAATATAGTCAGCAACTTGTCTGTCTGTATATCTGTCTGTGTATCAGGTTTTTCTCAATTATAACAAAACAAACAATGAAGGGATTTAAGTTGAACTTCAAACAATGAATTGATAGAGGGTATTGAGAGGAAGTGCAGTGCAAAAGAACCATAACTATTTAGTCCGGTTTTCTAGTATTTTCCCCTTGGTACATTTTGCTTGTCAAGTTCATAAATGAAATTTAGTTATTATTGCAACTATCGATAGAGGGGAGTAAGTGGCAATGCGGTGTCTGAGAATTATAACTCTTATAACTTCTCTGATACTACTTGGTAGAAATTGATTAAACTTGGCATGAATGATCCTTGGATGGCTGTCCGCAAAAGGTGCTTAGATAAACATAGATCCATTCAAAAGACTGGTTGCCATTGCAAGCAGCAGGATTTTAGCTAGTTTTGTGTCACCTGTTGTAAGCAGAGGTGACACATAGGGATCACTTTTCCATCATCTGTCTGTTTGGCTGTCGGATCGCCTGACTGTCCGTCACACTTTTTCCGTGGCGGTTCAGCAGGTGATACACGTGTTTCAGAGAACTTTCTTGTCTTACACAGGTGTACTCCTTATGGAAAAGTTCAAAATTATTCTCTTATGAAACAAATGGTCAAACTTTTTTTTGCATTTTGCAGCAAATGGTTACGTCATGGTCCTGTACCATAATTGCTAAAATAAGGTCAATCTCTTGAAAAAATACCCCTTTAAAATATCCAATTCTGAAACCAATTGTCAGAATTAAATGTTGCACAAATGGTCACCTCAAAGCCCTCTACCATAATTGCTAAAATAAAGTTGATTCCTTGAAAAATGAGGCGTCCAGTTGTCGGCTAGTTTCCTTATATACTCTTTAAACAAAATTTAAAAATGCTTTTCCTATGACGCCGATGGTCACTTAGAATTTAATTCCATTTAGCACAAATGGTCCTTTCATTGGCCTGAACCATTATTGCTAAATAAAGTTGAAACACTGAAAAATTAGGCCACAAGGGGTCGGCTAGTTTCCTTAAATACCCTATATAGAAAAGTTCAAAATTATTCTTCTAAGAAACCAGTGGGCACTATTTTTTACGGCATTGCTGTTTACCATAATTGTTAAAAAAAGTTGTTCTCTTGAAAAAAGTGAGACCCCCAGGGGTCTGCTTGTTTCTTTTAGACTCTATATAAAAAAGTTCAAAATTATTTTAAGTACCAAGTCTAGTTGTGTTTATCATTGTCACATTTCCATCGGAATAATTATCTCATAGTTCTGGTCCTTTGTGTTTTTCACACAATCTTTTCTCCAAAACCCTGTCTTGAATTTGATGAAACTGCATCGAACTGATCAGTATCGTGCATATCGTCAGCACATTTGTGTCGAAAGATTTATCACAGAGTTATGACCCTTTGTATTTTTGATGCAGTCTTGCCCGCACTTCATCGCAAACTTCCTAGTTCAAATTGGATAAAACTGCTCAGGAATGATCAGTATCAGGTCTATATGTCAGCACATTTGGGTTGAATGAATTATCACAGAGTTGTGACCCTGTATTGTTGATGCAATTTTGCCTAAACTTCATCTCCAAACCTTGGATGAACTGCACAGGATTGATCAATGTGCATATTGTCAGCACATTTGGGTTGGATGAATTATCACAGAGTTATGGCCCTTTATATTTTTGACGCTTCATCTCCAAACCTCCCGCCTTGAATTGGATGAAACTTCACAGAATTGATCAGTATCCAGATGAATTGTGTATATCGTCAGAATATTTATATGCGAGTGAGTGTGGCCCTTTGTTTCTTAAAATATTTCTATATAATGTTTACACTTTCAAATTCTTGTCTGCATTATATCTCAAAACCCCTGAGTTGGATATGACGAAACATCACAATATTGATAACTACCAAGTCTAGTGTGTATCATCATGTTCCATTGTTTTATCACAGATTTATGGCCTTTTTTAGCAAAACAATGTACCTGTCTTGAAACAGACAAAACTTTATTACATTGATTGGTTCATGCAGTCTTGCTATGAAGACTGTTGGTATGTTTGGGGGAATTATCAACAGAGTTACAGAGGAACATAATGTCTGTGCAGATTCTTGTCCATACTAATTCCTCAAAACAACTGATAAACATCACAAGATTGATAAGTACCAAGTCTTGTTTGTGCATAATATCAGCATGTTAAATTGGAATGTTTTATCTGAGTTATATTCCTTTATTTTTTTCTCTGGAGCATAGCTCGAAAGCTATAAAGGTAGTCCACTCCTAATGAAAATCTATTTGAGTACTCAAGTTTTATGTTATCTTAGTGTGTAAAGTGCAGGACTACAAATCTTTTTGAAGTATCAGAGCAGCTGGTTCAAATCTAAGCAGGGGTCTTTTTTCTCTCCCTCTCTCTCCTTTTAGTCACTTTGTTACAAGTATAAATAAGTATATATTGCAAAATGTGTAGAAAATGAACATTATAATGTACTTGTAAACTTGGAACACATTTTGGAGTTTTTTCCCATGGCAGTTAAGGGACGCCATAAAAATTATTTCCAGTTTTCTCAAAATATCACCTTAAAACATACCTTGAAAATTACACAGTCTATTGAGAATAGAACAACAATAGATCTCTTTGCATAATTTTGATATCCTTTTATATTTACTAGTCAATATATTTTGTGGTTGAAATTCATAGCTGCAAAAATACTGATTTTTCAATCTCCCTGTGTCATTATGATTGGTAAAGAAATTAAATAGATATAAAGAACTTTCATTTTTCTTTCCTTGTTTATAAATGATCATCTCTGGATAATTATGTAAACATTCATTAACTGGTAGAAAATTAACGAAACCTTATTGTATTTGTATTTATTGTAACAATGTCCTGGTTTACAGGATAGAATTTGGCCATGAGGAGTAAAAAAAGCTAAAAGCACCCTTATTTGATGGTAACACTTTATTAAATCTTGCACATAAATTGACCAGTTGGTGTACTTTAGTATGTAATAAATGAAAATTGCCCATTAAAGGTATTCGTTCTTAAAGGGATGAACAAGAATTACAGATTTACACTTAGTAGTGAAGAATCATTACTCCATATGATTTTTAGCTCATCTGAGCACTTGAGCACAGAATGAGCTTTTGTGACCGTCTAATGTCCGTCGCCAACAATTGTTTGTGAACACTCAAGAGGCTACATTTTTGGCCCAATCTTCATAAACTTGGTCAGGATGTTTGTCTACATGATATCTTATATAAGTTCGAAATTGGGTTATATGGGGTAAAACGAGGTCACTAGGTCAAATCTTAGAAAAACATTGTGAACACCGTAGAGGCCACATTTTTGGCCTAACCTTCATGTAATTTGGTCAGAATGTTTGCCTTCATGAAATCTTGGATGAGTTTAAAACTTGTCTATGTGTGGACAAAAAGTAGGTCGCAAGGTCATATCTTAGTAAAACCTTGTGACCACTGTAGTGTATCCTAGTCAGAGAACGGATGTACCGATTCACAGCTTCGGCCATCGTTACAGATCTCACATTTTATGTTTAACTGCACTTGCCGTTCTTTAGTTTAAATAATTTGAAATCCTTGATAACGCTGACAAGTTTTAATTTCCTTTGAAACTACATGTGATCTGATCATATTGTATATGTGAGAGGTCAACATGGTTATGTTGACATTCAATACGAAGTCAATTGTTTTCAACCTCCTTCATCTTTGATAATACTATATACAATAACTAATTCACCTATACCTAAATATCGTACTTTTTATGCAGCGAAATGTATTTTTCAGCTAAAGAGTTCTTATTCTTCCAAAATAAGTCAAAACATTTATTTCTACATCAAAGTTTTACAATATACATTTATCTCTCTCAACTGTTCCTGTGTTGATAACACATTAATATATTTTATGTACTTGTAATATGATATGGTTGTGGTACACCCATTCATTTGAAAGAGGGTTCCTAAGGAGCCAGATCATGGAATTGTAACAAAAAGCAAGCTCCGTAGTTTCCTTTGATTGCTTTGATTTCCATTTCATATGACATCATTTGAAAAAAATATATCTGCTATCAGATCATATGTCAATTCTGTGTAGATTTTTCTTCAATTTTTTTACAGACAGTGTATTTTAAAGTAAGTTAATTGAATATGATAAGGTTTGATATGGTTTGCAGAGCCGAAAGCCCTGTCGTTTGTTTAAACAAACGAAATCTAGTCATTATTATTCTTTCTTTTTTTCGCTTTGAGGTTCATTTAAAGTATAATAGGTTTCTGATGAGCCAGTATCGCGAAATTTTAACAGCAAATAACGTGACTTCTGCCCTTTTGAGTACAATAAATTTCGTCCTTATGTTACGTCTTGGAACAAATAGTCAGAATGTATGCTAATTCCAAGTATGTACATGTAGATAGGAATTTATGATTCGGTACTTTCATATTTGGTTGAGTATATTTCATTCATTATTATTGACAATAATTATCGATAAATAACAGAATAAAGATTTCAATAAATAATTTTAGAAACATGTCAAAACTGAAAATGAAGCTGAATAAATAAGTTCATTTTTGGCACAATTCTGTGAATATGTGCAAGTAAACACATGTGAATATAGAAATAGGGATAACAAATGTCAAAGCAAAATGAAATAATGCTTTGCTGTTGTTGTTGTTGTTTTCTTGTTGTTGTTTTTTTGTTTCTATATGGAGTTCAGTGAGATATTTTGTTTTTATTTTGTTGTTGTTGCTGTTATTATTTTCATTTTTTTCATTCTTCTTTTTTACATTGCTATTTTAATTGTTACTTACATTCAGCTAGTTCAGTAGAATAATTTTATACAGTACATGCTGTGATCAGCATTGGATAGGATGAGGAAGGCGTACTCAAGTTCCAAAGTGCATAATAATGTACAGAATAATACAGTCTAATGGTTATCATAGATCTTAGAAATGCAATACTTTCTCCTTGTTATCATGTTACCAAATTAGATAGATAAAATGCCTCGATATCCATCATGCCGTAGAGTCGCAATATACTTGACAAAACAGACATCGAACTGAAAGACATGTCCATTTTTACTTCCTACTTTTAAAACAGGTATTACAAGGGCGTAGACCCAATTACGCAAGTGCGTAATAAAATGTTTGCCAGGCAAATTCTATAATACATTTGTATCGCATTGAAAAACAAACAAAATAAAAAGAATATAAAAATCACCGAAGAGGGTTTGAAACAGTTAAGTTCTTTGCATGAACTGATTACTTTATCCGTTTAAATCATACGGCCTGGAAACTGAAAGATGATATTACTTTTTTCCAGGAGACCCCTTAACCCCACCTGTTGGAAGAGGGTACACCTCCCACAACCCAACCCCACACTCGGCCTCATTGCGTGTAACACTTTTAAAGGCCTGGTTAGGTCGCTGACGGTAAACTTGATTTCAAACTGTATTTGCTAATTGTCTAAAGATTTTTAAATTCATCTCATATTCATGATATTAATGTTCACGAAAACAAATATCGAATATAGAACGATGGAAAACTATAGAAGAGCAATGGGTGAAAATGAAACCTGAATGGGGATGTCTAATATGCTGGTTGGTTTCATGCCTACCTTGGTCTGATTTATTTAAGTTTGGTTTTGACTGATTTGTTTGTTTGTTTGGTGTTGTTGTTGTGTTTTAGTTGTTGCTGATTGTAACATGTATTGTAGGGTTAGTTAGTCGATTAGTATCAACGGATGACATCATATCTTACAACAAAATTTAAAAAAAAGTTGCGACCCACACTTTATTAAGTAAACAAGAAGTCTGTATTTGAGATAGAGTATCTGAAATTAAAGTAAATTTGTTTTAAACTATTTCTAATTCAAAATGGACGAGGACTATTTATTTATAAGGCAAAGTAAATTTTGTTATAAAAAAGAAACAAAAACAAACAGTTCTCACTTGCTCATAATTACATTTCATAAAACTGTTTGTTTCCGTCTAATTGTT
>CM037791.1:27715467-27736778 GCA_021229015.1 Solen grandis | reverse complement strand
GTAGGTTATGTGTTAGCACCTAAGCATTCAAATTTGCAAATTCAAATTTATTGCACGATCGAGTTCCGTACTGTGTTAAAATATCGCATACAATTTAGTCAGCATATATTCCCAGAGGTTTAAGTCATGCAAAAATAAGCAATTTTACATTAAAAATAAATGATTTTATTTTTTACCAATTTGCATGTTTTGAAGAAACTCATATTATGGCGAATTGTCAACAACGTTTTAAAATTGGACATTGGTACAAGAAAGAAACATAAAGAAAAGAAATTACGTGGTTACGACATAATAGATATCAATTTAAGAAATAAAAAAGACTTATATAATCGAGCCTTTATATTATGAAGTGCATAATGTGCAGGATAGACCTTTTTTCAAATTTCCGAATTGCTACATAATTGTAAGTGATCACGTCATCAAATATGGCAAGTATTTATGGTGTATTGAGTATCTGCTAGACTAAAATTTGACGAAAAAATAGCGATCTGAAATTTTCTTTTAGGATTAGATCTCAAAGAATATCACTGAATTGTGTTTAACTGAAGTTTGTTTTTATTTTTAAATAACGTAGTTATGACTTCATTGAAAATATAAAAAGAAACTTTTAAGGCGTGTTCAATATCTAGCGTCATAATCGTAATTCAATTTTCGGTATTAGATTATCAGGTGGAAGGATTCAAACTGCAGGCAAGTGGTTATGATTGCATGGATATTAAAGTAAAAGTAAACAAAAGTTAAATTTGCATACATATTTAATTTCTATATTTTCTTATATAGGAATGTATTAAAACAATTTGTTTTGGATAAAAACGCCAAAAATATGGGAGATATTTTTATCATTTGTATAATGAACGGCTTCAAAATAAAAAAAAATATAAAATAAAAAAAAATCAAGTCAAAAGCCTTCTTTTAATCTTTAATTTCATTGCATTTCTTTAGGTTTTCACCCCTACCACAGGTCGGTTTTCTTTTTTTTTTTTTTTTTTTTTTGTTCAAACTCCACGAAGTTTTCACAGGTAATGTAGTTTTATATTTTAAAGAGCATCAACATTTGAAACTTAAATTCTTGCAATTGGTAGTGGGCGGCCTGATATGGTAGAGGTCGTCCCGAGTTCAAATACGATCTTTTAAAGAGTATTTTTTCTCGTATGGATTTTTTTCACCATTTAGACTGGTTGAAATATATGGATTAGTAGCAGCTTGTGTGCCTTCCAGAGTTTAAAAGAAAAATCGGTAATATACATTTTCGACTAATAACTTAAAAAATTATATGTGGGCTTTGTGAGCCCGCTGAGATACTTTGTATCATCTTGTTATTTATTGTTTCAGTTGTAATAGTTGGTGATAGTGCAGTAGGAAAGACATCTCTTCTGGACCGATTCATCGAAGATCGGTTCATAAACAATAGTCTAACAATTGTTCCGGATCTTAAATCAAAGTTTGTAAACTAAGCATTTTACATCATTTGTTTACTGTAACGAATACTGAATCAGGAATGTTTCTCAGTACAAGTACAGTACGTACTATAAGCTGAACGCTTTGTTCATATAACATGATGTTTTTAACATGACATTCTGTCTTGGAAAAATAATGCTATGTAACAACATACATGTGCCTCAAATCAGAATTTGGTAATAACGCAATATGCACTTTTTAAATTAAAATATGACAAACTTTTAATGGTTCAGAAACAAAGCTATATAATACCTATCGAAATCGTGTAGACACTGGCAGGGAGCGCTTTCAAAATACTTGATATTGGAGTGGACAGTAGTACCCACAGATAGACAGGCGACAATATTCCATTTTAGAAACATGACCTTGGATCGAACCCAGGTAGCACTTTTGATGTCAGTGCTTCCAACGTTACGTTAACCAATGTGTCAAACACTACATTATCCAGTGTATCAACCAATACGTTATCCAGACACTCTTTATTACAGGATTATAGAGCTGGACAGGAAACACATTGAATGTTGTGTGTGGGACACTGCAGGACAGGACATGTTTAGAGCCCTCACACCTTCGTAAGTTTTACATGATTCCCCTGTGAAGGAATGGATAATTACGTCATTTAAAGTATACAACACAGACATCGGTTTAAATCATTAATTAAAAACGACTTGCACATTCTGTTACAGAAAAAACATCTCTGTCCTGGCTAAATATTGTATATATCCTTCCTTCTTCATTGTTACATTCACATGCACTCTATATACAGGTACTTAAGAGGAGCAGATGGTGTTTTTCTGATATATGACATTTCAAATTGCAAGTCATTCGAGAATTTGGATAAATGGTTGAATGATGTGAACGGGTATGCTGCCGAAGACGTCGTAAAGATATTGGTGGGTAATAAAAGGGACTTGCCACCGTCGGTGAACACACATGAGGCCCAAGAGTATGCAAGTGGGTATATGCACAGCCAAGTGGCAGTTATCTTAAAATATACATGTAGTGGATATCAACTATGGTATGTCATGGGGTTTCTAAGGTTGAACGAGTGGTTTTAATGAATTATCAAGATTAATTAATTTACTAAAATCACTCTCACACATACAAACATGAATTGCAAAAATGTGTGTAATCGTGTGCCAACGTATGAAATGAGTTGCTGTATATTTCTTATGTTAAAAAAGTACGAGCAGCATAGGCCATGATACAATTTGTCTTCGTTTTAACTTATTGTATTCTAGTTCATATTGATCTGTTGATCCAGATTTAGCTATCAGCCATTTTTACTGGCAGGTGTTTGCTACTGAGCCCCAGGAAAATGTTTCAGATAAACATCATTTAAGTCATATCTGCGATGTGTGAGAATAATGTTAGTAAATTGATAATTCAGTAGGTTAACTAAAATAAAGGTAATGGTTCAATCAAGGAACCGTCGATGGGGATTAATATAGATTGTAAGAATTTGTTCCCCAATCCACGCGTAAAATAAGTTTAATAAAACAAATTATCGTGCGTAAATATTATTCTGTAAGTAATTGATACTCGTAAAGATATTCATTCAACATTGTCATACGTCAACGACCTTGAGTAGGTCAAAAATGAGGTAAGACAGTTGCACCGAAAAAGTTCAAGCTTTTTCAGAAATCCAACTGCCGAAATGATTGTAAATGGATTTTTAAGCGAAAGTCCGCAAAATAATTTGACCACCGCAACAGGTAAAATCCAAAGCCTTTTTAGACGGACTAAGACCACAATTAATTTTACTGTATAATCTATATAAGCATATATACAGATGACAATTTCTGTAAGGGAAAATGACATCCAAACTAACCCTCATTTCTCGATCCTACATTGATAGGTATTATTAGGTTTTCGCACAACTGCGAAGTGCGAAAACCTATTGTTCTCGTTGTGTTTATTTGTCATTTTTTTTTTTATTTTTCTTCTTCTGTCAAAAATTTGTCCCGAGCCTACAGTAACGTAGGATTAAGCTACGACCATGAAATTTTTAACACTTATTCACATTGTCCTGACTTAGATCCTTAGGAGCCATTTTTTCAGATTTGTCTCCCATTGTGCCGCTAGGTGGCGTTTATTATGTAATTGATTGTATTGAAAAATCTCCAAAATCCAAAGTCGGATTTAGATACGGTTTTTTTTATTCTGTTCCTTATTGGCACCCCAACAAAATATATAGGTCTAGAAGTTCAAAAAAGATATCATTTCCTGTTCAGGAGGGGACCAAAGTTCGAATCTTGGAAATAACGCGTTTTTTAAGAGAAAATATGGTAGGTCCCTTTAAACAGAAATATTGGCCGACTTTGATAAGATAGAAGAATTTTGTTTGTTTAAACAGATTCGCAAGACCTAGCCGCACAAAATATATAGTGTGGCAATTTCAGGAAATGCACCGTTTATCCGCTAGAGGCGTTCAAAGATCACTGAATACGGAAAAAATAAAAATTTCAAGTTTTTAAAATATTTCATTTTTCGTCATTTTTTCATGTTTTTTCGTTCTCCTGTATTTATTTCTTGTTCGATTTTCATGAAATTTTCACTGAATGTGCAGTATGATGTTCTTAATCAGCTTATACTTTAAAATAATAAAAGGTAGTAAAGGTCAAGGTCATATCAGCAATATCGATTTTTTCTTTGACCTCATATAGCTCAAAAACGGTAAATATTCTATCGAGACATAACGGGTATAAAATGTTATGCTTTAAGAGACCTTTCTAACGGTACCAAAATTTTAAAAGTCAGACATCAAATGAAAAAAATAATTATGAAAAAAACTCAATTATAGGTACACACAGTGGTTTTCTGCATTTATCTCAGAGGTTAATCACATATCATTATAATTTTATTATCAGATTTATAGAATGTTTATTTACCTTTCTAACGATATGCAGTTTTTGAAGATCGGGTAAAAAATGGTCGAGTTATGTTAGATTTCCGATACGTAGCGAAAGCCCAATTTTTAAAATATTTCAGTCCAACGCTTATCTTACTTGTACTGGGGTGTGTATATTTCTCAGTGTATTGTTGGCCATTTGACCACAGCGTAGCTGGGATGATGTAAACAACTCGCGGTCAAGTGACTTTCCTGCAGTCTAATGCTGGTCTACCTGTACTGGTGAACTGGGGGTGTGTATAGTTCTCAGTGTATTGGCCATACGTGTCTGTATACCACGGCCGGGATGATGTTAACCTTTATTGGTTGTTTTACAAATGTAGGACACAGTTTATTTAGCTTTATAAAAAAGAGGTACAATTTCATATAAAAAAGTGAAAGGAATGATAGAAGAAGTAACAATAGCATTGTATGAAGCTTATCTAAGTGAGAAAACCGATGATGTTGCGGATGCAACTCTAGTTTTCTTTCAAAATGTGTAGACATTTAAACAGATAAGAGATAGTATTTTGTTTTTGCGAAACTATGTTGTTTATTTCAGAGAAATCTGGCATGTTATTTATAGAAACCTCAGCAAAATATTCCGCAAATATAGAAAATGCATTCCAACTTATGGTCATGGGTTTGTATCTTGGTCTATTTACCTTTTATTTGTTTTAAATTTATAACAAATCTTACCAGTCTGCCTCCAGTAAAATCCAAGCTGAATAGATCTTTTGAGAGGTTTACTGTACATAGGCGTATCAAGGCAATACACTATGTACCCGATACTTTCCACGCGACCATTTTGAGCAAATAATAGTAAAGTGTAAAAAGGAAAGCATGTATAAGAAAATTTATAAATATACGTTGTAATGCTTAGTTAAAACAGTTGTATATAAGTAGAATACGCCTGCTCAAATTAATATTTTGGATAGACGGGCGAACTGTCGATCGAATTTAAAGGTTCGAGGGGGGTCTTCTTCCTTCTAATAAAAGTTCGGGTGGTATAAGCTCTGTAATACAAAAGACGTATTAACCAAAACAACAGCAAAATATCATCGCATCTAGCCTATCCATCCACTTCAGTAACCATAACTTCTCTATGAGCTGCAATACGAGTTCCGCGAAAGTTGGTCTTGTGAGAAAAAACTCGCAGAGATTGTAGGTGAATTATCCTAAAATCAAACCAGCAGTATACAGACCGATCTCATATTGTTATATTTCAGCAAAGCCTTCGGTAAAATCAACCATCTTAAGCTCCTTTACGAAAAGCGTGGTGACCCACAGCAAGCAGCGTCTTAGACCAGTTCCTTCCTCATAGGCAGAAGTCAGTCTAAAGTAGTAAATATTCACACATCTGACCAAGCATTAGTCACTTCAGGAGTGCCCTGGGGTCTGTGCTGGGTCCTCTTCTTTTCCTCCTTTATATTAATGACCTCCCCAAATCAGTCACTTCACAGACACGTCTATTTGCAGATGATACAACCGTGTACCTTACAGTTACTTCCCTGACTGACTTCCAAGCCGTTTAAAATGACCTCCTGAAAACTAGAATATTGATCATCACACACTGACCAATATACACAAGTTGTAGATGGTGCAGAGATGCTCATTAAGATGGGTCAAAAACGAATACTCGATACACACAGGTGTCTCAGAACTACAAGACACACTCGGATGGTGCTCATTGGACTGGTGGCGTCTGGACGCCAGACTGATCATGTTTTACTCTACTATAATCTTAAAACTTATTTCATTCCCCCATTCCTGGAAGACCCAGTAAGATTAACGCGTCGTATACATCCCCATAGTCTCCGCCAACCGCATGTCAGACCAGACTTCTTTAAATTGTCCATTTTCCAACACACTACCACACTGTGGAATAGGTTACTAGAAAAAGTTGTAACCCTGTCTGCTATCAAGTCATTCATTCAAGCAGGCAGTGGTTAAAAACCTTTAGTTACAATCAGTTATTTGATCTTTTATACTTTTAGCCTGTACATAAATGCTGTTTTTAACTTTAGATCTACTTTCATTACATCACATCTGGAAGAAATTTATTTCAATTTTACTTTTAGCCTTCATTTGGCGTGCACGACTTACTCAGTATATTTGTATATTTTATATGAGGCGTGAATCAGGATAGATAGATAGATAGATAGATAGATAGATAGATAGATTCCGAATGTTTCGCAAAATGGAAAGGGATATTAAGGAATTGTAACTAACTTCATAATGATGCATGTTTGTAAGTAATTCTAATCACAAGTTTAATGTTAACACGTCCGTTGCCATGTTTTTGCCCAGGAGATGAAAATTTCATCACTGCATTTTTTACAGAAATATATCAGAAAAAGCTACAAGATGGATGTAAACCATTAGCAAAGACAATTGTTTTACCTGAAAAAGAAACAGATAAAAAAAAGGATAGTTGTTGTTGGTGCTAGAAGAATCTGGTGAACAGCATGCACAGTGGTAGACCGGATGCTTAAAGCATTGTCAGAAATATATAATTTTTCATTTACATGAATGCAGTTATACATTTAGAGAATATTGTTATCAATGATATGAAGGCTCGTTTTAGTTTTGGGGCCCTTAAGTACTTTCAAAATACAAATTCTGGACTCATTTGTATTTTCGTCTTCTAGAAAAGTCAGAATTCGAAAAACCGCAGGAACTACTGTCTGGCTCTTTCTTAAGGTGCATATTTTGCACATCTGTACTGGTATGTAAGATAAAATTGTAAAAAAAAAACAAAAACAAAAAACATTTTTTAACATAAAGAATGACAAATTATCATTTTTTTTTGTTGCTATTTTTAGTCAGGAGTGAAATTTGTTAGTGAGTCATTTCAAGTCGAAATGACTTTATATCTTAACGGTTGTATATACTCATACTTTGCCTAAATGTTGCTAAGAGATCACAGATATTTTTTATGAAACAAAAATGTTGTCCCAGGAAAAGAACACAAATCTTTAGTGGAAAACCCAAGTTATAGAAAACCATGTCAATCGAAAATGGTGAGACCCTGTTCATACCGTATGACTTTTTAGTAAAATGTTTAGTGCAAAAGTTTTGTATATAAATTTACTAATTATTTACAACATACATATATTGATGGTTACTTTGATAACCAATATGTACAAAATACTGACAATGTATAGAATTTAATTCATTTTTGTGTTTTTGTTTCTATATTTCATTTTTAATATAAATGTCGAAATGGGGGTAGGGTAGTACAAATGTGAATTAACTTTTTATATGACGGTAAAGTTTCTTAAATTTTTACATTTCTATTAGTAAAACAATACAGATTCAAAATAAATATAGCTTAATAAGATCTAGAAAATTGCCTATATAAGTAGGTTTACCTTTAGAGTAGTACATACTTCCTATTTTAACATTTGAATCCCATTGTGTCTGGTTTTCACCATAAATAATGTGGCTTGGTTTGTCATTTCATAGTAGTATTAACCGTCTTGTATAGACTATTTCACCAAATTGGTAGGACGTCAAATTTTAAAAGTATTTGTAATGTATTACTATCTTATAGTTTTTAAAGATGATAAATATTTTTCTCGTTTTTATTTTATTCATAAAATTATCAAGTGATACGGAAGAAAAAAAATCTAATTCATTTTTACTAACCCTAGCAGCCCCGAACCTCCAATAAGGATGATACATATGCATAGTACTGTATTCTTAATGATTAAATATGACCATGTTTGTTATTACAATATTTTATTATGAGGAGTGTTGATTAGGATACCAAAATCGGTGTCAGATGTTATCTGACAATGAAACAGCTCGAAGCTCTTTGTTCTCGTTAATGCTCAAGACGAAACTAAAATTTCTTATTCAATAATTATTGAACCCAATGGTCAAGTTGCGAGTTTGGGCATAATGTACAGTTTTCATTTCCAGGAACACAGGCATGGTTAATCGTCAATCATAAATAAACACTTACTTATCGGCCTTTATGTTGAATTTATGTTGTATTTATATAAATATCCACAGTATTCTGTTAATGCATTTGAATGCACCCTCTGTCTGTGAGTATGTTAGCAGTTTTTCAACAGTCTAGTTTTAGCATTGGTATACTATGTAATTTTGTATTTTTGCCATGAAGAAAACATAATTACGAAATAGATAACATAAATTTAAAAAAAAAAATGACACGATTTAATAATGTAACATTGTGAACCATTTTTAGACTGAAAACGCTTATATCTGTTGGTATCAATAAAATATTTCATGAAAGAAAAAGAAGATACAATGTAATTATGATTGTGAACAGAAGAGAAAGAAACCTTATAAAAGTTTGAATAATTTCAGGAATAACAGATATAAAGATATGGTGACCAATTGAAGTATATATTTAAAAATAAGAAATTGGAATTTTTAAAAAAAATTGGTACACTCATTAAAGAAAGTAATGTTTTTTAAACGCAAAAGATAATTGGAAAAAAAATAAGGCAATGCAATTATAAGTCAGATTAAAAAAAACGAATCATTTTTGTGTAATTTAAACTCTTTGGTACATTTTCATGCAGACGAAAAATAATAATATTTCAAAAAAAGGTACCACCTCAGAGGTGAATTAACCCTTTCTCTCATAGAGGAAACCATGAAAAGACCTATGCGAACAACATAAAACCAGATCAGCCTGCGAGTTAGATCAGCCTGCAAGTAACTCGCAGGCTGATCAGGTTTCATGCTGTTAGCTGCTCCTCAGTGGTCTGGAAATGAGGATTTTATAATTAAATTTGGTAAGGTTTAACTGTGGTTTTCTGCAGATCAGGCTTTATGCGGTTCGTTTTGTGTGCGTCAAAATGAGTCTATATGAGGGAAAGGGTTAATTATGTATGAAGAATTCAACACTGAAACTTCAGATGCAAATATTGTTAATGCATGCAAAAGTGTATAGAATAGAAAATCTATTCTTTTAATTATAATGAAATTATGAGTTAGATTTAATTTAAGTAATTCCTGTTCATAAAATAACTAAATCCGATATTGTTTTTATTAGTATTTCCTTATATGCTGACCATAATGGTTTCTGTATCTCTGCAACGATTGCTGTAACCGCAATAAATTTGAATTTCATTCCACGTGTTCACAAATATAAATTGATACGCGTCATGAATCCAATACGGATTAGCACATGTAACAGACACAAAACTAGAAACTAATGCATTACACAAGGTTAATAAGAATACATTCTTTCTTTAACTATCGCATTATTTCATTACTTTGACTACCAATCAATTGTAATTAAATCATGTCCTCTTCTATTGGAATGGCAATCAAATATGCGCCCTATACGTTTGACACAACATTAATCTCCTCTTCACAGTTTCATAGGTAAAAGACGCTATAAATATGGTATTGAATCACATGTACGTCGTTATATTAAAGAATGAATAAGTCACAGCAACCACAAAAACAAACACATCCAATAGCAACATCTTTCAAATCACTTGAGCCCCAAAACCAAACAGGAAACGCTGAATAGAAAACAATGCTGAGATCCAAATTATAGTACAACAAAAGAGGGCGGTAACGTTGCTTGGATATTAAAAATTTAAATTTCAATTATTATGGAAAATCCGATGCCTTGATTTGAATATTTATATAAAGATTATAAAAGTCCCCTGTGCTCGTTGAATCAGTCTGTAAAACACCAGTGTATCCCATGTTCGATTCCCGCTATGACTAGATACTAACCTCACTTGACTTTAATAATTGTAGGTAACGGATCCCCTTTTCGTTCCCCGTTCAAGGATTTTTTTCACACCTGGGTAAAAAAATATGTAACCAGGATGGCGCTTGTAAAAGGGGGTCTAGAGGAGGGTTTTCTTGAGATTCGTGACAACTTCGCCACATGCTCCTCAAAGTTGAATCTAACAATGTAAAGACGAGTTATTCGGCCAGAATTATCACAATTGGTACTAGTTTGAGTCTTGCTAATTTAATATGTAAAAATATGAATACGTTTTCAAAATATCTATCGGTTAAAAAAAACACCCTGAAATGATGAGTAGTTTCTGTTTTGCGAATTTTTGATAGTGCATCATATTTCTAAAAATGACTTTTGTGTTCTTGTAAAAAATTTTGTTTTCTCCGAGCATTTACGTTTTGTATGTAATAAATCAAAAACGAGAGTATGAATTGAATAGTTTTGAAAACCATTTATTTCATTCTTGAATAAAAAAAATGGCATGGCCTATGTTAAAACATTAATTCTGAATATGAACACATGCTAGAAAAATGAATACAAGCAAAAATTCTAACTATTTCATTATCATAAATTGGTACAACGATAGGATAAGTAGTGTTTTATAATCAACTGTAACTTACACACAACGTACCTTGTTACTTACGAAACAAAATTTTTTGTACAATATACGCATCACATTACGGTATATATAATGAAAATGCAAAAAATTATATATTATCATGTCAAAGAAAAACAAGAAAAAAAGTATATATACATACACAACTACGATATGCTACAAAATAAACATGCATTATTTTTTTATTTGCATGTATAATAAAATGATCTGAATTGACAAAAATAAAATTATTACTAGTTTTTAATTTGTACATTTTATATTTGTTTTTATTTCATCAAATCTGCAACGTTTGATAATGAAATAAAATTAACTATTATTATGAGATGCAATCCATATCTTAACAAGTAACTGGTGTTGTATGCAACACATGAAGTCCCCTACCGGCTCCACCTTGACTCCATATCTTAGTAATACATTGTCTTCACCTCTTTAACGTATATTTTCCTTCACCAAAAGTGTCTTTCAAATAAATATAAACAGTTTTAAGAACATTGTTTAGATGTTTAAATGCGTATTATTTTAAAAGCATTATACTACTCATTGTTTTAAACACATTTCTAGGCATAAGAAAAAACATAATCATCTAACAAAACCTTTCTTACCCAGTTATTAAAACCATTTTCACAACCTTTGTTCGTTGGTTTACATGATTTGATATGATATTCTGACAATTATTTTTAACAAGTATTTGTACATATTTATTGACAAATAGTTGGTAACTACCAAGATCACCATATACAGCATCAGGTAAAGTTTCTTTAAACACGAGTCACGGTTCACGGTTGTGTCCCCTGGAAAATGGCGTATGTGTTCTTGTACTGTGTCAAATAAATACAAAGGAACTTATAAAGTGGGTATTGATGTATGTTTATGGAGAGCAAGAATCAGGTGTAATGTATAGCCAAGAAAGAGGACTTTCTTAATGAAAACATTGAGTGTGCATAATAAATATCTTATATACTTCGTGCAGTTTGATACATCGATGGTCAGATAAAAAATGCAAATCTTTTCTACACGAATTCAGTCAACTATATCGTAATGCTAAGGACACCTTATTTTTATCAGCCAAAAGAAATATCGACAAAGCAATCACCGATCTGACGAATATATACCTTAAGTCTACGCGGCACATGCATGTTAAACGATTCCAAGTTAATACTCAGCCACCGTGGTGGGACGAAGAATGTTCCCAGTTTAAGCATGATAAATATGTACCATTAAGGAAAGTTCTTTCTTCAAATCTACAGTACGACTTCTTAAATAAGAAAAACGTGGTATTTTCAAAAACGTGTATCGTTATAAAAAGTTTGTATACCTAAATAATCAACTTACTAATCTTGTAGAAAATAGGAATGACCCAAAGACATTTTGGAAATTATTAAAGGGGAAGAAGGAGCAAGATGATGAAAATTGTATTTCGTCAAACGAATGGTAAACTCATTTCAAAAAGTTACTATACTGTGAGAATGAAGGTACAAATATAGTTCAAGAAACCAACAATAATGCATCATTCACTCTAAATAGGCAAAACTCTTTTCTTGACGAACATTTTACAGAAACCGAAATTATATCGAATATTCTTAAACTTAGAATAAACAAATCACCTGGTATTAATGGAATAGGGGCGGAATTTTATAATAACACAATCAATGAAATTGTTCCGCTACATAAAATCTTATTTAATTCTATATTTGATAAAGGATATTACATCATGTGGTCAAAGTATTATATATCCGATTCACAAATCAGGATCAAAACACAATCCCGGAAATTACAGGGGCATTTCATTAATAAACACACTATACAAGATATTTTAACATTATAAATGACAGACTTATGAAATTGACAGAAGAACATAATATACTCAATGAAGCACAGGCAGGATTCCGTACTGGTTACTCTACATTAGATCACATATTCACGCTTCAAGCTATGGCACAAAAATACCTGTCACGTCCAGGTGGAAGATTTTATAGTGTATATGTTGACAATTCGTAAAGCGTTTGATAAGGTGAATCACAAAGCTCTATTTAGTAGTATGTCTAGACAAGGAATAACCGGGAAGTTTTATCGAATGTTGAATTGTATGTATTCAAAATTGTATTCATGTGTTAGGACTAATAATGGATTTAACGGATTTCTTTGAATGTAATGTTGGAACAAAGCAAGGCGATATTTGCAGCGCTTCATTTTTTTCTCTTTTTATTAATGATCTAAACATATTACTTAAAGAAAAAAATGTGGACCAGGAATATTAGTTAATGGTGATATATATCTATTGTTTAATGTTTGCTGATGACATTGCAAATTATGCTGAAACTGTATTTTAACTATACCAGTAATTAAACATCATTAAGTTATTTTGTGATAACACAGGTATGGAAGTCAACTTGGACAAGACCGAAATTATCGTGTTTCGTAATGGGGGAAATCTTAGACAATACGAAAAATTGGACTTACAATAACATCAAAGTAAAAGTCACACCTATCTATAAATATTTAGGCATTATTTTCTCTCAAAGTTTATCATGGACTGCTGCAAAGACAAAGCTTGCTTCTCAAGCAGAAAAATCAATTCATGGCATATATCAGTATCAAAAATCGTTTGGATGTTTTACAGATCAGGAAGCGTTTAAATTGTTTGATTCCATTGTAAAAACCAATTTTTTGTTATGCATCACATATTTTGGGATATGGACATTCGGAAATAAAAGAGACAGTTCAAACTGAATATTGTAAGAGATTTCTTGGTGTGAATACTTCTGTGAACAATTATATTGCTCTTGGTGAATGCGTTAGAATGCCATTATGTGTAACTTATTATACAAATTGCGTAAAATACTGGTGCAAACTTTTACACATTGATCAGAGAAGTTTACCTAAACAGTGCTAAAAAATGTTAAAAAAAACTTAGATGATAATGGTAGGAAAATTTGGGCTTCAAATGTAACACTACCTAATAAGTATTGAAGACTAAAAAGTAAGAATAAAAAATGGGGAAATGCATTCTTGACCGGTAAAAAAACAATTGTAACAAATTTTATTTTTAAACTGTATTTGATTACATTGCTACAATATCGATACCAGTCAGAAACTTTCTCGATAATTATTTCATTTCTCATCTTACTTTCAGTGGAACGCCTGTCTGTATTTTTTAATTAATTATTAAGAGCTTGCTCGATAATGCAGTATAGTAGTGTTGAATAAAGTTTAACCCATTACCTCATATCATTGCATCATTTTCTGTTTAAAACTCATTTTTTTAATATTTCAATAAATTATATATATAGTATTATATATATCAAATAGTTTTGAAAAATAAAAATTGAAAGATGAAGCATTTGCTAAATTATGGGAAATGAGGCATTTGCTCCATTTTTCATAGTGTTTTCATATTATATAAAATTTCCAACATGAGTCATAATGTGTCTCTATCAGTTAATTGATTAAATGGATTTCTGCAATACTATCATTCTATACCAAACAGCTGTTGAGTTTGGTTTCAATGGATATGTCTGTAATGGTTTCTCTATTAATAAATGTGCCCTTTGAATAAAAGGAAATGGAAAAAAGCAAGCTCAGTTATGGTTACTTTTAAAACATACATGAAATCGTCTATAGGATCAGTCTCTGTATTATTTTACTTATAATTTAGTGGATACAGTACATTCTTAAGAGTTACACGACAGACGAAAGAGTGGCGATATGATTTAGACATACAAGATCATGATAGGGATGGACAGAGTGGAACAGGAGAAATTACTGCCGTTTGCCACTACAAACAGAACGTAAGGTCACAGCAAAAAGATTGCTGAGAAACACAGTCGCCTGAACACCATGTATTACTTCTTTGGAAAGACTTTATTATTTAAAACGAGTGGAAAGGTTTACCAGAGTGGACGGTTGGTGCTATAAATTACTTTTAAAAGCTGAGCAGGACAGATATTCGGGCAGACAGAAGATCAGAGCAAACGTTTCACGTCACATAGTCTCTATATCCTTGATAAAATGCGCCAAAATCTGCGTAGCAGAAACGCATTTGAAAAATCAGTAGAAATCGATCGGAATCTTGGTGGCACAGACGCTACTGACATGGGTGCACGGCACTCTGCATACCTATACATGCAAGATAGCATGAACAGTTAAGGAAAGGCTGGTGGCAGTTTGGTTGCGGATTCGACGATTTATTTGGGAAAAATATCGGGACTTCAAAAACGAAGCGGGTCATTAAAAACGAATGCAGCGGTGCCTGAGAATCCAACCTTTTTAATTTGTTGGTCTTATAGATCATTCTTGGTTTGTATAGTATCATCTTTAACAATCAAACAAAACACAACAACAACATGTAACTGGTGTTGCACGCAACACACAAGTGCCCTACCGGTGAGGTGCATAATTTTTTTCGTTAACATTGCAACCAGACTTTTGGACCGAGAAAAAAAATACGCCCATACTGCCATCTATTCATATACCAAGTTTCATAATATCACAGTGGGAAAAAAAACGAGCCTACTTCCTGTGTTCGCAAGAGAGGTACAAGTTAAATGTTATAGGCTCCCAAGAAAAGTACAGTGATCGGAAATAGTAAGTGCATGTAATCGCAAGACAGGGTATACATTGAATTGTATAGGCTTGCAAGACATGGCACAGTGATTTCGTTTATCCACTGTGAATATTATCTTAAACGTTTTTTAAGTTATCTCGGGATCCAGATTTCCGGATATCTGGACAGACAGACGGAGGGCAAACCTTTAGTTCCCTCCGGTGTAAACACTGGTAAGGGGGCTAAATTAAGCAGTTGTGGCATTGTGTTCATAACTTAAAAAGAAAAAGGACTGCTGATAATACACAAACCCACTTAAATGGATGTTCTTTAATGTCTAACTGAACAAAGGGAGTTCAACACCATAGGACAACCTCAACTATACAGTTTATTGTTATCTCCCTTTGAAGAATTTTGATAGTTTTTATTTTGACGAAAATCTCTACATTTTAACTTCTCTAAATAAATCATGTTTTTTAAAATGTCTCTGAATCAACAATGACAATGACATACTGTTGCTTGTGTCAAATTTAAATGCACCTAGCAAACTGGTGAGGCCAACTCCCAAGAGTGTCTGACTTCACTACTCCTACACTATCCCACCAAGTGTCATCTCAACTGACCTTACTGTAGTATAGGTTTTAAATGGCACTTGTACTATCTTGCCATAGAGCTAGCTTTTGTGGCGATGTAGTAGAGTGTCCCATTTGCATACCAAGTGTCGTGAGCTTGATTCCAGCTCGGAGCAGGATTTTACTTAATTACATTTGGCACCCAACGTAAATAACTCAGAGTTATAGAAGGGATGGCACCCTTAGAAAGTCCCACAGACGTTTATACTCCAGGAATCTGATGACAGAATCTTGATAGTATGTAGTAGAGATATTAAATGACACTTCTTGCCATAGAGCTAGCTAGAGGGTCCCCACTTCGATTCCAGCTCCGAGCAGTATGATTTTACTTGGTTAAATTACTTAGTTCTAAGAAATACTAAACCCATTACCTCATAAATATTCATGTGCAAATTTATGACCTTATGATTGTCTGATCATTTAATGTTATTTAATCAATGGAGTTTTCCTCACCAGGCAAACTGTGTAGAATAGTAGTCACAGCAGATCTATATCAACACACTGAGGGATATGGATTTTATCTCACTAAATAGAACACAGTATTTTCATCAGCATAAAATAAACAGTGTATATTGCTTACAAAGAAAGCTACTGAAGTAACACGTCACAACCCTGAATTTGTCTAGGCCTTTTATAATATGAAAGCTTCATTTAAAACCTAAATAATAAATAATTTAAATATTGTATCACATACATTTGTAAACATTTGAAATGTCCATTTATGTTTGTTTGTTTGTTGGGTTTAACATTCCACCGACAGTATTTCAGTCATTTGGAGACGACATCTACTTGAGACAGATATAGTGCTGCCACACACACTGCAGTATTATGCTGTAGACATGTGGCATGATACCACACCCGGTCACATTATCCTGACACCAGGCCAACCAGTCCTGCAACTACACTTATATGCTGAGCGCCAAGCTAGGGAGCTATAACAGTACCATTTTTTTACGACTTTGGTATGTCGCAGCTGGGGATCGAACCCACAACCTCCCACTCCTAAGAAAAAAAAATAATATATATATCATTAATGTTTTGAAAGGTAGTACCTTTATATTGCATATTAGATACTGTCTATTGTACATGTATTACATTCTTTGGTATTCTGGGATGATAATTATACATATCATCTTCAAAACTTAAAAAAAAAAATATCTGTATTTGTTTGTATAGCACTATGAGCCAACATTTATTGCTTACTGTGAAATCATTATTTTTCGTGTGACACAAATTTTCATAGAGGGTTTTATCTACAAATATTAATCCCCATGAAAACCTGTCTCTTTATATTCTAGAACATAGATCCATGAATAAATGTACCCACAAAATTCCCATAGGTACATAATCAACAAAATTTCATGTCAGCGAAAATTAATTATTTTACAGTATGTAATTTTGGACAAATTGCACAATTAATGGCCAATCTGCCATACAAAATATTTGAGATCAAGTGAAAGGTTATTGATTAATCAGCAGATACCTTATACATTGACTAGAATATATATCTTGTTACTGTCCTGAACAGTCTATCAAAGCTTAATATTGGCTTGAATCTGCCAACAATTCTTAGGCCAAAAAAAAGTTCCATTTCTGGTCTTCAGCAAATAAAAAGAGGTTAGGTATGTTGAAATTTTATTTTTTATTTATTTATTTTTTTTTTTTTTACATGAAACGAAAGGTGAACAAAGGTAAATATTTTAAAAAAAAAAATTTAGGGTTGGTCGTCAAAAAAGAGAGTTGGTTGGGCGACTAGAAACAGAACTATTTTTTTTTGCCGTACTATCCTGAACCAACTATCAAAGCTTACTACTGTCTCGAATTCCACCAACAATACATAATGCTAAGTAATTCTTAAATTCTTAAACTAGGTAGATATACATTCCACCATTACTGTTTTCTGAAATATTCAAGTACATGACTAAGCTGAAATGAATTGTTACTCAAGTAACTAAGAATAATTGTTAAGAAATAAAGTATTTGGACATTTTTATTAGAGAAACATGATTAATGAAAACTCACCCTTAAATATTTAAGTTTTTACTTAGCACTAAGAATTGTTGGTGGAATGGATCAATCTCTCAATCTTTTTAAGATTAAGAGTGATCAAAGCCAGCCAAATCTGTAAACATTTACATTTGAACCTTTACTAGTAGCTACCTGTATTAAGCAGTCAACCTGCATTTAGTGGTATGTTTTAAAATCATCAAATTAGTATTTTGTTATATGTTTAACCTTCATTTAGCAGCCACCTCTTTTTCCCTTACCTGACCACTTAAGACAGGTTTCAAGCTTTAAAAAAACGCAAGCTTTGATATGGTCCTAATCCCACTAGCTTTACCTAGCAATTATGACATAATTATGGTCAGTGGCAGAATAAATGAAAAAGACATATTCAATTAAACTTAGCTCTATATATTACTTAATTATGAATTTCACAATTCTTGCTTCTCTATCAAAAATTATGAAAACTTAAGATTTTATTAAATATTGTTATAATATTGTCACCTCGCGTCATTTACTTAACCCTTTCCCTCATAGAGGAAACCATGAAAAGACCTATGCGAACAACATAAAACCAGATCAGCCTGCGAGTAACTCGCAGGCTGATCAGGTTTTATGCTGTTCGCTGCTCCTCAGTGGTCTGGAAATGAGGACTTTTTAATTAAATTTGTTAAGGTTTAACTGTGGTTTTCTGCAGATCAGGCTTTATGTGGTACCTACTGAGTGCGTCAAAATGAGTCTATATGAGGGAAAGGGTTAAAAATTACTTTTGTGGGGAAAAAAATAATCTTGGAATGTGAAGTTGTCGGAAATGGGACTTGGATGAATATCAAACTGGCAAAGATATATAATGCCTATTGAGCTAACTAAAATATCATCATCATTATCATCAGCAGCAGCTATGTTTATCTGTCAACCTTGCTGAATATGTTAGCAACCTCAAAAGCAGTCCTGTTTAGACCAACTGACGTCATATTCACAATAATTCCCACTACAACTCCCTTACAAGGGACAGAACTCTGCACAACATTCAACTCTGCTTTCTCAGATTGTCTCCCTTGCTCAGTGTCACCCTTGCACTCTCCAGTGCTTGAAGGCAGGATCAGCAGAACACTACTGGCACCTATTGCACCTCCAGTATGGGACATGAAGAGTTTCTGATTCTTACAGAAACCATACTCTTGTAATTCTTCCCAGACTGCCCAGCCAAGCCCATATCCTCCGTCCCTGATCTTTCCCCACTCGATACTGGTATTAGCGGCAGGCGTCCATATTTTCTTCATTGTATCTTGTCTTAGATACCCTGAAAAACCTCTCCCTGATTTCTCCTTTTCCCACAATGCACCCAACTTCCTGTCCACAGATTTTGCTGATTCATCACTTCCTGCATCAGTTCCATGTGAGTTGCCTCCCCTGTTGCTTGGGTCCTCTGTTGCTTGGTAACTGTACAGCATGATGTTGCCAAATTGAACTATGTCGAGGACATTGGAAATAAATCCACCCCCTGCCCACTTGTATGAAAGGTCAACATAGGGTGCATTTACTAGCCGTCCTTTTTTGTTTTTCACATAGTGCCTGAAAGTGAAATAAATTATATTTAAAGGATAACTGTTGGTTTCTGTGGAATAAAATGTTTAATTCATCAAGTGAGGAGGAAAAATCAATACTTTCACAAGTGGCACTGTGATTTTCTTCCTCATAAGGTGAATAACATATAAAAATGATATTCTACTGAAACCAACAATATTTCTTTTCATTAAATGCACTTCTGTCATTTTTGGAGCTCCATAACGGGAAAAAAGTAGTCACGTTACAAAACTTTGAAAATTATAAAAATGGTATTATTCACTGTTTGAAACAATGAATATTGCCATTAATGATTTATTGTTATTTCACTATAATCCACCAAATGAGTTAACCCTTTCCCTCATAGAGGACACCATGAAAAGACCTATGCGAACAGCATAAAACCAGATCAGCCTGCGAGTAACTCGCAGGCTGATCAGGTTTTATGCTGTTCGCTGCTCCTCAGTGGTCTGGAAATGAGGACTTTATAATTTAATTTGGTAAGGTTTAACTGTGGTTTTCTGCAGATCAGGCTTTATGTGGTACCTATTGAGTGCATCAAAATGAGTCTATATGAGGGAAAGGGTTAAAACATACAAAGGAGATGGTTAATTATAAGGCTTAAGAATACATGAACAGTGCCCTGACAGTGCAACAAGGAAGTTCACTTTAGTGCAAGAAATAAACTTTATCACAAACATAGCGATCATGACTAAAAATATAAAAGGAAAATACCAACCAATTTTTTCAACAGAAATTTCTGATATCACATCAGTTAAATATTTTCAAGCCAACAGTTACCTGCCCCTGTTGTAAACCAGAGGTTCATTCTCATCCAGATACGTATTTTCCATCCCAAGTTCATCCAACATGGCAACCATCAACTTCTCGAATGGCATCTTTGCAGCTGCCTCAACCACCGCACTGAGAAGTGTGTATCCATGGGTTGTGTACAGGAACTTTGTCCCTGTACAGATTATTTAGATATACCTGTACTGATTCTATTTTTGTTAAAACTGCAAACATGGACAACACACTTTAAAAACATGTTGTGGATACCAACGCTCGTCTGTTGCTTTTTTTTTTAAAAAGGGGAGATAAATTAAGTCAAAACCGACCTAAGAGTTATGGCCCTTGATTAGAATATAGCCCTTGTGTTATTTAAGAAATATATTAAGTTTAATGACAGGCAGTTAAAGTTTTTCACGACAACGACACTAGGGTGATGACAATAACTCTACTTTTCTAATTGAAAAACAGAGATAAAAATCAAAAAAAATTTCACAGGCTGCTAATTTTTGTTAACTTTCTGGAAAATTTTATCCACAAATCTTTGGAAAAAGGTTATTAAATATGCTTCACATTTCCATCAGCAGGCATACATGTTACCATAAATTGCCTTTTCATTTAGAGCCAGCAAAATGTGATTATCATTTAAACAATATTATAAACCAACCTATGACTTCTTTCGTTTAACTGAGGTCAAATGATATTCTGGTGTAGTTGTTGAATAATCTGATCTGTTTTTACTTCATCAATTTTTGTCACCTTGGCAAACAGAGCAGACCCAGATCAGACAGCTCCTGGATCAGAGTCTTCACTGTTTGCTTATACAATATTGAAGCTTGATTTAACGTTCTGTACGGCAAAGAAAAATCTCATTTCATATACCATTTGAAGTTCAATGAATTGATATTCATAAAGTTATTAAAGTGTATATGAATATTCATGAGGCAAATGGTTAATCTGAATATATGACATTGGAAAGGTCCATTCTATGAGAAGAAAGATTTTGTTTGATTGATGGGTTTATATTTGTTTGTTTGATTGATGGGTTTATAGCTTATACTTTTTACTTG
>CM037791.1:27695407-27715367 GCA_021229015.1 Solen grandis | reverse complement strand
CGGTAAGTTTCAACTTCTTCTCTCTGAAGCTCTTTAATCCTAAAATGAAATTTTCGGTCTATGTTCGAATCTTATTTCACCCACAGAACTTCGGTCTTTCGGAATTTCGGTTAGCTGACAGGATATGCACACCTTAGTTTCAAGATGTACCATCTGTGAAAATTTGAAGACAATCCGACCATAAATGACGGCTGTAGAACGCGAACACCATTTTTCACTATTTTTAGCTGTGACGTCATGTGACGTCATAGGCGTTGATAATCATTGAAATCAAATTTCCTCACATCTCAATAACCCATAAAAATTCATCGTCCTAGGACTATTGCAACATATAAAAAAAAGCGTTTAGTTAGGAAGAAAAAAAGAATAATAATAATTTTAAAAAAATGACGTCACGTGACGTCATATGACGTTTATATTCACATAATTTTTTAGACACCCAGAGACCTACTAACTGACAAATTTCAACTTTCTATCTCAAATAGGACAGCATTTAAATATTGACGTCCTTGGTTCGAATCTTGGATCCGCCATAGATGCTTGGACTTTTCGAATTTTGAAAACGGACACCGGTATACACAATAAGAACGTAATATACACATTCTGTGA
Organism: Solen grandis; assembly: GCA_021229015.1. Taxonomy (NCBI): domain Eukaryota; kingdom Metazoa; phylum Mollusca; class Bivalvia; order Adapedonta; family Solenidae; genus Solen; species Solen grandis. The sequence goes on along the minus strand of CM037791.1, from coordinate 27,714,758 downwards.
AAATTTGATAAAAATCGGCCCATTAATAATGGCTCTGGACCGAGTACAAATTTTCGTAGTCAATTTCAAATGTGACGTCATATGACGTCAAAGTCTTCTGAAAATCATTGAAATCGAATTTCAGCGTCTGAATCATTTGTCATTAAATTTTCATTGCCCTTCGACAATTTCAACATATAGAAATACTCTTATTAATTTTAGAAATACATTATTTATATAATGACGTCAAGTGACGTCATGTGACGTTTATTTTCACAAAATGTTTAAGACTCCCAGAGACCTATATTTCTGACCAAATATCACTTTTCTATCTCAAATAAATCCGATTTTATAAGCATTAAAAAATTTACGACCTTGGTTCGAATCTTGAATTCGCTATAGAACCCTGGACTTTTCGAATTTTGAAAAACTGACACGGAGATGCACAACTAGAATTTAAATATACATACTCTGTGAAAATTTGATGAAAATCGGTTCATAACCAATGGCTGTAGACCGTGTACAATCTTTTGTTGCAGATTTCAAGTGTGACGTCATATGACGTCATAGGCATATGAAAATCATAGAAATCAAAATACCAGCGTTTGAAGCATGTGTCATTAAATTTTTCATTGCCCTTCAACAATTTCAACATATAGAAATATTCTTGTTAATATTAAAATACATTATCATATAATGACGTCACGTGACGTCATATGACATTTATTTTCACAAAATGTTTAAAACTTCTAAGAGACCTATATACTGGCTAAATATCAACTTTCTATCTTAAATAGGACAGATTTTATAAGAAATTTTAAAAAATTTTACGACCTTGGTTCGAATCTTGGATTCGCTATAGAACCATGGACTTTTCGAATTTTGAAAAACGGACACCGGGATGCCCCAACTAGAACTTAATATACACATTCTGTGAAAATTTTATGAAAATTGGTTCATAAACAATGGCTGTAGACCGCTTTACAAACTTTTGTTGCATATTTCAAGTGTGACGTCATATGACGTCATAGGCATATGAAAATCATAGAAACAAAATATCACCGTTTGAAGCATATTTCATTAACCATGGACTTTTCGAATTTTGAAAAACGGACACCGGGATGCACAACTAGAGCCTAAATACACATTCTGTGAAATTTTGATGAAAATGGGTCCATAAATAATGGCTGTAGACCGCGAACAAACTTTTTCACCTGACGTCAAATCTGACTTATGTGACGTCATATGAATATGAAATTCATTGCTTTCGAAAGCTTATGGTTTGAAATATATGCCATAAAATTTTCATTGTTCTGGGCCATTGGCAACATACCGAAATTAAAACAAATACAAGAAAAGAAAAAAAGAAATAAGAATAAGAATAACTAGATGTCATTCGTTTAAACGAATGATAGGACTTTCTGCAACATCTGCTTCAAATGTAAGTTTCTAACTTTCATCACACATAGAATTTCATTACTCCAGCTCAGTTGTAACCTTGTTTAATTTTAGCCTCATTAGGAAAAGTATTGAATATTTGTATAGTGTTTATATCCTTTCGACACCTGTAACGTAGTTAATCGTATTTAGCGATTTTGGCGTGTTTGGGCTTCCTAGTTTTGCCATAAATTCCTGGAATTTTGAACTATGGTGAATTTTGAAAGGGAACATCCCAGCCTAAAAACTGATGCAATATGAATATTCTTAGCATAACAACGCAGTTTTTAGATGGTCTAAAATGTGGGGCTGCGTGTGAATTTTTCAAGGCTTTCAAACGCTCGCTAGCTACATAGTGTTGCAAATACGGATTTTTGTCTTGTGCCGTTGTACATGTATTAACTTCAATGCTTATTTTGGAAACAGTCAACATTCGACAAAAAAAACCCCCAACAAAATCAAGATATAGCCATCAATTGCAATTTGATATATATATATTTTTTTTAAGTCGTTGCGCAAGTGTTTAAGCTTGGTGACCCCTGTACAAACTTTTGTAGTCAATTTCAAAGTGTTGTCATTTTGACTCCCTAGGCTTCTGAAAATCATTGAAATTTAAAATTTCAGCGTCTGAATCATTTGTCATTAAATTTTCATTGTCCTTCGATAATTTCAACATATAGAAAAAACTCTTGTTAATTTTAGAAATACATTTTCTTTTATAAACGTCACGTGACGTCATTGACATTTTTTCACAAAATCTTTAAAGACTCCCAGAGACCTATATATGACCAAATATCACTTTTCTATCTCAAATAGGACCGATTTTATAAGCATTTAAAAATTTACGACCTTGGTTCGAATCTTGAATTCGCTATAGAACCATGGACTTTTCGATTTTTTGAAAAAACGGACACCCGGTATAACACAATAAGAACTTAATATACACATTCTTGAAATTGATAAAAAAAGGGCCCCATTAAAATGGCTCTGGGACCGTGTACAAACTTTCTTAGTCAATTTCAAATTGACGTCATATGACTCATAGACTTCTGAAAATCATTTAAATCGAAATTTCAGCATGTGAAGCATGCGGCATTAAATTTTCATTGCCCTTCGAAAATTTTTAAATAAGAAAAAATTTTTGTTAGAATTAGAAATTCATTATCATATAATGACTCAACGTGACGTCATATGACATTTATTTTTAACAAAAAATTTAAGACTTTCCAGAGACCTATATACTGACCCAATATCATCTTTCTATCTCAAATAGGACCGGGTTTTATAAGAATTTGAAAATTTACGACCTTGGTTCGAATCTTGGAATCGCTATAGAACCTTGGACTTTTCGAATTTTGAAAAAACGGGCACCGGGATGCACAACTAGAACATAATATACACATTCTGTGAAAATTTGATGAAAACGGTTCATTAATAATGGCTCTGGACCGCGTACAAACTTTTGCAGCTTATTTCAAGTGTGACGTCATATGACTCATAGAGATATGAAAATCATAGAAATCAAAATACATCTCTTTGAGAATATGACATCCCAAAATTCATTGTCCTTGGACCATATTTAACATATATAATTATGTGTTTAAAAATTAGAAATTTGATGACGTCATATGACGTCACAAGACGTCCATTTTCACAAAATATTTAAATCTATCGGAGATCTATATACTGACAAAATATCAACCTTCTGTCTCATTTAGGGACGATTTTATGAGCATTTATCAATTTGACGTCCTTGGTTTGAATCTTGCATTCGCCATAAACCTTGTGCTTTTCGAATTTTGAAAAACGGACACCGAGATGCACAACTAAAACTTAATATACACATTCTGTAAAATTTGATAAAAATCGGTTTATTAATTATTGCTCTGGACCGCGTACAAACTTTTGTAGCAAATTGCCAAGTGTGACGTCATATGACGTCATAGGCATATGAAAATTATAGAATTTTTTATTTACGCATATGAATAATATGCCATCAAAATTTCATTCTCCTAGGACGATTGCAACATATGAAAATCCGTGAGGAAGAAAAAATAATAATAATAACTAGATGTCATTCGTCTAAACGAATGATAGGACTTCTGCAACCTGTGTTAATGCAAAAAGCAGGAGATAGAAGTTTCATGTAATGACTCACCTCTGGTAGTATTTCATGTTCATGCTGATTAATTGACATTATATTCCGCGAAAAATAAGCGTTTAATTACGAAGAAAAAAAAATAATAAGTAGCAGTAGTAGTAATATGCTTATGACGTCATATGACATCACGACTCAAAATATATGTAGAAATTCTGCAGAAACTGCAAACTGTGTAAGTTTCAACTTTCTATCTCATCCTGAAGCTCTTTAATCCTAAAATGAAATTTTCGGTCCTAGTTCGAATCTTATTTCACCCACAGAACTTCGGTCTTTTCGGAATTTCGGTTAGCTGACAGGATATGCACACCTTAGTTTCAAGATGTACCATCTGTGAAAATTTGAAGACAATCCGACCATAAATGACGGCTGTAGAACGCGAACACCATTTTTCACTATTTTTAGCTGTGACGTCATGTGACGTCATAGGCTGTTGATAATCATTGAATCAAAATTTCCTCACATCTCAATAACCCATAAAAATTTCATCGTCCTAGGACTATTGCAACATATAAAAAAAAGCGTTTAGTTAGGAAGAAAAAAAGAATAATAATAATTTTAAAAAAATGACGTCACGTGACGTCATATGACGTTTATATTCACATAATTGTTAGACACCAGAGACCTACTAACTGACAAAATTTCAACTTTCTATCTCAAATAGGACAGCATTTAAATATTGACGTCCTTGGTTCGAATCTTGGATCCGCCATAGATGCTTGGACTTTTCGAATTTTGAAAACGGACACCGGTATACACAATAAGAACGTAATACACATTCTGTGAAAATTTGATAAAAATCGGCCCATTAATAATGGCTCTGGACCGAGTAACAACTTCGTAGTCAATTTCAATGTGACGTCATATGACGTCAAAGTCTTCTGAAAATCATTGAAATCGAAATTTCAGCGTCTGAATCATTTGTCATTCAATTTTCATTGCCCTTCGACAATTTCAACATATAGAAATACTCTTATTAATATTAGAAATACATTATCATATAATGACGTCAAGTGACGTCATGTGACGTTTATTTTCACAAAATTTTTAAGACTCCCAGAGACCTATATACTGACCAAATATCACTTTTCTATCTCAAATAAATCCGATTTTATAAGCATTAAAAAATTTACGACCTTGGTTCGAATCTTGAATTCGCTATAGAACCATGGACTTTTCGAATTTTGAAAAACTGACACGGAGATGCACAACTAGAACTTAATATACATACTCTGTGAAAATTTGATGAAAATCGGTTCATAACCAATGGCTGTAGACCGTGTACAATCTTTTGTTGCAGATTTCAAGTGTGACGTCATATGACGTCATAGGCATATGAAAATCATAGAAATCAAAATACCAGCGTTTGAAGCATGTGTCATTAAATTTTCATTGCCCTTCAACAATTTCAACATATAGAAATATTCTTGTTAATATTAGAAATACATTATCATATAATGACGTCAGTGACGTCATATGACATTTATTTTCACAAAATGTTTAAAACTTCTAGAGACCTATATACTGGCTAAATATCAACTTTCTATCTTAAATAGGACAGATTTTATAAGCATTTAAAATTTACGACCTTGGTTCGAATCTTGGATTCGCTATAGAACCATGACTTTTCGAATTTTGAAAAACGGACACCGGGATGCACAACTAGAACTTAATATACACATTCTGTGAAAATTTTATGAAAATTGGTTCATAAACAATGGCTGTAGACCGCGTACAAACTTTTGTTGCATATTTCAAGTGTGACGTCATATGACGTCATAGGCATATGAAAATCATAGAAATCAAAATATCACCGTTTGAAGCATATGTCATTAACCATGGACTTTTCGAATTTTGAAAAACGGACACCGGGATGCACAACTAGAGCCTAACATACACATTCTGTGAAATTTTGATGAAAATCGGTCCAGAAATAATGGCTGTAGACCGCGTACAAACTTTTTCACCTGACGTCAAATCTGACGTTATGTGACGTCGTATGAATATAAAATTCATTGCATCCGAAAGCTTATGGTTTGAAATATATGCCATAAAATTTTCATTGTTCTGAGTCAATGGCAACACCTTGAAATTAACACAAATATAAGAGGAAGAAAAAAAGAATAAGAAGAAGAAGAATAATAAAAAAACAGTACAAACCCAATATGACTTTCTGCCTGTAGGCAGAAAGTCCTAATAATAAAAATAACAAACCCAATAGGACTTTCTGCTTTAGGCAGAAAGTCCTAACTAGATGTCATTCGTTTAAACGAATGATAGGACTTTCTGCAACATCGGCTTTATAAGTATAATATAGAAGATGACATAATAGTAATCTGTCCAAATTGCAAACTTTCTATCTCCTCTATTTCTATATAAAATAGCACAAATAGAACACATTCTGTGAATTTTAATAAAAGTCCGCCCATATCTTGCACATGTAGTTTACATACAACATTTATACTATGTCATATGACATGAAAGAAAAATGAAACAGTGTTCAAATGTAAGTTTCTAACTTTCATCACACATAGAATTTCATCACTCCAGCTCAGTTGTAACCTTGTTTAATTTTAGCCTCATTAGGAAGAAGTATTGATATTTGTATAGTGCTATATCCTTATCGACACCTGTAACATAGTTAATCGTATTAGCGATTTTGGCTGTTTGGGCTTCCGTAGTTTTGCCATAAATTCCTGGAATTTCGAACTATGGTGATATTTTGAAAGGTAACATCCCAGCCTACAAACTGATGCAATATGAATATCGTTAGCATAACAATGCAGTTTTTAGATGGTCTAAAATGTGGGGCTGCGTGTGAATTTTTCAAGGCTTGCAAACTGCTCGCTAGCTACATAGTGTTGCAAATACGGATTTTTGTCTTGTGCCGTTGTACATGTATTAACTTCAATGCTTATTTTTGGAAACAGTCAACATTCGACAAAAACAACAACAACAAAAAAAAAACAACAACAAAATCAAGATATAGCCCATCAATTGCAATTTGATTTTTTTTTTTTTTTTTTTTTTTTTTTTTAAGTCGTTGCGCAAGTATTTAAGCTTGGTGACCCCTGCGCGTGACCTTTTCCATATTTTTATGATGCATATTATGAATATCTTATTTTTCATGTAACTTTCTTATATGAAGTCCAATTTCAATAAACTTGGTACCGTTAGAAAGCTCTTAAAACATGCTACATTTTTTTACGCATAATGATAAAACTTATCTTCAGTCGTTTCTGAGATATTGACTGTTAAACCTCAAGAAAACAGCATATTATCAGCAAAATTAGCTTCATTTCCTTTAGTTTTTTGCTTATAAATTGGTATTTGCGTAAACCAATTTTAATAAACTAAATATCTTTGGAAACGTCAATTATTCAGCTATAATTCTTATTCATACATATATTTACAAAAATCGATATTTATTGAGATATGGCTACATATATGCAGTAGGGGGAAATCAAAATTTCCTCACGTGCCTAATAACCTATAAAAATTTATCGTCCTAGGACTATTGCAACATATTAAAATAAGCGTTTAGTTAGGAAGAAGAAAAGAATAATAATAATGAACAAATGACGTCACGTGACGTCATATGACGTTTATTTTCACATAATTGTTAAGACACCAGAGACCTACTAACTGACAAAATTTCAACTTTCTATCTCAAATAGGACAGTTTTTATAAGCATTTAGAAATTGACGCTCATTGGTTCGAATCTTGGATCCGCCATATATGCTTTGACTTTTCGAATTTTGAAAAACGGACAACGGTATACACATAAGAACGTAATATACACATTCTGTGAAAATTTGATGAAAATCGGCCCATTAATAATGCTCTGGTCCGTGTACAAACTTTTGTAGTCAATTTCAAATGTGACGTCATATGACGTCATAGGCTTCTGAAAATCATTGAAATCAAAATTTCAGCGTCTGATTCATTTGTCATTAAATTTGCATTGTCCTTCGATAATTCAACATATAGAAATACTCTTGTTAATATTTGAAATACATTTTCATTTATAGACGTCACGTGACGTCATATGACATTATTTTTACAAAATGTATAAGACTCTGAGAGACCTATATCTGACCAAATATCACTTTTCTATCTCAAATAGGACCGATTTTATAAGCATTTAAAATTTTACGACCTTGGTTCGAATCTTGATTCGCTATAGAACCATGGACTTTTCGAATTTTGAAAAAAGGACATCGGTATACACAATAAGAACTTAATAACACTTTCTGTGAAAATTTGATAAAAATCGGCCCATTACTAATGCTCTAAACCGTGTACAAACTTTCTTAGTCAATTTCAAATGTGACGTCATATGACGCATAGACTTCTGAAAATCATTGAAATCGAAATTTCAGCATCTGAAGCATGCGGCATTAAATTTTCATTGCCCTTCGAAAATTTCAATATATAGAAATAATCTTGTTAGAATTAGAAATTCATTATCATATAATGACGTCACGTGACGTCATATGACATTTATTTTCACAAAATATTTAAGACTTCCAGAGACCTATATACTGACCCAATATCATCTTTCTATCTCAAATAGGACCGATTTTATAAGAATTTGAAAATTTACGACCTTGGTTCGAATCTTGGAATCGCTATAGAACCTTGGACTTTTCGAATTTTGAAAAACGGACACCGGGATGCACAACTAGAACATAATATACACATTCTGTGAAAATTTGATGAAAATCGGTTCATTAATAATGGCTCTGGACCGCGTACAAACTTTTGCAGCTTATTCAAGTGTGACGTCATATGACGTCATAGAGATATGAAAATCATAGAAATCAAAATATCATCTCTTCGAGAATATGACAATCAAAATTTCATTTGTCCTTGGACCATATTAACATATAAATTATGTGTTTAAAAATTAGAAATTTGATGACGTCATATGACGTCACAAGACGTCCATTTTCACAAAATATTTAAATCTATCGGAGATCTATATACTGACAAAATACAACCTTCTGTTCTTTAGGGACGATTTTATGAGCATTTATCAATTTGACGTCCTTGGTTTGAATCTTGCATTCGCCATAGAACCTTGTGCTTTTCGAATTTTTGAAAAACGGACACCGAGATGCACAACTAGAACTTTAATATACACATTCTGTGAAATTTGATAAAAATCGGTTTATTAATTATTGCTCTGGACCGCGTACAAACTTTTGTAGCAAATTGCCAAGTGTGACTCATATGACGTTATAGGCATATGAAAATTATAGAATTTTTTATTTACGCATATGAATAATATGCCATCAAAATTTCATTCTCCTAGGACGATTGCAACATATGAAAATCCGTGAGGAAGAAAAGAATAATAATAATAATAACTAGATTTCGTTTGCACGGCAAACGATAGGACTTTCTGCAAACCGCTTAAAAATCAATCAAACTGAAAATTATTAATACGGAATACGCAGAAAATATTAGGTATCTAGAGTGTAACCTATACATTCTTTGAAAATTTTCAAAAAATTCATCAATTTATGTTTCAGATCGCTTACAAACTTTTTGATCCAACGTCTATTCTGAAGTCATATGGTTGTGAATATAATTGCATATGAAAATTCAGCATATTAATATAATATGCCTAAATTTTTTGTAGTTCTGGACCATTGGGATCACACTGAATTTTCTTGCACCAGAAATGAAAACAAATAATAACCCCATGATGTCAAATGACGTCCGGCCTATGAAAATCTGAAGAAAACCTTTAAAATTACAATATGTGTGAATTTCACTTTTTATCTCATATGGAATACTCATTCTGATAAAGTCATCTCCTATATAAACGCTACATAAGACGTAGAGAAGATCGTGTACTTTAGTCAGATTGTACTAAAATTTAATTTCGAGGTCACATTTTTTTTTAAACTTGTTTCACCACAGAACCTCGGTCCTTTCAATATTTTGGAAATGAAAGTAAGGAGCACAACAAAAATCCTTACTTATACCTTCTGTGAATTTACTAGAAAATCCATTCAAAAATAAATTCTACAGAGCGAGTACAAACGTTTTAAACTGACGTCAAATCTAGCATCTATGATGTCATATGATATGCAGTTTGTCTTTAACTACAGAATATACCCAGTCGGCAGAAGTTATCGGCCAATATAGCACTGATATCGGCACCTATGTCTGCACTGTGGATGATTAATACCTCCACAAAATGCTTTGATACAGGAGAAGCCAGACTCCAGGCAGAGCATAGTAAGCACTTGTATACATAGTAGATTATATATGATAGCAATCAATAAGTAAATAAAGTCATTTTTTAAAGTGGATAGAGAATCAGTTATGGTTATTTGGCACAGCAGTATAAAAGTGTAGGCACAGTTCTTAGACATTGCACTTCTCTAGTCGCCATCTGTTTACATTTTATGTTTCAAGTAAATACCATGTATAATAATTCAAGTTAATGTTGAGACAAGAAAAAAAAAGCAATTTAACAAAGGGAGATAATTAAACAAGAGGGCCATGATGCTCTGAATCGCTCACCTGATTATAAATGAGCAACATATGTTGGATTTTTCATATTGACCTACTTTTTGACCCCACATGCCCACTTTTGAATTTGTCCAAGATTTTTAGGAAACAGACATTCTGACTAAGTTTCATGAAGATATGGCCAAAATGTGGCATATGGAGTGTAAACAAGGTTTTTATAAGATTTGAACTCATGACCTACTTTTTGACCCCACATGGCCAAAATTCGAACTTGTCCAAGATTTATGGAAAAAACATTCTGACCAAGTTCATAAAGATTGGACCAAAAAATTGGCCTCTAGAGTGTTAACAAGGTTTTTCTAAGATTTGACCTCATGACCTACTTTTTGACCCCACATGACCCAAATTCGAACTTGTCCAAGATTTATGGAAAAAATTCTGACCAAGTTTCATGAAGATTGGGCCAAAAATGTGGCTCTAAGTGTTAACAAGGTTTTTCTAAGATTTGAACTCATGACCTACTTTTTGACCCCACAGGCCCAAATTCAAACTTGTCCAAGATTTTTTTTGAAAGAAAAATTTGACCAAGTTTCATGAAGATTTGGGCCAAAAATAATGGCCTCTAGAGTGTTAACAAGGTTTTTATAAGACTTGACCTTGTGACCTACTTTTTGACCCCCCAGACCCAATTTCGAACTTGTCCAAGTTTTTTGGAGAGAAAAATTCTGACCAAGTTTCTGAGGATTTGGGCCAAAAATGTGGCCTCTAGAGTGTTAAACAAGTTTTTATAAGACTTTTCCCTTGTGACCTACTTTTTCCCCCCAAATGCCCCAATTTTCGAATTGCCCAAAGTTTTTTATGGAGAAAACTTTGACCAATTTCCCCTGAGGTTGGGAAAAAAGGGGCCTCTATTAAAAAGATTTTCAAAATTTTCCCCGGCCTTTTTTTTTGCCCCTCAGCCCAATTTAATTGTCAAATTTTTTTGGAAAAAAATTTTGCCAATTTCATGAAGAGGGCCAAAAAAATTTCCCCTTAATTGTTAAAAGCCAAATTGTTGTGCGCCGCGGCAAGGGCCCGTCAAAAACCCAAACCCGGACCCCGTTGTGCTCTGAGCTTAAAAGGGGCCCAGGTAAGTTACAGTATTGGACAGATTTTCCTATTCCCACAGATTTGGTTTTTTTTAAATTTTTAAGTCAATACATTGAAAAATTTGAGCAATTTCCGGAAGAAAAACCAAAATTAAAAAAGGGGGAAAAATGCAAAAAAAAACCGGAATTTAATTGAAAAATGTAAAATTTTGACTGATATCCCCTGTTAAATTAACACAACTTTTTAAACCGGTTGGTTAAGAAATGTAGTTAATAAGAATTTAAAAGAAAATGGGGGCAAAACCCCCGAATTGGGGGAACAAAAGTAATTTTTGCTCTGTGCTCTACTGCAAGAAAAATTTTTTTTGCAAAGTTTAGATAAATCGACTAAAATTGAAAGGGAATTCATGAACAAGACTTTAAAATTGATTCAGGGGAAAAACAGTAACCGGGGGGAATAAGGGAAAATTTGCGTTTCACATTTAGTTTTTCTGTCGGGGCGATAAGGGTTTTTGCGAAATTCAAAAAAAAATAGAAAAAACCCCAATTTTTTTTTAAAAAATTCTTGCGACAAAAAGAAATTAAAATTAGTTTCTAAAAATATAAAAATTTAAAGGTAGGGTGAAATTTTTGAAACCCCCGTAAATGTTTAAAATTTTCGTTTTTTGATGGTTATTGCGATCCCAAAATATCTTAAACTTTTCCGGGTAATTTTCCCCCTTTTGGGGGTTCCTTCAAAAAAAACTAAACCAGTCGTCTTATTTGTTATCTGCCTTTTTATTGTTTGTTTTTTTTTGTTTGTTAAAATTTTGGGTTAAAAGGGGGAAAAAAGGGGTTAACGTTTAAAAAAAACAGAGTTCCTGCACTAAAAACCCAAACATAGGCTTTGTGTCACAAAATTGAGATCGGGAATTTAGAGTTGTGACCCAATTCCTTTTAACCGAAAATATTTGTTTTAATTAATTTTAAAAAGGTGCTAAATTTTTGGGATCGGAAGATAAAAATTTAAAAAATTTTTTTTTTTTTTAAAATTTTGAGGGCAATGAAAAACCCCTGCTTATAAAATTTTTGTTAAATTGCTTTTGCTAAAAAACAGAGAAAAAACCAAAAAATTACGTTATTTAAATTCCAAAATTAAATTGATAAAAAAAAAAATTGATTAAATTTTTGGGGTAACCATTTTCTTACTCTTTAAAATTGTAAAAACCCCCAATTCCGAAAAATTGATGAAAAAACCCAATTTGCCCCAAAACCTTATCTGTTAGCCCTGTTTGATAAAAAAATTTGAAGTATAGGTAAAAGGCTAAAATCCCGGAAAAGTTTTGTTTTAAATCCGATGCCGAGATCAAAACCCTGCCAACCAACCCCCAACGGGGGTTCCTTCTTTGTTGGATAGGGGGGTTTTTATTTCAAAACAAAAAAAAATCAATAAAGCCCAGTTTTTTTTTAAAAAATTGATAAAAATTTAAGGTTTTTAAACAGGGTTGTTTGAAAAATGTTCAAAGGAAGAAAAATTTGGTTTGAAAATTGGGTAATTAAGAAATTTTTTTTATAGATTTCCCCTTTTTTATAACAAAAAAAAGCCAAAAAATTTGTTTTGTCTTAACTTTTAAATCGTTCAATTTAAAATAAGGGTTTCAAAAAGGGTTTTAACCCATGGCTTGGACTACCCTTTTGATGTGAACAGTTTTTTTTCCCAAAAATATTTTAATCCCTCTGGGACCTTGTTTACATGCATAAAATTTACCCCCGGTGTGTTTTTTTCCCCAATTTACATGTTTAAAATCCTTTGTATTTTAATTTTAAAAGGGGCCCCCGTATTTAATTGAGATTTGACTGTTTCTTTATTTTTGGAGTAAATTATTTTCAGTAAATTTTAACCCCAATAAAATTGCCGTAAAATTTTGGGCATTTGTTAAAAAAAATTTTATGAAAATTTTATGGTTGTGCATTGGGACAGAATATGTTAAAATAAAAACCCCTAAAAGAAAAAAAAAAAAAGCCCAAATGCTGTTTTGGGTTAAAAAATTTTTTTAAAAAGCCTCACATACCTCTTTTTTACTTTTTCAGCTTTTGTCCTTTTTTTTGATAAACAAAAAAAAAAAAATTTTTAAAAAAAAATTTTCCTTTAAAAAAAAATTATAAAAAAAATTTAAAATTTTGGTTTTTTAAAAAGGGAAAAAAATTTTTAATCCCCAAAAATTAAAAAATTTTTTTACCTTTTGTTTTTGTTTTTTGGGGTTTGGTAAATTTTGTTTTGCTTTTGCAGGCCCCTCGAAAAAATCCCCTTTAAATTTTGACAGTTGATGATTTGGTCTGCAGCAAACCCTAGAAAAATTAAACATTACCCCGGTTTTTTTTTCTTTTACCCCCGGGGACTTTTGAAATTTGTCTCGAGAAAAACATGCCATGTTTGATGTAGGCTACAGTAATCCTTTTTTGGGTAATGTCTGTATTTAGTTTTTTTAGTTGATTTAGTGTTTTTTAGCTTTTTTTACTTTTAAAAGTTAAAATTTTAAAGGTTTATCCCAAGTAAAATTCCGTTTAATTTTTGGGTTTTAGAAATTTTTTTTTTAAAATTTTAAAACTGAAAACCCCCCCTTTTACACAAAAGGGGGTTTTTTTGTTTAATTTGGGTAGCTTTTGTATGTATGAAAAGAAAGGGTTTATCCTTATTTAAAAAAAAAAAGGGAATTGAAACACCAAAAAATTTATTTTCACATTTTTTAGCTAGAATTTCCCAAAAAGATATTAGTAAAAATTTTTTTTCAATTTAATGAAAATTTCCCTTCTGGAACTTATATTTTCGAAAATGTTCAATTAAAGGGGAAAGAAAAAGTAGGTATTTTTCGAATATTCTACAATGGGTTTTTAAATTTCCCTTTTTTGGGGAAATTCCCTTATACTTAATAAAATTTTTAAAAATCAAATTACCAAAGTAAATCGTTTTTAAAATTTTTTCTTTCACTTTTTTTAAGTGACCCCCTTTTTTCGAAGATTTTTTAAAATATTGCCTTTACAATTTTTACAACAGGGGAAAAACGTTTAAAATTTTTTAATGTTTTTTTTTTTTTGGGGTAATTTTTCCTTATATTTGATAATTTAAAAAATTATACCAAAATAATCGTTAAAAAAATTTTCCATTTCCCCCGCTTTTTGTTTGGGAAAAATTTTTTTTTAAAATTTTTGAGATAAAAAATTTTTAAACCCCTGAAAAATAAAAAAAATCCCCCAAAAATATGAAACGGAATTTTCTTTTTTTCCCCCAAACCCCCATAAATTTTTGGGGAATTTTATTAATTTAAGCAAAAAAAACCCGTCAAACTTTTTTAAAGTTTTTTATAAATTCTTTTTTCAAAAAAAAAAGGGTTTTTGGGATTAAACTTTTAAAAACACACTGGGGTTTTCCAAAAATTTTAAATTTTTCCCCTAATCAACCGAAAAAACCCCGATATCAAAAAAAAAAATATTTTTCTAAAAGGGGTTTTTTCCCCAAAATTAAAAATTTTACCCCTGTGTCTCGAAAAAAATTTTTTCCTTTTTTTTGGGTTTTTAAGGGGCCAAAAAAAAAACCCCAAAATTGTATATGCCCTTGCCCTTTTTGGGGTTTTGGGGGAAAGGAAAGGTGGGGGGCCCCCCAAAATTTAAAACGGGTTTTTCAGAAAAAATTTTCAAGCAAATCATCCCAAAAAAAAAAGGGGTACGGGTTTTAAAAACCCCTTTAAAGTTTTTTTACAAAAGTTTTTTTAGCTTTGGGGGAGTCATGTGGTAAAAAGGCGTTCATCTTTTAAGAATAAAAAAAAGCCCCGAACAAAAATTTTAGTTAAATATCAGCTTTCTGTTTTTGGGAAAGCGATTTTTAAAGTTTTAAATTTGATATTAGTTGAATTTTGGGATTCGCCATAAAACATTTCCCTTTTCGAATTTGGAAAAAAAAAGGACCGGGGATGCACAATTGGGCCCCCAATTAACATTTTGTCAATTTTGTAAATGGCCCTTTTAAATAATGGCGGGTTGCCGCGTAAAAACTTTTTACCCCAAATTTTAAAAACTGATTCTTTTTGAGTCATATGAAAATGAAATTCTTTTGCATCCAAAAACCCAGGTTTGAAATAAAACGCCAAAAAATTTTTATTTTTTGGGTTAATGGAAAAACCCCAAAAATTAACAAAAAAAAGGGAAAAAAAAAAAAAACTAGTTTTTATTGGGTAAAAAAAAAGGGATAGGACTTTCTGAATCTGTGTTTTTTGAAAAAAAGAGGGGGATAAAAAATTTATGGAAGACTCCCCCTTTGATATATTTCTGTTTTTGAACAATTGACATTGTATTCCGGGGGAAAAAAAAGGGTTTTGGTTTTACGAAAAAAAAAAAAAGTGCAGTAGTGGTAGTATGTTATAAACGTCTTTGGGGTAAACGACTCAAAATATATGTTAAAAAATTTTGCGAACTGAAACTGTGAAAATTTCAATTTTTTTATTCACCCCAAAATTCTTTAACCCTAAAATGTTTTTTTGGGGGCCTATGTTCAAATTTTTTCAGCCACAAAACTTCGGTTTTTGGGGAAATTAAAGGGTTAGCTAAAAAAAATTTATTCACCCCTTTTTTTCAAAATGTCCCTCTTAAAATTTGAAGAAAAAATTTACCATAAATGGCGGCTGTGAGCGCAAAAACCCCTTTTCATATTTTTTTCTCTGACGTCACGTGAGTCTGGGGTGCTGAAATGCTTTTCCAAAAAACGCTCGTTACGCAATAACTCTGAAATTTTTATTATTTGAACAATTGGCTCATGTCGAAATCATTGCCCCAAATTAAAAAAAATGGTATGCTTTTGATCCTTGACGTCACGATTCAAAATATTTTTAGAAATGCTGAGAACTGCAAACTGTGTAAGTTTCAAATTTCTATTCATCCTGAAACCCCTTTAAACCTAAAAAGAAAAATTTTTTGGTCCTTGTTCGAAAATTACTTCAGCCACAGAACTTCGGTTTTTTCGGAATTTGGTAAGCTGGCAGGTATGTACACCTTAGTTTTAAGGGTACCACTGTGAAATTAGAAGAAAATCCCACCTAAAAGCCGCTGTAGAGCGCGAAAAACCATTTTTCAATATTTTTAGCCTTTACGTCACATGACGCATTAGGGTGCTGAAGAGTTTTTTTCAAAAGGATTTTTTACTGTTTTTAAGTCTAAAAGTTTCATTATTCTGAAAAAACTGGCTCATGTTTAAATCATTGCCCTTAAATGAAAAATTAAGAAGTTGTTATGACGACATGACGAATTTGACGTCACGACTAAAAAAATATTGAGAAATTTCAGAAATGCAAACTGTGTAAATTTCAACTTTTTTATCTCATCCCGAAGCCCCTTTAAAGCTAAAATGAAATTTTCGGTCCCATGTTCGAATCTTATTTAGCCACAGAACTTCGGTCTTTCGAAATTGGTCAGTGACGGATATGCAACCTTATTTTCGATGTACCCTCTGTGAAAATTTGAGAAAATCCGCCCTAAATGGGGGGTGTAGAGCGTGAAGGACCATTTTTCACTATTTTTAGTCGGACGCATTGACGACATAGGGTGCTGGATGCTTTTTTTTCAAAAGCGCTATTTACTGTCATAACTTGAAATTTTCTTATCTGAACAACTGGCATCATGTCAAAAAACATTGCCCAAAAAAAAAATTAAGGGAATTTGCTTTTTGAGCACATGAGTCATATGAGTCAGGAATAAAAATATTGTGAAATTTTGCAGAACTCAAACTGTGTAAGTTTTAACTTTTTATCTCATCCCGAAATCTTTAAACCTAAAATGAAATTTTCGGTCCTATATTCGAACTTATTTAGCCCCAGAATTCGGTCTTTCGGAATTTCGGAAGTGACAGGATATGCAACCTTATTTTCAAAATGTACCCTCTGTGAAAATTTTAAGAAAATCGATATAAATGACGGCTGTAGAGCGCAACCCCCATTTTCATATTTTTTTCTGTGACGTTTTTATGAAAGTCATAGGTGTGACAAACATTGAAATCAAAATTTCCACGTGACTTATAAAAAAAAAAATTTCATGGTCGGGAATTGCACATATTAAATAAGCGTTGTTAGGAAAAAGAAAAAAAATAATAAAAATAAAAAATGCGTCACGTGACGTCATTGAGTTTTTTTTCCATAATTGTTATACTCCGGACCCACAACTGAAAAATTTTAACTTTCTATCTCAATAGGCGTTTTAATAAGCATTAAAAATTGACGTCCTTGGTTCGAATCTTTGATCCCCCCATAGATGCTTGGGCTTTTGATTTTGAAAAAAGGACACCGGGTTTCACAAAAGAACGAAATATTTCAATTCTGTGAAAATTTTTAAAATCGGCCCATTAATAAGGTCTGGACCGTGTAAAATCTTTCGTGTCAATTTCAAATTGACGTCATAGACGTCTGGGTTCTGAAAAAACTTTAAATCAAAATTACTGCGTTGAATCATTTGTCATTAAATTTCATGCCCCTTTTTCAATTTCAATTATAGAAATACCCTTTTAAAATTAGAAAAACTTTTCTATAATGACGTCACGTGTGTATGTGACGTTTATTTTCACAAAAAAGTTTAAAAATCCAAAGGCCTTATACTGACAAAAAATCACTTTTCTATCTAATAAATCGATTTTATAAGCATTTAAAAAAATTTCACCTTTGGGTTTGAATCTTTTAATTTGCTATAGAAACCCTGGCTTTTTGAAATTTTTAAATCGGACACCCAGTGCCAAATAGAACTTAATATACACATTCTGGAAAATTTTAGAAAATGGTTTTATAAACAATGGTGTGACCGGTACAAACTTTTGTTGCATATTTAAGTGTGACGTCAATGACGCATAGGATATGAAAAACATAGAAATCAAAAAAATTTTTGCGTTGAAGCATGCGGCATTAAATTTTCATTGCCTTTCGGGCAATTTCAACATATAGAAATTTTTTTGTTAATATTAGAAAAACATTATAAATTTTAAAGAGTCACGTGACGTCATTTTGACATTTTTTTTCACAAAAAGTTTAAACTTCTAGAGACCTTAAAAATGACGAAATATCAATTTCTATCTTAAATAGGCAATTTTATAAGCTTTAAAAAATTTTGACCTTGGTTCGAATCTTGGGTTCGATAGAACCAGGACTTTTCGAATTTTTAAAAACGGGGCACCGGGATGCAAACTAGAGCCTAAACATACACTTTGTGAAATTTTGATGAAAATGATCCAGAAATAAGGGTGTAGACCCCGTAAAAACTTTTTCACCCCACGTCAATCTAGTTATATGACGTCGAATGAAAAAAAATTCATTGCATGAAAGCTATGGTTTGAAATTATGCCCTAAAATTTCATTGTTTTGAGTCATGGCAAAAAACCTCGAAAAATTTAAAACCCAAATAAGAGGAGAAAAAAAAAATAAGAAGAAGAAAAAGAAAAATAAAAAAACAGTTAAAAACCCAATATGACTTTCTGCCGTAGGGAGAAAAAACCCAATAAAAAGAAGAAGAAGAATGGAAAAATAAAAAACAGTACAAACCCAAAGGATTTCTGCCCGTGGCAGAAAGTCCTAATAAAAAAAACCCAAAAGGATTTTGCTTTAGGCAGAAAGTCCTAATAAGAAAAAGAAGAATAAACAGTACAAACCCCAAAAGGACTTTCTGTTTAGGAGAAGTCCTAATAAGAAAAAACTAAACCAAAACCCAAAAGGTCTTTTTGTTGAGGGAGAAAGCCCTAATTTAAAAAAAAAAAAACAGTACAAACCCAAAATGATTTCTGCCTGAGGCGAAAGTCCCAATAATAAAATGGTCAGTGACGTTATGACGTTTATTTCACAAAATTTTTAAGACTCTCAGAGCCCCTTTTTGACCAAATAGCTTTTTTTATCTCAAATAGGACCCTTTTTTTAAGCATTTAAAAAAGTACGACCTTGGTTCGAATCTTGAATTCGCTTAGAACCTTGGACTTTTCGAATTTTGAAAAAAAGGACACGGTATAAAAATAAGAACTTAATATACAAATTTGTGAATATTTGAGAAAATCGGCCCAAATATGGCTTGGACCCCGGGACAAAATTTTTTTGCAATTTTAAATGTGAGTCTTTTGACGTCATAGGTTCTGAAAATCATTGAAATCGAAATTTTCAGCATCGAAGCTTGAGGCATTAAATTTTCTTGCCCTTTGAAATTTCA
>CM037791.1:27661252-27695307 GCA_021229015.1 Solen grandis | reverse complement strand
TATTTGGGAAAAAATTTTTTTAATTTCCCCAGGTCAAAACAATGCCGTTATTGATACTGTTTCACTTGAAACCACAATGAAAATCATATAATATATTTTAAAGCATGGTTTAATCAAAATTGTTAAATTTAGAACCCCAAGTCTTTTGGGTTATATTGCCTAAAACAGGGTCAAAATTTTTCCCCTTGTAGAGGTGGTTAAATTTTTGGGGTTTTACATTCTCCTAATCGTAAAATTTCAGGTATTGCAAATTATGGGTTATTGTAGCATTTAGTAATCCCTTTTTTTTTTTTAAAAATAATCAGGACCTTAGAAAAATTTGAAATATTGTATGTTAATCCACATTTAAACTTAATAGTTATAACTAAATTCTTTTTGGGTTTAGTAGTTAATTACAGACTCAATGGACATATATTAAAAAATTTCAGGTAAATTTCCTCAATGTATTGTGAATTAAGAATAGGATTTTTAAATTTGGCGTTATGAATGGTTTTATTACGATGAAATTTGCCATATTTTGGGCTCACCTTTTTTTGATATAGAAAAATGGGTTTGTCAATTCAGGCTTATTATTATGATGTTTTGACAGACTTTTTTCAAATCTTGTATTCATTCCCCCTTTTTTAACAAGAATCAAAATTAATTTCATTTTGAGGAAATTGTTAAGGGAAAATTAAAAAAAATCTGAACCGTTTTGGTAGAATTAGAAAAATCTGTATATTTGACAATATTATAAAATGCTTTAGTCCTTTTTATTTTTAAATTTATGATAAACTATTTTTTATAAAGTATTTAGCTGGGGTTAAAAAACCTCCCGTGTTTTTGGAAATACCTTTCGAATTATGTCTTTTTAGAAAAATACAATAACGCTTTGAATTTTAATTTAATAATACTTATTAAATGTCTTTCATACACTATGTATTAAAGTTAATTAATACTAAAGTTTATGGCTAAATTTAACTATTTAGCCCCATCCAATTTATTTGTGATAATTAAATAAAAATCCAAGAACAATATTACACGTTGCACCGGTGGAATTTTGTTAATTTAATTTTACACATGAGATTAGGTAAATAAAATTTAAATGAAAAAATTTTAAATTTTAAAGGTAAAAGGCTTATATTTATAAAAATTTTATTTTTATCATTTATGTGACTTAAATTTTTCTAAAATTTTTTCCAGTATAATTTCAAAAGTAAATAATTTTTTTTATTCCACATTTTTCTGGCATGGGCCCCGTTTTTTCCCCTTTAAATCCCGATTTTTTTTTTGGGGTTTTTTTTGGAAAAAAAAAAACACCCGGAAAAAAAATTGTACCAAATTTTTTAAAAAAAAAATTTTTCCCCAAAAAAATCCAAAATTTTTTGGCAAATTACCTTGATAAGTATGGGGATTGACAAAGTAAAGTTTTCTAAACTTGTCCTTTTTAAGATGGATAGTTAAAATAGTTATAAAGGTAAATATTTCTGGATTTGGTAATTTTTGTTGTTATAATAACCCACATATTAAGCATTAAGTCTGATACAAAGCTGTGTAACATCTGAAAGTCACATCAAGTACCCCTAACAATTAGCTCATTGCATTTTTTTCCCCTAATTCTCCTACCTACAGTTAATAAGATTTCCCTTTAATATTTTATCTTTATTAAAAAGGCGACTAAACAAAAAGTACATCATTTTTTTTATTTAACATTTGTATCTGACAAAAAAAAAAGTGACCCAGCAGTTCTGCAGTTTGACGAGTCCTTTCATTGAGGCACACACACAACTTCTGTGCTTTCAGTGCTTTTATTGCAGTGTCCGCGTTTATTTTACTTAGAGTTGTCTCTCTTTTTCTAAGAAAAGAAACAGAAAACAGTCGGGAAATTGACAGAAAAAAGTTGAAATTCAAGGTATTCTTCGGTATTTGTGTTTCTGTAATGCACCAGTCAGTGAGTGATTATGGTTAGTTGGCTTATCTTCCATGCAAATGAAATGAATTGCCACTCTCATCTTTTTAAAATTCGTCAAATTGATCTTTATCCTTGAATACATTTGTATAAATACTAAATTTAAGGGCTTTATTTATCAAATTAAATTTTAAATTTTTTTTTAAAAATCAGTAGGGAGGGAAAACTGTATTGATGATTTACAAATTTACAAGTATGTATATGATTGTTTTTTTCAAAAAATTAGTATTTTCGATTTGGGAGTTGGCATTTTTTCACTTCTGTTTTCTCACTCTCTCTCTGTTACTCGACCCTTTTCTTATCGTGAATCTTGTTTTAAAGGGGTAAAGATAAACAAAAAATAATATACTATATTAGAAATATAGTGGGTGACAAAAAAAGTGGAAACCGGCGGGTCCCCCACAAAAATTTTCCCCGCCCTCCAAAAATGTACAAAAAAACCAACAAACACCCACAATAATGCACGTTTTCACATTTTATAATTTAAAAAAAAAAATCAAAGTGGAGGCCCAGTGAAAAAAAGAGAAAAGCGTTACACTGCAAAACATTTTTTTTATAGCCCCCCCACCCCCCCCCCCCCATCTGAATTTCCCGGGGGATCCGGTATTTGTAAATTTTTACCCCCCCCCCCCCCCCCCAAACACACCCGCCGCCTGTTTGATATTTTTTGTTTTTTTTTTGTTTTTTTTTTTTTTTTTAATTTTTTTTTTTCCCCCCAAAAAATAAAAAAAAAACTTTTTTTTTTTTTTTTTTTAAAAAAATTGAAATGATTTTTAAATTATCATGCTTGCAATTTTAAAACATATCAATCTATAACCCTTTTTTAAAAATTTAGGGGCATGGAAATTTAAAGGGTAGTTTCCCCCTTTAGCTGAAAGAATTTGGGGTTTTAAAACCCCCTTTCAAAACCTTAGCAAGCCCTTTAAAATTCGGCAAGGCAATATTGTCTATGCTTTTGGGTCCAAAAAAGTTGTTGGGTTCCCGGGGGACTAAAAACCCCCCGGGTCAAAGAATATGACGGGGGTGGTGCCCTTTACGACTCGCTACATGCACACCCCTTACCCAATCCCCGGCTGCCCAATGTTTCCTATATTCCAATTTTTACCTATTTTTTTTTAAAAACCTTTTTTTTTTCCTTATTTTGATTATTTTTTTTTATTTTTTTGGGGCCAAAAAAAATTGCGAAAATCAAATGAAAAAAAAAAAACTAGATAACAAAAATTTTTGCTTTTTTCAAGGATTTTTATCTATCAGAGAATTCCACCTTTAAAAGGGTTTCAGTGCTCACCTTTGGGGGAATCTTTGATGAAGTTTTTTTCCAAAACTAAAAAATTTTGAAAAACCCAATATCCACCCTTTGGTGAAGATTTTGAAAGAAAAATTTGTTTTAGAAAAAATTAAGTTTTTTGAAAATTTAACTTTGTAAAAAAATTTAAAATAGTTTTTTACTTGCCTCGGAGGGGAAGCTAAAAACTGGAAAATTCTATATTTTTTTCCAAAAAGGGCCTTTTTACTCCAAATTTTCGGGATTAAAAAGGGTTTTAAATTTATATACTTTTTTTATTTTGGGGGACATGTGCCTCGAATTTTGATTTAGGGGCCCTTTTGAAATTTTAGGGGGACATCCCTGCAGTAGGTAGTAAAAATAAAAAACCCATTGTTGCCCCTTTGCGATGATCCGAATGACTTTGGGCCTAGGCAAAAAATTAATCTTTGGTTTGGGGACTAGTTGTACGGGAAGGGAAAATTGGACGAAGCTTACCATTACAAAAGCGTACCTTTTTGGTGAAGCTTTCCACTTTTCAAAATAGGAAATTTTTAGCACTAATATTTTATTTTTTTGTTATTTAAATTGAATCGTTTTTAAAAGTAATATGGGGACAGAAGGGAAATTTAAATTTTAAACCAAACATGCTTTTATAATAAAAAAAGGCACGAGATTGAGTAAAAAACTCGAGAGTTATATCGCCGATAATGTCAGTTTAAACATATGCAGATTTTTCCTTTTTTTTTTTTTTTGTGTGTTTTTTGACGTTTTTTGGGTAAATTTGGGGGTCTTGGGTTTACTATAAAAAATGCATGCATGTAAGTACCTAGATAAATTTTGGGAAATAGGATTAATATTTTAAAAACATCCCCCAGCACGTTTTTGAAAAACTGCAATTTGGCTTAAAAACCCCAATGTCTCTTATTTATTAGGAAAAAATGTATTTTCCCGTAGGGAAAATTGAAGAGGAATGATGTCTTTAAAAGGGAAAAAAAATCAACAAACAAAAACCCGTGTTTCCCTCAAATGCCAGTGAATATTGTTTGTTTTAAATTGTTTTATGTTTACTCGACACGCCCCCAATCCCCATGACCCTGTGAGTAATTTGATTCTGTGAAAGCTAGGTTTTAACACGCGTTTTAATAGGGGAATGGGGTTTTTGGATAGGGTTTAAAAGGATTGGGCCCTTTCTTTGAAGTATATTGACAGGTCGATTTGGGGTTTTTGGTAATACGACACAAACCCCTATGATGATGAAATTTAAAAAGGAAATTTAAATTTTAATTGTTTTGTTTAATAGTAATTACAGTCGGTTTTGTGTTTGTACATAATTATTGCCAATGTTTTAAAAGGGTTCGGCATCATGTTGTATGTTTTGGGGTTCGCAATTTTAAAGTTTAAAAAATTAATATTTTCCCTTTGGGTTTTTTTTTGTTAAATATTAACACAACTTAAATGCTTTTAAAGAAAAATGTAGGATGGTAAATGAAAACACTTAGGTATACAAAATTTAAATTTTAAAATTTAAAAGGGGACATTCCCCGGTATATAGTTTAAAATCCTGTTGCCGTGTGGGTTCTGCGCCCTTATTTTTTTCTCCCAAAAATTTGGGTTGTCGTTTGTTTTTCAAAAAAAGTACAAAAACATAAAATTTATAAAATAAATTCAAGTTATGGATGCAAATTAAAACATCAGAAACATAAATTATTTATTCAAGCAATTTTTCCGGGATTTTAATTTTTAAGGGGTACGTTTGGCCCGCAAAAATGGTACGCCGTCGGGTTTACGCTTCTTAAGGGTAGGGTTTGCTTTTAATTCCTTTACAAAAACGTATCGGAACTTTCGACTAATTTTTTTAAAGAGGGTTTTTTTGTTTTTTAATTTATCCAAATATTTGAAAGGGCGATATATGGTGAAAAAAAAATCAAAGTAAGTCTACATAAAAAAAAATTCAGGCACCCTTTGCCGTAACGGGCATTTCTTATTTTCGGGACGCAACGAAGTGAGGTCATCGTTTTTGCAATCCCGGCCAGTCCGGGTTTCCAAATTTAAGAAAGGGAAAAAGTCCTAATTTATTCTGTTATTCAGAGCAAGCAGAAAAAAAAAAATAAAAGTTTTGGAAGGGCCCACTTTGTTGTTTAAAATTTAAAAGGAAAAAAAATATAGTGGGTTTTAAAAAGGGGAAAGTTTTTTGATATCAATCAAATGTTTTTATATTTGAACCTGGTTTTAAAATGCGTAAAATTAACGGCGAAACTAGTATTCAATTGGGGTCTTTTCAGTTTATTTTGCGCCCCAAACGCAAAATTTTGTGCGTCATCGAAAAAACCCTGAAAAAAAATTTTCTAAAATTTTTCCTATATTTTAAATCAAAACTCAATTGAACCTGCAACTGTAATGTTTGCGATTTATTTATTTGTATCAAAACATTCGATTTTTAAGTTTTTTTTAAAATTTCATATCCCCTAAAAACCCCCCAATTTCCCTGTCATTTGGGCCTTTTTTTTTTTAAAATCACAAGAGTAAAACGTGCAAAATTTGAGCTATTGTGATAAATTCGTCCGTCGTTGGGGGTTCGTCAGTCGTAAATCGTGCGGCATCAACAATTTTTTTAAAATTTACATCCCCTCTGAAACCACTCGTCAAAAAATTTATGAAAGGGGGATTGAATATTTTAAGGTGGTTTTCAAATAAGTTTTTTAAAAAAATATGATGACGATCTGTGCAGACCCCCCGGTTCCCGTGCCAAAAAAACTTTATTTTTACTTTAACATATTTGAAAAAAACTCGTCTAAAACCCGGGTGGTCGAATTTTATTTTTTTGGCAAAATTTGGCCCACCTTATAGCTGTCTTTCATAATTGTTAAAAAAAATTTGACCCAAATTTAAAATTTGAGGCCCCCAAAGGGGGTGGTTTTTTCCAAAATATACTGACTCAAATAAAACTCAAAACTAATCTTCAGTAAAAATGATGGTTAGAATTTAATTTATTTTTAATTCCCCCTTGGGGAAAAGTCACAAAATTTAAACACTAAAACTCAGCCCCTTCCGTTTTTGGCCCGAATCCGGCGGGGGGCATTGGTTTTTTTGCTCCCGGAGCAAATTTCAGGGTGGTTTTTTGTGACCCTTGATTGTCCGTCGTTGTGTAAAACTTTTTTAACAATTTCTCCTCTAAAAACTACCAGACGGATTTTCATCAACTTTTCCCCAAAATTTGATATTTGTGATACCCAAAGGCAAATTTCTTTTTTTTTTTAAAAATTCCCGATGAAAAATTTTGGTTCCAGGAAACCAAAAGAAAAAATTTTTTAAAATCCCTTTTCTCAAAAATTTTATAGCCCAAAAGGGTTTTGATATTTGGTACATAGATCAGCTATGTTGCCTCAATATCAGGCAAAATGTGTCCCCCCTGGGGTACAATGGGCCCGCTAAAGGGAAACCCACCCCCGGATTTTATTTATAAAAACTATTTAGGGAATTTTTGGAAAAATCTTTTATTGAAACCACTCCATTGATTTTCCCCCAAATTTTTCACTAAAATGATACTAATGATTTTAAACCCTGAGGCTAATATTTTTTTTTTATTGAATTTCATGAAGAACTTGGTTGCCATGGCAACCAGAAAGCATAACCCCAAAAATGCTTTTTTTTCAAGAAACATAAGACCACAGATTGTACTTGATCACTTCTGGTTTTCAAAAAACACTATCAAAAAATATATGCATCCGGGTTTACATAAGACACTCCGGGCCCAAAAACCCAGACTTTGTTTTGGAACTATAAAAGGGAAAAAAAATCTTTACTTCTGAAAAAAATTGGTTGGATCTGAAAAAACTTTTTTTGCCGGGAAACCCCAAAATTCATTCAAAAAAAATTTCTTTAAATCTTAGAATCAAAAAGGGACTAAAAGTTTTAAAATTTTTTGGTTTATATAGTACCCTCTCAGGGTTTCCCAAACCCTTTCTACAAAAAACCATATTAATTAAGCGATTTAGGGCCATCTTTTTCATGTGAGGAACCCCCTTCCAGCGGGCTTGCGGTGGGGGCGGGGGTTTTCTCCCCAATGCCTTTTGGCTTTCGAGGTCTTCCTCCCCCTGTAATTAGTTGAAGTCACTATATGAAAAAAATACTGTCGAGCGACAGAAAATAAATAAGCAAGTCAAGTCTCCCCCAAATCATGAAATGTGTGTTTTTTTTCACGATTTTTAATAGATATACTTAATCTTTAAACACGTTTGCCTTTTGTTTTGTAAGGACAGTATAGGACTTATAGATAAACTGTTTCTAGGGATTTCAAATATTCATAAAAAAATGATTATAAGAACAGAAAAAATTTAAATTTTAAAAAAAAGTTAAAAAATGTGAAAAATTTAAAAAACGCTTTTTTACCGAAAACAAAATTCAAAGGTTTCTTACAAGGTTTTTCATATATTTACTTTAAAAAACAAACCCCCACAACTGAAAAATTGAAAAATGCTTAAATCGGGAGCGGGAGTCCCAAAAGTCTTTAAAAATTTTGATTGTTATACCCCCCCCCCCTAGCTGGCCCTCGTTTTAAAAGGGTAGTTGCAGGATGTTTGGCCCGGGTTTTCAGGTTAATGTGACTGGGTGTGAATATGCCACATGTTGGGGCGGTTTACGCAGTGTGGCAGCTCAATATCTATCTAAAATTTGGACGTCGTCTCCAAATGAAAAAAATTTATTTTTTGGTGGGTGTTAACCATCAAAAAAAAAAATTTTGAAATGTGTACGTTTAAAATTTTTTAAAGTTTTTCTCACTTTTTCATAGGTGCATTTTTAAAAAAAAAGGGGAAAAAAAAACCCCGTTTGGATATTTAAAAAAAGGGGGGTAAGATTTGTCTTTTTTTAATTTTTTTTCCTTTTTTTTTCATGCGGGGTTGTAACATCAGGGGCGAAAAGCCCGAATCGATGGGAATGGGGATCGGCGTTTTACGTTCCCACTCTGGGGCCCCCTTTTCAATTCGGGTTTCAGATGAGGAGCCTTGTCGTTTTGTGGGCGTGTATGAGTATATGGGGCAGTTTGTGAGAAGGCACACAGGGGCGCCAAGGCAACAGGGAAAAACCCATGCTTTTTTTTAAATGGTAGAAACTCTCAATCGACATTCAAGCCGGTATTTTCCCACCAATTGCCAATTGTGGTGATCACAAAAATAATTTAATCAACGAGTTTTTTCGAGAGTCACAAAATACTGACATTTTGAAGTGTGTTCAGTAACCCCCACACAGGAAAAGTTCAAGGGGCGTCGCTACACGATTTAAAAACAAATAAAATGAGAGAAAGTAGCTGGGAAAATGGTAACGAAAAATGAAAGAAAACAACAGAAAGGGGAAAAAATTACAATCATCCAGGAAAAAGGGTGGGGGATTTATTACTGGGAAAATCAAAACCCGTCAATTTAAAGAAAGTCCCGAAGTGAGGGGGGAAAAATTTAAAGAAAAAAATTTTTATGATATTGAGAAAAGGGTTCCCGGGCAAATTTAAGACGTTTAAAAAGGGGCCCAAAGGGGTCAGATTTTTAAGGGTCACGTGACTACATGTGGGAAAAAATTCCTAAGAATTTTACGGGAAAAAATTTTTAAAGGGAAAAACAAGGGCTGTAGGCCTCATTTAATAAAAAAATTATGTTTTTTCGGACTGACAAAGTCATCGGTAAACGAGGAAATTTGGGGAAGATTGTAAAAAAAAAAAGAGTCGGAAAACTTTATATCATTTCAGCTGACTTTCCCAAACCCAACAAGTTTTTAAAACTCTTTTTTCAGCAGGTGACTGAGCTCGGGCCCCGTGATTACCCCCTGTCAAAGCACTGATGTATTCCCGCGGGGAGAAAATACTTGAAATGGGCAGTTTCTGTAAACAAGACATTTAACATTAAAAACAGATTTTATAAAATGGTTTTAACATTTCTCCCTTTTGGGGATCTTGTTTTTTTGTGGGCCCTGGTAACAAAAGTTTCATCTGTATAGGCCCCCCTTCACCGTTTAAAGGGGAAGTAGTTTTACCTTTAGAACCACGTGCCCTCTGTACAGTGCTGATACAGAGGTTTCCCCCAAGTTTTCCAGAACAACAGGGAAAATTTAGGGTTTTTCTCTGTACAGCCGGGGGTTGGGCCCCCAAAAACATTGAGAGTTGACAGGAAAAGTTTTTGGGATAGATGTCATGGCGGCATGATGTAGTCACGTGTCACCCTTTATAAAAAAAGGGAAGTACTGGTGAGGGATGGGGTGGACCCGATACAGGGGATCGGGCTGGGCAAGGAAGTTTCATGTTTAAAGGGCCCCGACTATGACGGGGTAAATCGGGAACAGTGACCGTGTTTTTGTTTGACTTTTAAAACCCACACCGTAACGTCTGAAAACAACATGGTGGGTTTGATATTTCAATTTTACACACAAGGATTTATTTAGTCCTAGAGCATTCCGTTGACAGTAGGACAACATACTTGTAAATGGGTGGGGGTTTTGCCCAAAAATTTATGTGTAGATAGCTCGGTATTTACCACTCCATACTGGGCAGTCACCGTGATGGGGTGTAAAGCCTGGTGTCTCTTACCGGGGGCACTGATGGGGGGTTGTTTGTAGGAAAGTGGGGGTAAAAAATGTGGTTTAAAGGGGTTCTGGCTGAAGAAGTAAGGGAAAAAGTTAAAATGTTTTGATTTTTTATAGGATTAAATATATGGCAAACCTTTTTAAGTTTTTGTTTCAAATATATCAAAATTAGCACTTTTTTTTTACATGGTGCGAGTATTTGGAGTCAGGGCGAAACTCGAAAGGGGAAACCCCTTTTGGTTGTTTTTCATAAAAAAGGAATTTTCTGCTTTAAAATACTTTTATCCATTTTTTAAGAATTTTAGCTAATTTACAGTATTTTGATTGGGTTTTGGGGGGGAGCCCAAAACGTGTCTCCTGTTTTCCACGTGATCTTTTTTGTTTGGATTTGTCGGTTTAAAAACTATTTTAGCTCAGCCCCACCAAAAAATTACACAGCTACTCCCTACAAAACATTTGTATTTTTTTTAATATGATGATAAAATTGGGTGTCGTTTTTCCCCATTTTTTAAAAGCTTTTTTTCAGTTTTCAAAAATTAATTGTTTATTACGTTTAATATATATCTTTATTTTTACTTTTATTTTTTACATATTATGTGTAGCAAAATTTGGTTTTTTGAAATCGAAAATGGAAAAAAAAATAAAAAAGTCACCGAACCCCGTTTTTTTGATTTTCCCTTCGTATATCGATATTTAAAAATCTTTTTTTTTTTTTTTAAAAAATGGGGTAAAAAAAACCCCCTGGCTTTGAAAGAAAAAAAGAAAAAAAAATGCTATAGATAAGTTATGATTGGGTAAAATTTTTAAAATTAAATGGTTCAAATATCCCCCCGATACTTCGTTTTTTTTTTCATATATGTGAGAAAAAAAAGAAGCTTTTAATTTTTTTTGTTTTTCAAATAATTTGGTCAGACATTTAAAAAAAATCACCGGTTCAATTTTTGGGTGAAAGACTGTTTCCTGGTAAAAAGGGGGCAAGGTGTGTTTTTCTTTTTTGACGAAAAAAGCAATAATTATCTATTTGTGATTTTTTTTGTGCATATTTACTGGGTGATTTTTTCATTCTTTTAATCATTTATATTTTTAAATTTTTTTCAATAAATTTTTAATCACATTTTGTTTAAAAAAATCTTTTCGAATGCTATATTGCGGAATTTAAAGCACGGGGTTAAGTTTAAAATGCCAGTAATCTATTTTTAAAATTGGGGCCGGGGTCGTTTTGGGTTTAATCTCCCGGTCAGGACCATGGTTTTTAAAAAAAGGGCTGGTATGTCTTTTTCTGCCTGGTGTTCAGTTTCAGGGTAGTTTCCCGGCCTGGTTGTCAAGGTGATGAGATAATGTTTCTGAGCGTACTGCTGTCGATCCCTTGTATTTTGGAGTCAGCGTTTTAAAATATTTCAATAGATAATTTTATTTTGAAAATACAGTATTTTAATTTCGTTTTCATTATTTTTTTATTTTTTCAGTATACTTTTAAAAACCTTCTTGCTCTTTGGGTTTATTTATTTTCGTCGTTTTCCTGATTTTTTATCCGAACAAAAATTTCCCCCAGGAAACTGGGTTTATTAATCATTTAAATGTTTTCTTGAACACGAATCCATTTATTTAAACCCTTAATGCACCAGCTGTATTGCCTGTTATACAGATTCTGAAAATTTAAATTTTCAAAGAAAAATAAGGGTTTTATAGAAACCGTTTACAGGCTATCCGTGCAAAAAATTTAAATTTTAGATTGGGGCAAAGACAGATTTCCCTTTATGTCCGTTAATTATTCTTAAAAAAAAATTCCTAAGCGTCCTTTATGATAAATGCTGAACCCTTTACTCAAAGGGAAAAAATTTTAAAAACAAATAACGACTTTTTCAGGTTTATGTGTTAAAATGTCCCAAATTTTTTTTATTTTTTTTTTTCTTTTTTTTTGTACTTTCTCTTGTTTTTGGGTTACATTTCATTTGCATATATAAAATTTTAAATATCCTAAAAACTTTTTATGCTTTTTTTTTGTTTTGTATGGGCTTTTTTAATTTAAAAAGATTGGGAGTTTATGGGCAAAAGATTTTCTGATTATTCCCGTGAAAAATTTTGAAAAAAAGGGGCACTTGCCCCCAACGACACATGGTCTTTACTTGGAGGGGGTAATATTCAATGGTTTTAAATTTTCGGTCATGGAATTTTTTTCACCGTTGGGCTCTTATTCAGAGGCAAAAAACCTTTTTAACTTGGAAATCTTCGCTTTGGCCCTTTTTTCACCTTTGGGCCGTTATTTGGGGGAAAAAAGCCTTATTTTTTGGGGGAAACCCATTTGCCCGGCTTTTGTTTTACCATTAGACCCTTTTTAGAGGGGGAATTGACTTATACATTTAAAACCTTTTGCGGCCTTTGTTTTACCATTGGTCCGTTATTCAGGGGATAAAAAAGACTTAAAAATTGGAATACATTCGTGGGGCCCCTGTTCACCTTTTTCCGTTAATTAGGGTTTTAAAAACCTTTAATTTGGAAACCACTTTGCTAACCCCGTTTAGATTGGGGGCCCTCATTTCAGAGGGAAAAAAACCTTATAACTTGGAACCCCTCGCTGGCCTTTTTCACCCTTGGGCCGTTATACAGAGGGAAAATGAATTAAAAAATTTTTAAAACCTTTTGCTTGGTTTTTTTTCCGTTTGGTCCCTTATTCAGAGGTAAAAACCTTATAATTTGGGGTCCTTTCGCTGGCCTTTGTTCACCCTTTGGGCCGTTATTCAGAGGTAAAATTTTCCCTTTTAACTTGGAATCCTTGGATAGCCATTGGGCCCTTATTCAGAGGAAAAAAATTTATTCAGTCATGGGAAATTTTCCCCCCCCCCCCCCACACACACACATTTTGATGTCTTCTTTTTACAGTCGAATCTGGTTTTCCAAAAATCATTTACCTTTTACAGTGGTTGTATGTTTTAGATGTTTTTGGGTTTTTTTCTAAAAATTTTTGTGTTTGGAAACCCGGGCACTGGCCCCTTTTACAGGGTTTGGGTATTTCAGGGTGTTAAAATCACTAAAAAAAGTTTGGTGGGAACCCGGTCACTGGGTTTGTACATGTAGGCTGTATTCCAGGGGGTGGGGATAAAGACTTGTTTTGTCATATGTTCGTAAAAGAATTTGTTTCAGATTTTATCCACAAAAATTAAATATGTTTCTTTATTTTGATTTAAAATTTTTTATTCCCTAATTTATGAAAGTATTTTTTTTATTAATCAACATTTTCCCGACGCTTTAAAGCGCTCGTTCCCCCGATGATCAGTGAATTAAGACATAAAATAAATAACTACCCCTCCTTTTTGGGTTAGAAAGTATTTGTTTTTCCCGATCGGTTGAATTTTAAAAAAAAAATAAAATTTGTTTCTGTTCATGACGTGTAGGTCAATTGGGACAGGAAAAGGGGTATTTTCATAAACGAAGTCGGTCAAAAATTTGTTTTTTCGGTATTTCCTTTAAGCAGATGTTGTGGTACCCGTGACACTTTCTGCAATATGGCTTTTTCACCAGTTAGGGGAGGATTGCGTTAAAATTTGCCCTTTTTAAAAATTTTGCGCATTCGCGGAAATTTTTAAACAAAAGGCAAATGATGGTAATTGAAAAAAAAAAATCTTTAAAAACAGGTTTTATCATTTTAAAATAGGGCCCAAAACCCCCTGGGACGGTAAACCCCTTTTGTGGGGGAAAACCCTTTCCATTTTTTTTCGACCATTGATGGGTTTCATTTTGGGGACCGCGTTTTGTTGGGTGTGTATTGTTTGCGTAATACACTTTTTTAAAATATAATTTTTCCCTCAGTGACCCTCTGGGGAAAGGAGCTGTTTTAATTGTATTAATTTGGGATTTTTTTTAGAATAATTTCGCCTTTTTTTTGCCTACTGTAAAATGATTTGCTTTGGGAAATATAGAAACAGTTGTTCAGGATCTATGTTTTTTATTTCTTCGATTGGTTTTGGGGGAATTCCCCGTTTCCCAAAAATCAATAACATTTGTATAATTTAAAAATTTCAAAATGACAAAAAAATGTATCAAAGTTTAAAATGCATAAAAAGTGATTTTTTTGTAATTATAAACATTTTAACCCTTTTTCTCGTTTGTTATTAAAACGCCGCCCAAAAAAATCACCCCTAACTTTCGCGTTCGAAATTTAAATTTTTTGCCCCGGAAAAATATTTTGGGCCCCGAAAGTTTCTATTTGGCCAAAGCTGGTTTGGTAAACGGAAAAACTCGGGCTTAAATGAAAGGTTTAAGTATCAACGGTAAAGATGGGGACAAGTGGGTAATTTTCACACCTATTTACATTATCCCGATGCGTGGCATGGGTATACACCCACTCCTATTATACAAGGGGCCGGGCATGATATTTACACCCAATCACATTATTTCAGAACGTGGGATGGGAAAAATTCATGGGAAAAAATACGTGGATGATATCACACCCAGTCACTTTTTCCCGACCGTGGAAAAATAAAAACCAATCAATTATCCGACACGTGGATTTAAATCAAACCCCAAACAAAATTTTCCCGACACGTGGCATGATAAACCACCCCAAACACTTATTTCCAAACATGTTTGGGATGATTTTCACAAACCCCAAAACATTATCCCGGGCCGTGCATGTTTTTCACACCCCAAAACCTTTTTCCGTCACGTGGGCAAAACCCGTTTTTGGATTACGGTAAAGGTAATGACTATATATATTAAATTTTTCTGCTTTGTGATTTATACATACACGGGTCACATGACTGAAAAAGGGCCAGGGTTAATCACTATACAAGACGGAAATAAAAAAAAGAAAAAAAAGGAGGTAAAGAGAGGGGTTGTTTCGTTCGTTCCCTGGTCCCTTTGGGCGGTTAACAAAAAATTTTTTTTTACGTCGATTTCAAAAACAAGTTGACTTCATACAAATTTAAATTTGCCGCTTAAGTATGGCAAATAGGAAGCCCGGGTCAGGGCGAAAACTTGGTTATCGTTTATTTAATTTACTTTGATAAACAAAAGAAATGAGACATCATCATATTAAAAACCCTGTTCTCTCAGCGCTATTAGCGCTTTGATTTTAGATGGTCCCTATAAATGACACTTTATATATTTTTAGGCACAAAATTTGTCATATTTCTCCCTGTAATGCAATATATTATTTTTTTTATTTGTATTTCTATATATCTATTGTTCAATCCTATGTATTCTTGAATAAAATATGTATCAAATTAAATACCTATTGGTTTTCGTACTGGCTTCGTACTTCGTGGAAGTGAATTCAGCATAATTACAATAGGACTAAATCGAAGGTCTACATTCCTAGCAGGTAACTTATTATACAAAAAGTTTAAATAATAACGTGATGTAATCTGTTTTACAACCCATGTTCCCATAGTCAAAAGTTGTTATTATCGTTAGCAGAAGAATTGTAAGTACGAAAAGTACGTGTATACTTGATTTTACGTTGTTCCGCAATATAAACCGCTACAAGCGTGACCACTCCGCAGA
Source organism: Solen grandis (assembly GCA_021229015.1). NCBI lineage: Eukaryota > Metazoa > Mollusca > Bivalvia > Adapedonta > Solenidae > Solen > Solen grandis. The sequence goes on along the minus strand of CM037791.1, from coordinate 27,680,023 downwards.
TAAAATTAACATAAATAAAAAAAATATCTACAGAATGGTTATATCTGTTCATCATCATTGATTTTTTTTAAATTCAAAAACGTACATTTTTTACATTTTTCTAACCTTTGTACAAAATTAAAAGTAATGACAGGCACGAAGAAACTCATTGTACAGCTTAGCCTGGCAAAACCGTATCAGTAACCGGACCGGCTTCTGCCGGCCCGGAATAAAGCCGACAGGTTGGAAAAAAGGAATAATAATAATAAAAGACAGAACAAACCCAATAGGTCTTTCTGCGGAAAGCAGAAAGCCCTAATAAAAAACAGTACAAACCCAATAGGACTTTCTGCCAGCAGGCAGAAAGTCCTAACAAGAAATATCTTTAAAAAAAGATATTCGGCGTAAAATGGAAAACAAACTGAACTCCTACAATCTAATAATAGACTGTATTTCCGGGAACCCAGATGTATTCTTAAAATAGTGATCATGCAGTCTATTTATATACATTCTGTACACACTGACATGGTTAAGTTTACTTATTACAAAAAGGGGTCAAAGGTATGTTATTGTATATGTAGGATTCATAATGTTTGTTGGTTAGATCCGTATTGATCAAGTAAGACCCCCTAATTGATAGGAAAGTATGTGTTAATTATAATATATGGGTTAACTTCCACCTCCTCCGCATACTACATGATCAACAGGTTAAAGTGGGCGAGTCCACTTCTGCAGATTTGCTGGGGGGGGTTTTGGTCTAAAAATAAACATCGAAATCGATTTTATACAGCTACGCCGAAAAATGAAAACAACTATTACGAGTTCTCAAAGAATGAATACGTCGTAATTCTCTCCTTAGATCTCAATCTATAAAAGCAGGCTTTTGGCAATGTGATCTAAATATATTTACATGTATGCATTGTCACAGCCTAAAGAGCTCACTGCCAATTTAGCTCCCGTAGTAGCTTAATTCAGCATACTTTTTGACCAAACTGCTGATATAACAGAAGTCATACGAAAACCAATTCCTCGGTTGTTAGTTATTTCATCAAATGATTCCATGTCCCCCGTTGAGGAAAGGGCTTATAGTTTTGGTGCCGTTCATCCATCAGTACTTACGAGCAAGCGTTCGAAGAACATTTTCAGCTGACCATTCAAGGTCACATGCCATGCTGACTGTTCCGCCTGCAAAGTATTCGATTTTGAATGCTCAAATAGTCGCAGTACTGGTTCTACTCAGTAAATCACATTTACCATATGTATAGTTCCCGTAACGTTCTTACTGGAGTACTGATAAAAAGGGACGAAACAAACAATTCAACATCTGACCAATTAGATTTTATAAATGTATTTTAATCGACTTTTAACTTACACTTAAAGGTGATTTTTCTTTTGACTCTGTTTATATATATATATATATATATATATATATATATATATATATATATATATATATATATATAACCGAAATAACCTCATAATGTCAAGATGTAACCCTGTACCCCCAAGCATGTAAAGATCAGTACGGATACAGGGTATGTGGGGTTTAGGGGCAGACCGGCAAACTATGAAAATTGCCGTGGGGGCGGGAGATGGTCAGCGAAATAAAAGGGTTAAACGGTTAAGCACTTTCCTCCTCTAACCGCTCAATTCAAGACGTATAAATTTGGTATTCTAAAGAATCACCAGGGCCTATATGCGTTATATCCCATTAAAATTAATGAAGAAATAATTACAGTAGTTTTCTTCTCCATATTAAGTCAAATATGCTTCATGTTGTTGTTGTTGTAATGGGATTTACCGTCGCTGCGATAGTATTTCAATCATGTAGCGACGTCCAGCTAATTATAGGTGGAGGAAGACCCCGAGTACACAGAGGTACCCGGGTAGAACCACCGACCTACCGCAAGCTTCTTGTGATAGCTTAAACTTAAACGTCATATACCACGTAGTATGACCACACTGTATTTCCAGAGTAAACAAGCTTAGCTTTACACAAACGTTAAATGGTTGCGAAAACAAATGTTACTAGCAAATTCGTTGAATTCATATCATCCACCAAAGAGTGCTACTTGCAACACTGGAAAAGGCGACCTAGGAAGTAATCAAATTCTAAAAGAGCGACATGCAAACTATTTCTGCTCTTGAAGAAGTCACTATTGCCCCCGAGGTTATTCACGTGTATTTCCATAAAACAAGTCACAGATGAATGAGTGTGTAGTACTTAAGTCAAACCTGTCTTAAGCGACCAGTCAAAGGAACAAGAGAAAGTGGCCGCTTAACAGATGTGACAGCTAAATGAAGTTTACATATTACAAAATGCTACAGTTTGATAGTATTAAAATTGACCGCTAAATACAGTTTGACCGCTTAATACAGTTTGACCGCTTAGTCCAGGTGGTCGCTAATACAGGTAGCATTGTATATCATTCTACTAATAGTCAAGATGGGTTATTGAATATTTCCAATATGTTCAGGGGCGATAATTCATGTGAGACTGTCATGTGATCTTGGCATTCACGTTTTATTCACCTATTTATGTGGATAAATACATGAGTTTGAATATATATATATATATATATATATATATATATATATATATATATAAGTTGTGTGAGATTTGATATTATGTTAAAATGGGTCTGTAGAAAGATATTCGACCAATTTTCTAATTCTGGCTTAAAAAACGTGTATATGTCATTGTCTTAATTCTAAATAATTTATGTATTTCACAATTATAGCTCGACTGAAAAGTCTACATTCAAAATGGGAATAAATTGGATATATGACATAACATCACGTAATCTTTAGTTTTGGGCATTAAATGGTATATTTAGATACAACAATCGGATGTACTCGTATAAAAATTAAATGGTGTATAAAAGAATAAACACATGTTGCAAGTTTTAGTTTTACTCATATTGTTATAAAACCTATCAATCAATGGGACCGCCTGGTCTGATATTTAGATACAGGTCCCTTTTAAATCCTGGTGGGGACCGACAATTAAACATGTCCGGAGATAATGATTGGATAAAAAACTATCAATCAATGGGACCGCCTGGTCTGATATTTAGATACAGGTCCCTTTTAAATCCTGGCGGGGACCGACAATTAAACATGTCCGGAGATAATGATTGGATAAAAAACTATCAATCAATGGGACCGCCTGGTCTGATATTTAAATACAGGTCCCTTTTAAATCCTGGCGGGGACCGACAATTAAACATGTCCGGAGATAATGCTTGGATAAAAAAAATAAGATTACAGAAAAAAAGTTGTTTTTAGGTTTTCATTTTTAGTAAGTTTGATTTCATATTATTTCTTTTTGATAACAAACTATAAACTTTCTACACTAGAGCTTCTTTTTAAAATGCAGAAACACGGTTGTTGTAAGACCGGAAAATTATGGCTAAATAACGAATGTCGGATTCATTTTTACGTTAATACTGAATGTCTCGTTCGAGGCTTTGAGACATAAATTCTAAATTCTTCATGGAGTAAAGCAACTGAAATTTGATCGCTAATCTTTTTTGTTGGTCATGATTTGACGTGTGACAATTTGTATCTATGTAGAACATAACATATGTATTGCCCATACGACCACTGCGTAAGCGGCAACTTAAATACAAAACAATTTCATGTACAGATTCAGAGATGTTGTGTTGGAGTAGGAGGGGAATGATTTTACGTCGACTGGGATACAAGTTTTTTTTTGTAATTTTGATGGTACGTGTACTTTGCGCCTGTGAAGGTCATGAAGGAAAGGACCTCGGTCCATAAAATTTGCATCCGCAGTCGTATACGTTACCCCTTTAGGGTGGAGTGGGGTTGTAGTAATGCAGCGAATGAAAGGAAAACTCATTACTTCATGTTCGAACATTTTCCCCTTCCTTTTTTAAGTGTAAGTACATTAGATTAGGACCTGGTGGCGGTAATGCGGTAACCCGTCCTTGTGGCTCTAGGATTAAATAGGGAAAATCATGTTTCTACCAAATCTTGGACTCCCGGTCTCTACCCTTCTAGATCCGCGCATGAATATCGTTATTGCCCAATCTATATTTAGAGGCTGTGGCGTCACTAGCTTACACTAGTCATTTCGGGGAGGACACATTGGTAATGCCCTTAATGTACCAAGCTAAATGTGCATTGAAAGACTGTCGTAGAGGATATATGTAGTAAAACCTCGCTTACTGACTACCTCGGAATTAATACTACCTTGCTATTACGATCAGTCATTTTTGGAACCAAATATTTACAATTAATTCAATGATCGCATGGCTTACAATAACGACCTCTGTCGCTGGATAAAATTCTTCCTTTTTTTAATTCTTAATCTATTACACCGTCCCCGGTTGCCTGTGGTAAGAGTGTACGTCTCGGGCGCGGAAGGTCGTGGGTTCGATCCCCGGCCGCGACATTCGTCTACGGCGTGATATTGCAGTAAGGCAGCACTATATCTGTCTCAAGTAGACATCGTTTCCAAATGACTGAAATACTGTCGGTGGGACGTTAAACTCAAATCGTTTTCTTCTGTGCGCAATACAGGCCTGGCTTGCCCAGTGTCAGGATAATATGACCGGTGTGGTATCATGCCACATGTCCTGCGTCGAGATATCGCGGTGAGGCAGCACTATAATTATCTATCTAATTTAGACACTATCCCAAAGTTACAGCAATATGTTCATTGGCAAGTAAAACCCAAGGGAACACATATCTAGGTCGAGATATTCAACCTGTGGTTAGTTTTAGATTAGACGCTTCCTTAATATTATCCTGACGACAATGAAAAGCTAAAGCCAGTTGTTATATGATACCGTTTACAATCTTTCTTAGTGCAAGACGTTTTAAATATAATGGTATGTCGTAAGAAAGTTGGCTCGATTTTTGTTTTCATTCATTTTCGGATAAAGTATTCACCGATCTCAATATTAAATACATATAGCTACGTTATATATTTGAATGCTTTTCCAGACATTGTTGTTATGCTCTGCTTATAATTACTTGTTGTGTATATGTTCATGTTTATGAAAACAGACACGTACTCCGGTGACGGTGTGGTGAGCACGTCAGTCCCGTGACCCGGAGGTCATGGGTTTGATTCCTGGCCGCGACATAAGTCGCTAAGGTACTAACATATTAACATGTGCTTTGTGCTCAGCACAAAAGGTTAAGTCTAGTGTTAAGAGTTGTGTGGCATCATGTGCCATATGTATACGGTGTGATATCGCAGTGAAGCTTCGTTTAGATGAAAGTCCCGAAATGACTAAAAATAAATAAATAAATAAATAAATAAATAAATAAATAAATAAATAAATAAATAAACTGTCGGTGGAACTTTAAACCCAAGTAAATAAAGAAAACCACAGACGCATTATAACAGGTAAAGTATACGTGTTTTTTTGTTTTTTTTTAGAAATATACATTAAAACTAAACGTGCTGTCGTGTCCCTAGACTGTAAACAGAAAAATGTAATCAAGATATTTATTAAGTATTATAATATCGTTACACAAAGCGACCCTTTATTATATGCCCAAATTAATATCGTGCTAAAGACTATATCATCAATCTCACCCCTTCTTCATCATCAACACCGTCATCATCACCATCATCATCACCACCCCTTCCCCCTACTCATCATCATCATCATCATCATCATTATCATCACCCCTTCCCCCTACTCATCATCATCATCATCATCACACCATCATCATCACCCCTTCCCCTACTCATCATCATCATCATCATCACCCCTTCCCCCTACTCATCATCATCATCACCATCATCATCAAACCTTCCCCCTACTCATCATCATCATCACCATCATCATCACCCCTTCCCCCTACTCATCATCATCATCATCACCTCTTCCCCCTACTCATCCTAATCATCATCATCATCATCACCATCATCATCACCCCTTCCCCCTACTCATCATCATCATCATCATCATCATCAATATCATCATCATCACCAAAAAGTAAGCTTCATCGGTATATTTTGAAATACTACAGCCATGTAGGAGGTACAGGTATACCCGTCTTAATCAGAGCGCTGTATATATATAGATCTCCACGTCACAAATGATATACCCCTACATACGGGACCTGTCGACGGTTAACAACGCACGTAAACAAATCGGACTCACATCGCCATTTTTCTTCCATGAAACACCAATAATAATAGGTGAGTGATTTTTTTTCTTTTCTCCCAAACTTATAAGCAATGGTTTAATTATGTAGAACATATGTATTGTTTTAGACACGTGTACATTTATTTCATCAAACAGTATCGTTTATTGAGTTCTATAACCTATCTATCTTTACATGAATGTAAACATTAAACATGTACACGTTTGGAGATAAAGAATGCGTATTCTGTTTTTCAAAATTGATATTTCTAGTGGTATGAATCGAAATCTGTAAAACCTTACCTACCAATCTTGTAAACATTTTATTTGATCGCCATAAGCCTACAAACAGATCTCTCTTTACTTATAAAAATAACTGCCTGGACCAAAATTGTTAAAGAAGTTTGTGTAGAACATATCAGTATTGATATTTCATTCAATTTATCAGAGCAGTTTTGCACACACAAAAAAATGAATTAAGATATCGTTTATCAATAATGTTATATCCTACTTTCGTTTTCAAGTCTAAACACGTTTTACAATTTTCAAATACATGTATACTGTTTTAAAAATTGCCTTCCTTGATAAAGCATTGCCGGATGGTCGTGGGTTGGATCCTCGGGCGTGACCAAACTCGTTAAAATAATATTGGATAACATATAAGTCTAGTTCCAGGACATTTTGATATGGTATCAGGATAATGTGAATGAATCTGTAGTACAAGCGCAGATCTAGAATTTTAAGGCGGGGGCGTCATGTTTTTGTGATAGACAAAGTGTTGTTTGCCAAAAAAAAAAAAAAAAAGGAGGAACAGTGTCGGATAGTTGCTCTTCGTGCTTGTGGGGGTTTTGGGGGTCGCTCCAAAGACAAGATTGATTCTTAAACGCAAAATGGTGCTTTCTGGTGCATTTTGAAACCCATTTTCGGATACATTGTCGAATTCTTTATTTCCCAAAGTGAGGCATATTAGTTTCAAACCGTCCGTCAGTGCGTGTGTGTGTCATTCATTCCGTTCGAAAACTTAAACATTGGCCATATCTTTTTTATTTCTTTTGGGTTTACTTTATACTTGGGCACTACAATCTTTTGTACAAGACCTTCATCCTGACTTATCTACATCCTGACCTATCTACATGCTGACCTATCTACACCCTGACCTACACCCTGACCTATCTACAATCTGACCTATCTACACCCTTTCCTATCTACACAATGACCTATCTACATCCTGACCAATCTACACCCTGACCTACACCCTGACCTATCTACAATCTGACCTATCTACACCCTGTCCTATCTACACAATGACTTATCTACATACTGACCTATCTACACCCTGACCTACACCCTGACCTATCTACAATCTGACCTATCTACACCCTGTCCTATCTACACAATGACCTATCTACATCCTGACCTATCTACATGCTGACATACCTACACCCTGACCTACACCCTGACCTATCTACACCCTGTCCTATCTACACCCTGACCTATCTACATCCTGACCTATCTACACCCTGACCTATCTACACCCTGACCTATCTACACACTGACCTTCCTACACACTGACCTATCTACATCCTGACCTATCTACACACTGACCTATCTACATCCTGACCTATCTACATCCTGACCTATCTACACCCTGACCTATCTACACCCTGACCTATCTACATCCTGACCTATCTACATCCTGACCTATCTACACCCTGACCTATCTACATCCTGACCTATCTACACCTGACCTATCTACATCCTGACCTATCTACATCCTGACCTATCTACACCCTGACCTATATACACCCTGACCTATCTACATCCTGACCTATCTACACCCTGACCTATATACACCCTGACCTATCTACATCCTGACCTATCTACACACTGACCTATCTACATCCTGACCTATCTACTTCCTGACCTATCTACACCCTGACCTATCTATATCCTGACCTATCTACACACTGATCTATCTACATCCTGACCTATCTACATCCTGACCTATCTACATGTGAATTTTTCAGTCCACTGAATCGGTTTACTATATATCGATGTACTTTTATCATTGGCGGAAATTTTTAACTCTTGTATCCTGTTATATAAAAAAGAGAATTATTAATTAATTATAATAAAATTATTTATACAGATACGTGTCACTCTCATGCATGCGCCGTGATATAAATTAAGCATTATTGGGTATGCCTCATACCCGTTCACATGAAGCCCGTCCAAAATAATTATTGTACTATAACAGAGACAATTTACAATACTACATCGAATAACACATATGCGATCTTTATTAGTTCGCACTCAATTCTCGTGTTTCTATCATATTGGATCTGGGCCACAGCAACACCATATAACGCACCTTTTCAGCCAAAGTAAACCGTCGAAATGAGAATCACGGTGTTGTTAATAAAAAAAAGAAAGAAAAAAACACTCTAGAATACTTGATCAGACCCCCTTTAGAATATTTGTTCAGACCCCCTTTAGAATACTTGATCAGACCCCCTCCCCGCCGAAATGTTGGACTCCCTTTCATATATGTGTGATACGACCCCCTCTAGAGTACATGATCGGACGCTTTGTGCAACTATAATAAGCATGGACTCCTCCTCTATAATATGGGACTGAACTCCTGTTGAATATTTAGAATATTTGACATCTAATTTGGTGTCAAAACATATTACATTTTATGCATATATTTTCGTGGGACACTAAATTTCGTCGACTTCGCGGTGGTCTTATCCACAAATATTTATCCCACGAAGACCTCACGTATTCTAAAGCATAGATCCACGAATAAATGTACACACGAAATTTCCTACATAATCAGCAAAATTTAATGTCAACGAAAGTTAATTAATTTACGGTATTTCAAAACAAAATAGCCAAATTCCAGTGGGGGGGGGGACATGACCAACTACTCCCCCCCCCACACACACACACGGGATCCGTGCATGTGGTACCATGCCACTAATGTGAAACAGAACTACATCTTTATCATATAGAAAAATGTCCCCAAATTGATCTACTGTTATAGGAACATTAAACCGAACCAACCGAGCATAACGATTGTTATAACTTAAATAAATTGAAATGTCGTAGATTCCATTCCCAACGGTGAGATGAAAAAAAGCGGTAAAAATCTGTCACGAAATTTATCCCTTTTCAAACAGTTAAAGTCCCAGTATCTCATAGTTGTTCAAGCTAAATCTGAATACACATACACCGTAAACGCCTCTTTGGGAATTTCAGCCCAAAAAGACCTTAATAATTGCCTATTTTTGGAAACGACTCCATGAGAAAAATCGCAAGTTGTACGTTTCCCGTTCTATATTTAGCTTTCAACAACGTCAACATAAAAACAACATACGAGTTTTTTTTGTTTTTTGTTGTTTTTTTCTCAGAAGTATGCGGATTTTTTTTTTCCATATCTCTTCTCCTACGCTGTATCGAAAGGTCTTTAATTTATAACAAAAATCCTCGTTCTTCTGAAACACCACATGTACGAGGAAACAGTCGTGATTTTACTGCACAGTGTGTTCAGAAGACGTTTCGCCCACTTTTCTCACTATATTAGAATATAGTGCCCTGCCTGAACAAATAAGGATTCCGGGGGATTTCCCGCATTTTTTTATTAGATAGTTCATTATGTCGGTTCAATTAAACATTCGGTGGTTAATTAAACATCTACTGAGGCTTTGCCATTTTTAAATATGGATTTTTTTTTCTCAAGAAAATTCTAAGCTAAAACGTGCGAGAACTTTAAGGGTCTTTATTCATTTGACCGATAGACTAAAACCCTGCATTTTTAGATACCTCATGGACTTCTAACAGACTTCTAAAGCTAATTTCAGTATTCCGTACACCTCGGTTTTTAGTTTCATTTCAGTTTCTTTAAAAAAATTTCTGACGCAAGTGTTTATTTCATGCTTTCTAACGAATCGAATGAAAATGACAAATAATCCCGACACAGGAAGATTTTTTCAAAATCAAATTGCGGGAATTTCTAAACAAAGCTAAATTCTAAAACACGCATATATAGTTTTCTATCCCAATCCACCCTTTACATTTTTGTCTTCCTATGCTTCACATATTTGCAGATATTTTAAGTCATTTGTTGTTTTTTTATTCCCTTAAATGATCCATTATCGAGTACTCCAACTGACTTATTCCGTTTCATTACATGACATCATGATGATAGATAATCTCTCGATCGGCCGTGGGTATTCGACGATGATCAGTGATGTCGTGATATTCAAAAAAAAGGGTGTATAATGCCTATATGATCTAAGGGCAATTATGGGTGGAGCTTTTTGCGACGGGCGTCTGATAACGTCATGGTTTGCATGTAGCCTTATAAAATGTAACCAGTGATACTGACTAGACCAATCACGTGTACGATCAATCAAACGGGAGTAGGATCCATAATGCTAGGACAAAGGCAAAGCTGTACGGCGTGCGTGACAAACTGTAAATATGTATTGTTTATATTTTAAATCTTATGGATTTATCGCAGCGCTTACGAAAATTTATAAAACAATAAATATATAAAAGAAAACTAATACAATATAGGATTGTCATCTAACCCACAAGAGTTTTGACGGATGATCCCCTCCGTAATGACGGGAAGTCTGTAGAATTAAATTAACTGATTTCTAGTAATGATTAAAGGGAGATAAACAAATACAACACTACAAGTAGGGTTAACACCAATAATCTCCCATTTACCAGTCACATATGTAACGTTAGCTTTAGTTATCGAGAGCGAAAGTGATAACATTAATATTAAAAGGTGACGTCGCTTTTAATTCATTTAAGAGTTATGCCTTTTTTACTAAGTCAGATAAATATTTGACAAATCAGTAATTTGACTGGAAAAACTCAAGATTTAATCCCACTGCTGCTTAAAACACTGTTCTGCATACATCGAATGGAGAGTACAAGTCGAATTAAACATTGAATATAAACCTTTAGTGATGCTCTTAGATTTTTTTCCATTGCGTGCTTTGCTGAGGTGCAATGCGGGGGTAAACAGACACTCCTTTGATATAATAATGTATAATTACCAAATGTAATTTATATATTAAATTTAATTGAAACACAAACTATGAACAAAAACAATAAAATTACATTTTATTTATCTTTCACATATACAGTTCCATAATTTTTAATTGCTCCCCGGGAAATATATTCTACCGCGCAATGGAAATTTTGTACATTCACAACACAACAAAATAAATAACAAATTGTAAAATTTTCAGTCATATAAAGACTTACTATACGTAAATTAAGCAATATTTATATAATTTGAAATTATTATATACGCCTTCAGTAATGCTATCTGGAAAACATGATTTCCATTGCGTGTTACATTGCATCCATTGCGGCAAATAATTTTAATTGCGTTGTTTTAGGCCAACCCGGGAAACTCAATTAGAGATATCGTTCGTTCTTTCCTATTAAACGAAATTGAAACTCATGTGAAAATAACTCCGAAATCTTCCCATCCAGCTCATTAGGAGAGGTTCAATATAAACATACTTACTTTCTTTTTTATTTATTTATAATCTACTGAATTATCAAAACTGCAACATTGTTAGAGATGTAACGCGGGTTCTCTTATAAACGTATAATTTCAATATGGGTGGGGTAGATACTTTATTGTCTTGAGGAAATTAATGCAATGAATGATAGTTTTAAAAACATGAACTAGGATCAAATCATGCTGAACGATTGGCCTTATTAATGTTATTATTTTTTTTAATATCAATTTTTATTTATCATAGACGATGTGTTCAGCTTTGACGAAAAAACTCAACTTTCGTTTTCGTATTTAGGATTTTGTAATATTTCTAATTAATTTTGTCTATTGATATACTTGTTTGTGTATAAATAATAAGGTGTAGATTTCTAGATTTCTGTCATGTTTAGCCTTATTCTAGAGCTATAGCATAAATATGTTTTATAAATAAAGATAAATCAAATAACATGTTACCTCCAGTTCCACATGAAGAAATTTTACCCCTTCATAGATGACTGGTAAAAAAAAATTGAACAATGAAGATGTAATATTAGAACATACAACACATCATACTCGAAGCAACTGAAACATTCATTCATGTGAATGTAAAATACCAATTAAAAAACCCCAAACAGACGGGATTTGAACAAATGACCCTCAAATGATTTAGTAAGGGTGGTCAAGAGAATAAAGCACGTTCAAATGATTCATAAATACTTTTGGTATTGTACCAGCCGTAACAAAACATCCCCCCCCATTCTGAATTAAAATCCCCCCCCCGCCCCCCGCCCCCCCACCCCCCCCCCCCCCCCCCCCCCCCGCCCCCCCCCCCCCCCCCCCCCCCCAAACGCCCGGTCACATTACAAAGACACAATAAATTTTTAATCCAAGAAAACACATTTAAATGGTAAGACCAAAATGAAACAAGTTGAGAGAAATTTATAGCCAGACTAGGACTTAAGTGGGCGCACTTCAAGGATCGACACTGAAATCAGTGTCCCGAAATCCCGAGTACCCCATACCAAAATAGGGAAGGAATTCCAAAATTGATATGTCAGGTGTTCCGTTGGGACACTTTTCCTATTAAAAGACATTAAACAGCCACAATTTGCTGGAAAACCAATGTAATCATTTCATTAAACTTTCTTACTAGTAACCCTCTTTGATGAATCATAACTTAGCCACCAATTTTTTTTATACAAAAATAAAGCCGTCATAATGTCTGAATGACACGACAGGGACTCTTTAATTTTCAGGAGGGAGACTCTGAATTTCAAAGCAGGTAGTCCGCCAGGTTATGCAGCTAAAGAGTTAGTGTCAAACACTGGCATTATAAAACAAAATCTCTTACTTAGGGCCACATGCTGCATTTGGAAAGTGTCCCTGAATTCATAGGACATAACAAATTACTATGTTCTTCAAGAATCTTGTCAAAACAAAAGGCGGTATTTACAGATGAAACCCATTTTTGGCACTAAATGTAACCAGGTAAAAAGAATGTTAAAATGGACCAGAATTCTAACATAGGACCCATGGCATACAATGCGGGAGCATACACGCATGTGTATTTGAAATTAGTCAATGAAAAGAAAACTATGTTTTTGATTTACCCAAGTGTCATATACACTAGAGAACTATACTGTAACGATCCCACATTTTGCCAGTAACTAGAACCAGTACCATGCAGATTTAATTAGAATATAGGTAATTGCCCTCCGTCTGTTCATCCGGAAAGCGTTTAAGATAAAATTACGAATAGATGGCAGTATGGAGATTCTGCACGTCACTTTTTCTTTTCTTGGACCAAAGTTTAGGTTGCTATGGTAATGGAAAAAATATGCATCTCACCCACAGTGGACTCATGTGTTGCGTGCAACACCAGTATTTATTGTTATTTGTTTACTCAAATCTCATAGCGACAAGGGTAACTAATTGGACATTACATAACCAAGTGTAGAAAATGTGGCAGTCAATAGATCAGGATTTGAACCCGATACGCAGCGCTTACAAGTTTGGAGCTCAAACCAAATGAGATGTATACCAACTGCTTGCACATTATCTTACCAACATTGGCTACTTGAAGTGGACTAAATGAAGGCATCTGCTGAAAGGCTTGAGATCTTACTTGTTTGAGAGTATGTTTCTCAAGGGGCTTGAATTAACTGTTAGAATATATTATTCTTGCTCACTGTAATCCTACCACACTCCCCGTCGGTCTTGTTGGCCAAATAAATTTAATTTAATTCCTAGATTATCCATCCCCAACCAGAGGTTGTAGGTTCAATTCATGTCTGGACATACCAAAAGTCCTTTAAAATGGAACTGGTGTGCATCCTTGTCTGAGACTCAGGATAATGTGATAAGTTGTGGTAAACAGGTAATGTCACTTCTCTGTTGAGTGTGATATTGCATGAGGCAGCACAATATAGTATATAATGCCCTAAAATGACTGAAAATACTGTGATGCATCTTTTAAACTGATTAAACAAGGATTTTTGCTAAGGAAAATTCTTGTCTTGCATTGTTTTCATCTTCTTACCTACAAACAATTTTGTCATGTATATGCATTTGTAAGAATAATAAAAATGTGATCCTTTAAGGTAATCCATCCATCATTAAATTATAATCAAGATCCATCAAATGATTAAAATGATTCAGCTCAGAATCAAAGCAATCCACTGACATGCAATAAGCCTCATAAAGGCTTGCATTTACTATACAATTTCCACTAATCACTTCATCAACTATGATCACCTTTTAATGAAGGAGGTTTACCTTAACTTATAGTTTTAATACCTGTCCAGACTCCATGTGTGTGTTATTCTTCTTCAAACAGGAACCACTGAACTCCAGTTACTTATAATTTACATTTCAAAAAGCAACATACATAAATTATATTCCATACTATATCTTTTTTTTTCATGGAGTGTATTCATTATTTTATTATACCCCCGAAACAAAGTTTGGGGGGGGTATATAGGAGTCACCCGGTGGTCGGTCGGTTGGTCGGTCGGTCGGTTGGTCGGTCGGTCCAGCGGTCCGTTGCATTTTCCTTGTCCGGAGCATAACTTGAAAACCACAAGTTGGAATTCAATACAACTTCATGCAATGATCAAGCTCATGGAGAGGAAGTGCAGTGCACAAGAACCATAACTCCATCTTGACTTATTACAGAGTAATTGCCCTTTGTTACTTTTCCTTGTCCGGAGCATAACTTGAAAAGTACAAGTTTGATTTCAAAACAATTTCATACAATGGTCAACCACAATATGAGGAAGTGCAGTGCACAAGAACCATAACTCTATCTAGAGTAATTACAGAGTTATTGCACTTTGTATTTTCCTTGTCCGGAGTTATAACTTGAAAAGTACTGATTGGATTTCAAAACAATTTCATACAATGGTCAAGCACAATGAGAGGAAGTGCAGTGCACAAGAACCATAACTCTATCTAGAGTAATTACAGAGTTATTGCCCTTTGTATTTTTTTCCTTGTCCGGAGTATAACTTTGTAAAGTACTGATTGGATTTCAAAACAATTTCATACAATGGTCAAGCACAAGAGAGAAGTGCAGTGCACAAGAACCATAACTCTATCTATAGGAAATAAAGAGTTATTGCCCTTTGTTACTTTTCATTGTCCAGAGTTAACTTGTAAACTACTGGTTGGATTTCAAAACAATTTCATACAATGGTCAACCACAATATGAGGAAGTGCAGTGCACAAGAACAATAACTCTATCTATAGAATTACAGAGTTATTGCCCTTAGTTACTTTTCCTTGTCCAGAGTAAACTTTGTAAACTACTGGTTGAATTTCAAAACAATTTCAACAATGTCAACCACAATATGAGGAAGTGCAGTGCACAAAACCATAACTCTATCTAGAGAATTACAGAGTTATTTCCCTTTGTTACTTTTCCTGTTTTTTCTTGTCCTGAACATAACTCGAATATTATACAGGTATATACTTGAAACTTAAAATGTAAAACAGATGGCGACTAGGAGAAGTGCAGTGTCCGAGAACTGTAACCTTATATTTTTAAACTACTGTGACAAACAACCATTATTGACTCTCTATCAACTTTAAATAAAAACTTTACTTACTTATTACTATCACAATCAATATACTATTTAACAGGTTCTTATCTATGCTCTGCCTGAAGTCTGGCTTCCTCCTGCATTTAAAGTTTTGCGGGGTATTAATCACCCTTCAGTGATAGCTCTAGTTTTTTTATACTGATATTTTATTTCCATTTTAGAATTCCACATTTAGCAACTGCAAAGATTCCATTTTCAATAGATATTCTTACACATGTTGTTTTTCTTGTGTAACTTGGTTTTTATTTGCAAAAATGGGTTGGAGGTGTAAATTTTGCTTTATACTTTGCATGCATAAAAAGCCAGATCCCCCTTTTTTACAATGTTAATGAGTTTGGGCATTGCTTATCTGTTTAAAAAATTCTTAAGTACAGTTCAAATAATTGCTTCAAAATTGTATAGCCAAGCAGGTGTCCTGGCATTTTAAAATGGGAGCTTTTCTTTTCATGAAAACTCTTGTTATGGCAATACATCTTTAAGAATAGCATGAATAACTAATTACCCATTAGATGAAAATGAATACCTTTTTTTACATACATTAATTTACTTTTCCGAAAAACTTAACTATTGTTAAGTGGACATCAAAAAGGATCTAGAAAAATGGCCTGAAATCCAGCATAAGGCGGGCCCTTAAAATCCCCAGATCACAGGTCCTGGTAAAGTTTGAAATAATTTGTTGGGTAAAATTTAATTATTTTCACCTTATAGGGTAAAAGAAGGGTTATTAACACATATGTCCCCTAGAGCACTTGTCTTGGTTGATTTATGAATAAAATCCAAGAACAGGATGTAAACATTAAATTTTAGCTGAATGACAAAAGTAGAATATAACTTTTTCTTTTAAGGGATTATTTAATATGATTTTAGACTTAAATAAAATTCACAATAGATAAAGGAGATATATAAAAATTTATCTCTCTCAACCTCAAATGATTTTTTGTAACAAATTAAGGATTAAAAGGAATAAAAGTTTTGTTTTTCAGGGTTCTCTAAGCCCATGACACGGGTCTTAGCAATGTCCATTACTGGTTGATATACTTACTTCACTTTGAACCAAAAATAAGTAAAAGTGAAAACTCAATAATTTCTTCAAAAGGCCCTGGTAGTACAACTCACAAAACTTGTTACATTGAGTTTAAGTGTGCCCGAAGCTCTCTTTGGATTGTTAAAAATTTTCCCTCCTTAAAGAAGGGGGTCATATGTTTTTTTAAAAGTTTAGGTGGGGGGTCTACGTCGTTGGCCGTCGGATCCCCCCATTTCCATGATAATGGATAATGCTGGGCCCCAATTCCCCCAAAAAATTTTAGGGTTTTGGGGAGAAAAATGGTCCATTGATTTTGGGTCACTTTAAAGGTCAAGGGGACAGGCCCTTTTAAATAAAAAAATTTTGACAATAATTGGAAATTTTGGGCCCCACTTCCTAAAACCCAAGAGTGATTGGCATGACAAAATACCCAGTTTGAGTTTTGGCCCTTAGTCAAAGGCAAGGTCACAGGCTTAAATTTTAAAAATATTTTTTAAAATTAAACAAAACACAACGGGCCCAATTCCTAAATAAAAAGGTTTCAAAAATAATGGAGAAGCTTGGCCCCCCTTCTTCAAATTTTAAGGGGTTGGCAGCAGTGAGAACCCTTTTGTTTTTGGGGGAAAAGGAAAGGCAAATTGACCCGATGGTTTTTGAGGGATAGGGGGAGGGATAGGGGGTTTTTCCGACAAATTTTTTTCCCTTTAAAATCTGCCTTTGCTTTAAAGTAACCAAAAAAACAAGTGCCTTTTTAAAAATTTTTGGGGAAAAAAAGTTTCAGTGGAATTTATAAACAAAAAAATTTAGTTTTTCTCTACAAACCCCGTGTATTTAAAATTTTACTTTACAAGAGGCAATTTTGTCAAGGTTAGATAATAAGTGTTTTTTGGGTTTTTACTTTTTTTTACGCAAAAAGGGAATTTGGATTTACAACCCTCTCATGGTTTTTGGGTTATACCATACTTTGACCGGGGAGGTCCAAAAACCACCTTTCTTAAACTCAAAAAACCTTTTAATCCTTAATCGAACAAAAGCCCCAAAGGGGCCCCAGTTTTTAAACAACCCCCTACCAAGGGAACAAAAAAAGGCTATTTGGAGGTTCTAACCAATTAAAATACTATTGAGTCAAGCGATAATGCCAAAAAACAACGAAAACTCCCTTATGGGGGGTTTACCCTTTAAAAACTCCAATTCATAAAGGTTGCTTTTTCTAAAAATTTCGTTTTTCCCCGTTGATGTCCCCCAAAAAATTTTTGGGATGAATTAAATTAACACAAACCCACGAAAAATATATCCGTTTACAAGGGAAAATTTTTTTTTTTGTTTAAAAAATTTTCCCCAAGATTAGGGAATGTGAAAAAACATAAGTTAAAACAATCTTTTCTTTACGCAAAGGTAAAATGACTGCTTAAAAAACTGTAGCAAGCAAAAATTTTTTGATTTTTTAAAAACCGTCAAAAGGCTACTTGAGCACTGGAAGAAAAAACCCAAACCAGGTATTAGTACAATAATGATAAAAAAAACTTATTTTTTTTTCCCCACTATTTTAGTGGGGTTTCATATTGGCCCCAAAAATTCCCTGTAGAGTAGGCGCCCTGATTTTTTTTTTTTTTGAGTTTTGTTTTGGAAAAAAAAAAACCGGAACAAAAAAATTTACCCAATGTGTGTGACAAAAAAAAAATTTTTGGACCCGAAATAGGCACCAAGATTTAGGCAACTCCTTAAAGTAGGGGTTGAAAAAGTAAAAATTCAAAATTCCTTTTTTTAAAGGAAAAATACACAGTTTTTTAAAAAAACGGGTTTTTAATTTTTTTAAAAAAAACCCCTTTAAGAAACATACAAATTTTAACACGAAAGCACTCAACACCCCCCAATTAGCTCATTTTATTTTTTTCCCCCAATTCCCTACCACAGTTTAAAAATTTCCCTTCAATTCATTTCTTTAAAAAAAAGGCGAACAAAAAACAGAATCATTATTTTTTTTAACATTTGACTGACAAAAAAAAG
>CM037791.1:27644646-27661152 GCA_021229015.1 Solen grandis | reverse complement strand
TCTATTTCTTGACAATTATTGAGCCTTATTAAGATTATATTTAACTTGAACATTTCATAAAACAGGAATGGTTGATTGCTTTTCTACCCAATTAAAAAAAAAATAAGTATTACTTAGCACTTAGTATTGTTAGTTGAATTAAAACGATGTTACAATGACCGATAAAATGGAGAATGTTTTACTAGACCAGCAGATATTTTAATATCTAATTAAAGTGTAGGTATTTGTGCTTTGGCCTTTTTTTTAAATTCAAGGGCCATAACTCTGAACTGTCATGTCTGAGACAATATGGCTTTCTGTAGAAATTTCTTCATAAAAGAGAAAATGTAAATTCGACTTCTTTAGTCTGGCAAGGTGGCAGACAAGCGTTTTGAATACAGGGATGAAACTTGGCGTTTTATTAAAAAAAAAAGTCATTTATTACGACGCTAAATTAATAAATACAATTATTTTGCCCATAACCCTTTTTTCCAAGTTTGGTAATAATTGGTAAAGATCTTTCACAATATGAACACTCTTGGGCACTGCTGTATTGCCCTTTCTTTCTGAGCAATAACTGAAATACTAACAAGTGCTTTAACGTAGAACAAATCAAGATGCTTAAATTGAATGGCTGGATTTCAAAATTTGAGCTTTGAAAAAGAGCTGTGACTTGTTTAAGGTTTTAGTTGAATTTGAGCTTTGAATTCAATTATTCATTTTTACATCTAACATACATTAAGCAGTACTTGGAATTTTGTCACTGTCCTTTATTCACAGGTTGGCTGTTATTCAGAGGTTGCAGTGACTACATGTTTGACAGTATGTTTTTATGTCACCTTCAGAGTTTGAAAGCAGGAAGCTTTGTAGATGGGATTGTAAAATATACGTTCGCTTCTGACTATACAAAGTCTACCATTGTCAAATACTACACAATATATATTTTTAAATACTGTTTTAACAATGTTAAATTTTAACCCTACAATTATAAAAAATTAAAACCTGTTCATGAACACAATATCACATATCTCTCTTCATTTTAATGTCAAAATGCCTAACTAGTTAACTAAAGAAAATCAGACCATTTATCTTATTACTTTCTCAGGTCTCTGAAAATTTGTTCCCTGTAAATGAATAGTAACTTCCTGTATTTTGCTTTTTTTTTTTTTTCTGTTGATTTGGTTCCCTGTAAAAGCAGAATCCTTCCTGTATTTTTGTTCATAAACTTTTCCCCAATCGTCTTGCATACTGGTTCCCAGTCCATGATTAAAACACAGTGTCAATAATCGGGTACCGGCATGGCCACATTCTCTATAAACTCCTGGTACCTAATCTGGCTTCCGTTCACACCCCCATCTCTGAACAAAGCATCCACTGAAAACAGAGAACCAGTGATAAATTAAATTGATGAATGTAGGATAAAATATCTTCATTTAAGGTATAATAATAGCCATCAATTCCATCAAAGTCATGCATATAACTTCACAATATAAGCTTTTAAAATGTCAAACAATAGAAATCTTAGGGCAAATTGACATATTTAGACATGTGACAGAAGTTCTTCTATTACCTCCCCTTGATTGATATTATCCCCAGAAATCTAAAAAAAAAAGTTACTTTCTCCATTTTCCTACGATAAAGATTTAGATTTGTTTCATGAAATATGAAAAACAATCATATATGCCTCTTTCTACCATTAGGGTTTCTTGAAGTCCAATTCAGTTTTTTTCATATTCACAGAAATTGTGTATTTCCCATAGAATTCAATGTTAACTTAAATGCAGATTATCTCACCCACATGTAATAAAACTTGGAAAATCTCTCAGTGAAACATTTTTATTTTTGGGTGTCTTCAAAGTGACAAAATTTCATAGAAATATTACCATTCAGTGACATGATTTGGAATGTGGCTAATATGGGGTGTACACCTTAATGCTCCTGTATATTTCATGCCACCTGATGAAATTTTGTATTTTGTCAGTGAGAAAAAATCCATATCATTAACTGATATCACCCTATATTTCCTTAAATGGCAAATATTCACATGCAAAAAGGATAAAATACACAAAATAGTTCCATTCTTCCAAAATAAGTTAGCATTAAATAAAAAAAATGTTTGTTTCCTCTTTAAATGATACAATATAGAGAATATTTGTTTGTTTTGACTGGATATGGAATATATATCTCACCTTGAGTTGATACAATTTCAACATTTTTTCTCTTACTACGCTTGTGAAAATGTTTAAACTGTATCACTTCTGAATGAGATAATTTCCATATCCACACATAACAAACAAATATTTTCTATTAATACTTAAACAAATTCATTCCATGTTTTTGGAATAACCAAGATATTCATGAATAATACATGTATATTATATCCTACACTGTAGAAGATAAGATTTTATCATTTTCACTGATTCTTGTATACCACATAGTGCCTTCCATTTCTCTTTATAATGGGTTGTGCACAAAACCATAATTCATATATACTCATTTTGACACATTGGCAAACAGAACAAACCATGATCAGACGTCTCCTACATGAGCTGTGTGATCAGGGTCTCCTCTGTTTGCTTATACAATATTGTAGCTCAGATTCTACACAGTCCACAAAGCAAAGTAAAATTCCACTGTTTCATTACTTTCATATACCATTTAATGTTTGTTTATGAAGTCATAAATTAGTGCATGAATATTCATGAGGTAAAAAATAAATATGTATCATTATCACCTTCTTTCCTATTCAGCTGTTCTCCAAGATTGAGTAGGATGTTGCGCACCTCGCTGGCCTGCACGTAACCCTTGCGGTCTCGATCATGAGCCTTGAACGCGTTGGTGATCTCCGAAATTGGTGACTCCTGTTGGTTGTGTTCGTGCATCACTTCAAGGAATGAGGCGAAGTCGATCTTGCCATCTGAAGAGATCACATAATTTTACCATGTTTACCTAACTATAACACCAAAACAAGCATGTTGAACTCAATTACTCCATGGTCAATGTCACCAGAAGCAATAAACTTTATCTATCCAGTGGTGGAAGGTTTTTGACAAGATTAGTTTTCTTGACATATCTCAACAACTTGAGATGCTATTTCTAATTGTAAATATATGTTCTCCATGGGTTCCCCGTAAGGTGTACTAGTTTCATACTGACTGGACTTCCAGTTATAAAATATATATACAGAAGGTGAAGTTTGCTGAGAAACTTAATCCACAGTACTAAATATGTCACTCATAGTGACCTTGACATGTTAGGTTGTGGCTTCACTATATGATGTACTGTTTAACGCCCCACCGACAGTATTTCAGTCATTTTGAGACTATATATATCTACTTGAGACAGATATAGAGCTGTCAAACTGCAGTATCACACCGTAGATATGTGGCATGATACCACACCTAGTCACATTATCTTGACACAGGGCCAAGCAGTCCTGGAACAACTCTGTTTATCAGTTTCATTTTTTATGTCTTTGGTATGTCGCGACCAGGGATAGAACTGTATAATTATAGTATACTTTTCTTGTGTAAGATTAAGATTTGACTGACTTTGTAAAGATATGTAAAGAAAAAGAAATTTGCAGAATTCTTCAACCAACAGCAATGCTGACATTAGGCAAAGAGAATACCCCTCAATCTGGGGTGTAAAATTCCACTTGTCCACTTGCATTGGCAAGTGGAATGATGAAACGGGGGAGTAAGAAATACTAGGCAGTAGTCCGACAGGGCAAATGCAATTTTAAGAATGATAATCAAAACTAATAAAAAATACAAACAATATTTATTTTAAAATGATGTAATTAATCATATTCTGCACTACTTATAGCTTCCTTTTAAATCTATTTATGGCACAGTCTTAACTAGAAGTGTAAATATTAATGTGAAGACACCACTTAATTCACCGGGAAAATGTCATGTAAAACCAACATATTCAGTTCCTTTTTTGACGATATGTGGTGGGGATGACAAAAAACAAGGTGGCGAGACAATAAAGAAATTAGATAGATGAAAATCATGGCATTCGATTATGACAAATCAAAAAGGAAGCGGGGCTGAGTGCGTTCGATTGATTAGGTAGATACTATTTTCAAACTTGTCAAAATTGTTTGAATTTATGGGCAAGTGAAAGTTTTCTAAAGGCAAGAGCATTTTTCAAGTCACTAGTCCTACAGGACGAGTAAAATTTGAAAAATTCTGAAAACCCCTGCCCTAAATCAAGTTAAAATTATTGTTAAATCCTAAAATTATCACTCCCTGCCTAGCCCCTTCAATATTTGAGACTGTGAAATCATGAAAATTACAAATAATTCTTTTGATTTTTCAGGGGTGTAAAATTCCAATTGTCCATCCCTGACTAGACCAGGCCCTGTTTTCTTGAAAATAAAAATGGTACTTATCTTAAAAAGAATGATTTTCATACACGGGCTCAAACCATTGATAGGGATTTGAGTATGATACTCAAATCTGAGCCTGAGTTTGTACTTAATTATTTTCAAGAAAAACCGGACTGACAGGGGTGATGGGCGATGTGATGATACTGACCTTTGACATATTTCTTGAAATACTGGGTCACCTCCTCTTTAGACGGACTGTAGGAGAGGGACCGCATTATTCTCTCCAGTTCATCCTCACTCTGGGTGTAGCCTCGCTTCGCATTGAAGAAGAAACACTCTTTGAACACTGAAACATTATGTTTAAAGCAGCTTGTTCACAACTGAGTCAACAAAATTATGAGAAAAAGTTGTTTTCTTCTCTCCCTTGTTATATAATGTTATTGAAGTCTTTGTTTCCTGACAAATATCGTACACACGGGCAGATAAGGTGCAGCTACGTATAAGGCGCATCTTAATTTTCAGGGTAACTTATTCGAAAAAAAAAAAATCACTAAGTCTTACTGTAAATGGCGAAATACATTCAAGTGAATGCCATGCCCATGTGTGGGGCCTTAGACCTTGGGGTCAAGGTCATTTGAAGGTCAAGGTCACCTGGTGGGCCGAGCTCATCAAGGTGCATGCACTTGTGAAGTTTGGAGGCTGTAGGTGGAAGGACTTCTCTGTATTATGATCAAGGTTAAAGTTTTGTGACAGATTGACCAAAAACAATATCCCCCCTTCCCCCACCCCCTGATCTATCAATGCAGGGGCATAAAAAGCAAAATCAGTTACTTTCAAGTGCTTGCGCATTGTGGATACTGAACAGACAGTAACACTCCCTGTCTGTCGAAAATCAAACTGCATATTTTCCATTTGACATGTACATTTACGTCATGTATTAAAAGGGTTTTGAGCACAAAATGTGTTTCTGAGTGATCCCACCTGACTTCAAAATATCCCACGTTTTTTATGGTTAAAGGGAAAATCCCCCATAAATTTTGAATCCTAGAATAGACAATGAGAGCATTTCTCCCCTATACTTTTCTGGGTTAGTGTAATTCAAAGGCGGACGGTATGTTACTGGTAATTCAACAAATTCAGGCCTTTACTATTAATATTTATGATACTTATTGGTATTTGCAAAACATGAAAAAGAGAAAGAAAAAAATCCGCGGACGCCTTACGCGGACAATATATACAAAGAAGGAAAACGCGGACAATATGTAACATATAGGGAAAAAGCAGGCGCTGAAGTTTTTATCATCTTTTTGTTATCATTATTGTCATTTTGAAGTGGCACCATTCTTTTCGGTAAGTCGCAAGTTTTATTTATTTGTTTATTTATTGTTTATCATCTTGTATCCTATATGACGACAAACGATGTTCTCTCTGCATTAAACTCAATTATAACTAACCTATTTAATTCAATGTACTACAAAACTGATACTCATACACTTTTCTTATCATTTAAAACTAAAAACAACTACTTATCATATTGCCAAATATCCTTTCCGTATATGTTACATATCGTCCGCGTTTTTCCTATATGTTACATATTGTCCGCGTTTTCCTTCTTTGTATATATTGTTCGACAAGCGATCAAAGATTTACATGTGGATTGTGCTATGTCAAAAATATCATTAAAGGTGACGACAAACGATGTTCTCTCTGCATTCTGAAACAAATACGTTGTAGATCCCAATACTGGGTTTTACACAACGGAAGAAGAGCTCCGCACTATTGGCGGTGGCTCTTTAAGGCATTTTTGAATCTGAATCTGAAACACTTTTCTTATCATTTAAAACTAAAAACAACTACTTATCATATTGCCAAATATCCTTCCTTATATGTTACATATCGTCCGTGTTTTCCCTATATGTTACATATTGTCTGCGTTTTCCTTCTTTGTATATATTGTCCGCGAAGGCGTCCGCGTTTTAGACCCTCCCATTAATTAACTGATGACAAGCAATCAACCTAATGATATATTTGCATCATTATTGTTGTAACGTCAAAATGTACCCAATACCAAAACGTAACCAAGTCAAAAGGTACCCAAATGTAGTTATGACCAACAGGTGGGTATGTTTTGACTCAATTTTGTTAAGTTTTGACTTGGGTCCTTTTTGGTATTGGGTACATTTTGATTATAAACTTGCTGAAACAAGTCCATTTATTTACTTGTTATACCCAGGTACTCTAATCTCTACTGAGATCCGCTCCGGTTATTTTTTTCGTATTGGCCTCCGCTGGATCTCTACCCAACCCTTATATAAAAGCTTCGGGAAATTTACACCGATACCCCTAACTCGTTTCGGCCATTCAAATCGATTGTTTTCGGATGCACATCTAAAAATCCACGCATGTCTAGTAAGAAGACATATTTTTCTTTCCATTTCATTCAACATCATTGCCTTAGCTTACCGATTTCACCAGTTTTACAGCTACAGACTCACGAAACCTCCAAACTCGTCGTTGAAACCGCCATATTGTTTACATGCGATGGTTATCACGTGACTAATCCGTGATTGGATAACTACAGTTAGGTTCAATTCGCGGGTTATGCGGTACAGAGCGGTGTGTGGTTTTCTCGATCTATAAGTAAATAGAACGTATTTCACATAAACTTTCTTTTGAAAAATCGTTTTATACAGCAAAACTTCTTTGACTTTGCCACTGGGCCGACTTATTGGCAAAGCATTTACCTTTTGCTGTTGAACAGTCGTAACTGAACGGAGCTGTAGTTTAAACTGTTTCGCCACTAGTCACGTGATCAATATTTACAAAATGTCTGTTTAAATCTATGAGGTGAGCGGTTTGGTGTTTTCCGTCACCGTATTTCATGAAATCGGCAAGCTAAGACAATGATGTTGTATGAAATGGAAAGAAAAATATGTCTTCTTACTAGACATGCGTGGATTTTTAGGTGTGCATCCTAAAACAATCGATTTAAACGGCCGAAACGAGTTAGGGGTATCGGTGTAAATTTCCCGAAGCTTTTATATAAGGGTTGGGTAGAGATCCAGCGGAGGCCAGAACGAAAAATATAACCGGAGCGGATCTCAGTAGAGATTACCAGGTACTCATACATACAATAACACTTTACCACATGTAATAATCAACACGTTTAAATACGACACAGACTTTTAACATCCAAAACATGTCCATCTAGATGCATGTAAAGATAATTCCTTGACAGAGTGAAAAGTGGATTTCATTACGCATTGGCTATGATGTGTACAGTAACTGAAAAAAAATACGGGTTTATTCTAGCCAAAATTTTTAGTGGTCATTATGACGCCTTGTTAGAAAATATAGATGTTATTTAAAAATGAAAATCGGTTAACACTTATTTGAAACTTCTGGTTCGACAGGTAAGAAGGTGTGGCCAATTTGACAGGTGAGAAATCAATGAGAAGTTACTCACGATCGATGTCACTTTGACTGTAGAACTTCGCCTGAAAAGATACACAATGTTGATAAATAATACATCCGTCATAATGTTTCCCTCGCGAACAGACAAAAAAAGTTTAGAGATTCACAGAAAATGAGAAAAAATGCCATCTTACCATCTTCGATTTATTTACTTTTCGATAGAGTTACCTCCCGTGAATTTCAAAGGGTTAGACTAAAACCAGAACGAATACACGGCGATGCACACCAGACAATCACGTACTTTGTAAGCATACATCTGTCCTTTATCTATCAAGGCATTAGAGTTTAATTTCTACATATGATTTCATGATTTCTAGGGACATACCCTTTTGGATAGGGGCTAAATTAGCCACGCTGGTATGTACTTAACCTTTTGGCATACAAAATTACAATTTTAACATTAAAACATCGTCATAAAATTTATGGCATGTTTCAAAATTTGACCCTTTCGGCATTCAAAATACAGTGGTCACGCGATTCCTCGAGGTCGGACGGGATCTGCAAAAAAAAAACTCGAAGAATCGCCGTTTCGAGGAATCATTTATGTGTCAAAATTCAATACATTTTCATTTGTTGATACCTTAACGTCGTCTTTTCATTAATTATTTTGTTACGTTTAGCCTATAATAATACTTTATAAACATAATATTTGTTTAAAAAATAAAATAAAAAATAACACGATCATAGCTTTCATTGTGAGAATTAAGTCAGAAATAAATTCTTTTTTTACCGATAATATGATTGAAACCCTTTGTTTTAGGTTGTGTATATGGCGGCGTTGCATACTTTTTACATTCTTGTTATAAACACTTATATCATGGTTCTTCAAATTAATGATTACAGAGAAAAAGAACAACACACAAACAAACAATATCGGCTCCTTTAATGACAAATGATTAATCGTGCAGATCCATCACAGTTTGTTACATGATCAGTTGGTGCGAAAATACTTTCTACATGGCCGTGTTGATATAACGTTTCGCCAACGTACTCTAAGGAGGTTTGACAATGTGTGAAAACAAAAAGAAAACCATCTCGACCAAGGTGTTAATTACAGGTGGTCATAGGGCCGGAGTATGGTTGTCAAGGAGATATAGGTAGGTTTTGATGTCGACTTCGAGGAATAGCATAGAAATAATATAGGATATACTATCTTGGGAGCAAGGATGGAGCTCGAGGTATCCAAAATCGCATGTTTGAAGAATCGCCCATAAATTTATATAGAATAAGAAGGGCTAAATCAAGGGACCGGGCTTGTAGCTCGAGCCATCGCCCGTATTCAATGAATCGCCACATTGAGGAATCGCGTGACCACTGTACTCTTTTTTAAGGAGTGCGAGTCACACTCCGGGGTCCGGAATTAAAGTGTGGTATCATGCGGACGGATCCTCATTAAGCATTATATGATGATGAAGTTTAATTTCTTAACTTCATTCATTGATGGACATGTTTTGGGTGTAGAAAGTCTGTATCGTATTGAAGCGTGTTCATTTAATCTAACCATGCTTAAAATTATTGAATCGTTTAAAACTGAAAGTAGATATATCCTTTATTATTTTGCCATTTACGTTAAAGTTCCCTTATGCCCTTACTAAAACAATATCGCAAAACGACGGAATATTTTTTGGACTAAAGTTTCCTTAGATCACAGAAACAGAGTGTTGAATGACATGAAATCAGTGTTTTTAAATGTTTTGAGGTTTGTCATTGGTTAGAATTATTATTCCCCCCCCCCCGCTCTCCACTACCACTCTCTCTCTCTCTCTTAACTTCCTTCATGATAATATTATCCTGCAATATCGTGGACAAGCTAGTAATGGCACATAATTATGACTAAGCGAGTCTATTGGTGCATTTTTGATTATATGACATATTTATTTTGCAATGCATTCAAAATAACAAATTATTTGAAATATATTAGGCTTAGTATTGTGATTAAGTGCATATTGGATTTAGAACATATGTCATTTACAAGTCAATAAAATATAATGTCTTCTTTACTCAAGGCCTTATTTGGAAACAAAAATCCCCATAACTTATGCCACTACGTCAGTGGCAGCATTTCTACATTAGTTTTAATAAAATCTTATTTTCTGTGGTCATGTTTCAGAATTCTTTTGGAATTTCCATGAAAATTGGGCCATTGTATTAGAATTAGTAACCCGTGTGATATCAAGGCTAGAAAAAAAAGAAAACAATTCTGGAAAGCTGGATGCATGGGGATGGCGTCACTTCCCGATAAAAAATGTGTATTAATTTATTTTACTTCATTTGCCGGGTTTAACGTCCTGCCAACAGTGTTTCATTCATTTGGAGACTACCAGTATATTTACCCGAAACACATACGGTGCTACCACACTGCAGTATCAAGCTGCAGACAAGTGGCATGCATCTGTCTTAATAGCATTACACCACTGAACATATCGAAAAAGTCAATCATATGCCTGGTTTCTTATATATAAGCATGAAATTTCTTGCATGCAAAACTTTAACCAAAAGTTATAAGTTAAAAAAGGGGATCATGATTTGTAATATATTCCAACAAGAAAAACTTACCTTGATAGTATGATACCCCTGAACATGTTAAAAATGTTTATAAACTGGTAACTGAGATATCAGCATGAAATTCCTTGCATTCATAACTCTAACCAAAATTTCTAAGTTTAAAAGGGGACATAATTTGTAATATATTCCATCAAGTGTTATCTACCTTGTTAGTATGTTTGATACTCCTTAACATATTAAAGATGTCTAAAACCAATCACATGCATGGATATTGAGATATAAACAGGAAAGTACTTTGTATATCTACTTTGTATATCTCAAGAGTTATCTACCTTGGTTGTCCGTAGCCCCTGAACATATACACAAACTTTCAACATTTGAACACGTGAATTATTCAAGCACTGGATAGAGTCATCCGGTTATCTCAGTGTTTTTTTTTTTTTTTGAAACACATCAATAGAATAGGATGTTTCCAAAATAATATTCATCACCATTTTTCTTCCTCGGCAACTCAATAAAATAGCCATTATTGTATTTAAGATTTAAACATGACAGAAGCACTTGTATGTATCAACATCACAATTAGTGTAAACTAATAGATTTTCATATGCCATGGCGCTCTCTCTCAAATTGTTGTAAAATTTGTCCCTGATCATAGTTTAAAATTTTCTATATAAAGAATATTAGGAAACTATCCAAACCATATGGAGTCTCATCTTTCAAGGGATAAACTTTGATTAAACAATTATGGTAGACAGCCATGAGATGAATGTCTATGCAAAACGAAATTAAATTAACCTTGAACATGTTGTGCACTTGTGAGCTAGAAGATCAAATAAAGATAAATGAGAAATAATAAATGATGAATTATTAGGAGAGTAGTATACAGAGTGGGGGTTCTGGACCACCTTGATGTAAAAGATCTTTTTATGGCTTAATGGACGCCATTTAGCCTCCCAGGAGTCACTTTATCTCTTAGAGAGATATGACCACGGGTAGAGTCTGGACCACGAGCAGGGCCCGCCCCGTCAACCAATGATTTATTTTTGGGGGATCTACCTAAGAAGGTATATATAAAATTTAGTGACATCTACATTTAGAGATATTATATACATAGAGTATACTAATACACCATGTGTAAGTGGTTAGTTCTAGGTAAGACTAACCAGTGCAACAAAAGTTGTTGTGGAGAATACTGCAGTACCCATATGGCTCTCATACGCCGCGGAGGTTGTTTGAATAGACCATGCACTGTTTGTGGAGTTGGTGTCACCAACAAACTTCAGCTTTGCTACCAGTGTGGGTATAGGAGAAAGTGGTGTCACAATAGAGAGCTCAAGAAGGAAATAAGTCGATTAAACAGAATAAAAATTTCCTATTAGAGAAATATAGTGACAATAAACATATCCATAAAATATAGCGACACACGGTGACACATTCTATTAGAGAAATATAGTGACACCAAATATATATAGAAATATAGCGACACATGGCGACACATGCAGAAAAGGCTCGGCTTCCGAGAGAAGAGTTTCAGAGAGAGACTGGGGAGTGGCCTTCATATCCGAGGTCAAGGGTGGCTCTGCAAGAGCTACGTGAGAGGCTTGATGACATCATCAGTGCCCGTCTGGGAGGTGTGATTCTTGATGAACCTATTCCGGACGGCCTGCCTGAGCCTATAACTCCTCGCCGTACTACACCGGTGAAGCCACCCAGGTTGGTCAAGAAATGAAAACTCGGGGCTATCCTGAAAGATTTCGATCCACTCCCTAAGAAGCTGAGAACTACCGCGGACTATCAGGAAGAGATCCTAGATCTGTTCAGGCATAAATAAGAGGACCTGACATTCTACAAAACCCGCTGGGTTATCGGGGACTTTCTCCGAGGATGGCAGATGGATGTGTCCAACAGACATGCAGACCCTAAGGCTTTCCTTGAGGAAGTGGAATCTAGCATCCATGACAAGCTGGTAGAAAAGATTAAGGCTCTGAAAGGTGCTAAGTTCCAGCTGGCTCTCAAGGTCAGGCTTCTGAAGGACAACCCAGACAGTAGTGAAGAGTACATGGACCCCGTGCTGCGTCATAAGCAGGAGGCTATTCTGCAGGAGGGTGAAATAGAAGAAGCCCTCAATCGAGCTTTCCCAAGGATCCAAGAAATGCTCGAGAAGTGGACCCAAAGAGGGTCTGGCTGGGGTGTAGATCCAGGTACAGACCCTTTGGCTAGATATTGCCAGATATCAACCATTGAAAGGTGGGACGTATATCCCACTACGAGAAAAGGTAAAGCATAAGAAAGCCGTTACAAATGTGAAAAACAAGGATGACCACTGTTTTCTTTGGGCGTTGCGTTCTCTCTTGTTACCAGCTAGATATCATTCGGACAGGCCCTCTAATTACCCAATCGATGACGACCTAGATATTACAGGAATCGAGTTTCCTGTACCAGTCTCACAGGTTCAGAAATTTGAGAAGCTGAACAACCTGACAATAAACGTCTTTGGATGGGAAAAAAGAGTCATTGTACACCAACTCAGCAAACAACCACAAGAGATACGATGAATCCACCTGCTTTTAATCGAGAAGGCTGGAAAACAACATTATACCGGTATCACGAAACTGAATCGCCTCCTGTATGATCAGACTAGGCACAAAGAACGTAAATGTTTCTGCGAGCGTTGCCTACATTGCTATTCTAGGGAAGACTTATTAGAAGATCACAAGCCAGAGTGCCAGGGAATCGGTCAAAAAGCTATAAAAGTGGAGATGCCCGAAGAGGGTAAAAATAAGCTAACCTTCCAGAATCATCACAAGCAGCTCCCGGCCCCTTATATCATCTACGCTGACTTTTAGGCGCTCATCATCAGGATTGAGGGCCCAGAGCTCGACCTCACAGAGAGCAACACTCAAAAAACGCAAAAGCACGAGGTTTGCAGTTACTGCTACATCATGGTGCGGTATGATGACCATACAGAGCCGCCAGTTGAATACCGGGGTCCCAATGCGACAGAACATTTCCTAAAGGCCCTTCAGGAAGAGGAGAGCAAAATATAGGAAGTGTTGGCCTACCCAAAGGGTATAAGGATGACGCGGGAGGGCTGGCAAGCCTACAATGCTGCTACTTCCTGCCATGTAGGTGAAACCCACTTGAGGGAGACTCAGTCCGTGACAGGTGGTTTCGTTGGGTGAAAAAAAATGTCAGCAGCTGGCCAGCACAATTGCGGATCACCCAGCCGATGACCCAGAGGGCTACATCCTAGAGGTGGACCTGGAGTACCCACAAGAGCTGCACAATGCACACCCTCTGGCACCAGAGCGCATGGTAGTCCAAAAACAGTGGATGTCCGAATACCAGCGTTAGGGGTGGCGCTACCGAGGTTGAGAAGCTGGTTCCGAACCTCCGCAACAAGGACCGCTATGTGCTACACTACCGGAATCTGCAGCTCTAACTGTCTCTAGGACTTCGCCTGTAAAAGACCCACCGTGCCCTCTGATTTGAGCAGCACTCTTGGATGGAGCACTACATCAGGATGAACACTGAGCTCCGGAAGAAGGCCAACAGCGACTTTGAGAAGGACCTGTTCAATCTCATGAACAACAGCGTCTTTGGGAAAACGATGGAAAACCTGCGCAAGAGGGTCAGTGTCAAACTTGTCCGAGCACATGAGGAGGACAAGCTCCGACGACTCATTGCCAGCCCAGCCTTTGCCCGAGCAAACATATTCGAATATAATCTGGCAGCAATCCAGGTCCACAAAAGCCGACTAGTGCTTAACCGTCCAGTATATGTCGGAATGAGCATTCTAGACCTGAGTAAGAACTTGATGTACGAGTTCTACTACAACAAGATGAAGAGTCAGTATGGCGAACGCTGCCAACTGCTCTACACCGATACAGACAGTCTGTTGTTAGAAATCTAGACAGAGGATGTCTTCAAGGACATGGCCGAGCATGCGGATCTTTATGACACGTCTGACTACCCGAAAAACAACCCACTGCACAGCTCTGTGGATAAGAAAGTGATAGATAAAACGAAAGACGAATGTGCGGGGCGGCCTATCGCTGAATATGTCGGTCTGCGCCCCAAGATGTACTCCATACTCGAAGCCAGTGGAAAGAAAATCAAGAAGGCCAAAGGTGTAAAAAAGTATGTTGTAAAAAAGCAAATCAGGCACAAGCAGTACAAAGAGGCTCTCGGAAAAAAGACATTTCACTACGGTATGGACGTACTGCGATCGGAGAAGCATTCCTACGGGCAGCGTCTGAATAAGATTTCACTCTTCCCCTTTGACTCCAAGCGCTGGATCGCTGAAAATGGGATGAACACGCTGGCCTATGGGCATAAAGAGACAACGACTAAAATAGATGTCCTCACACTTGAGAACCCCATCGGGGGGCAATTGAGTGTTTGGGGGAACCACCAGGAGTTCCTCACGCACAAAGCCTCGCCCAGGTCCATCCTGCAAGTAGTACAGCACGGGCTCGTCGGGTTTCGTCACCGAACGTTTTATCTGGTAAACATCTAGAGACCACACGGAATCGGTGGCTCGTCGTCGGCCACCCTCGAGCTCACCAGGCTGGTAAAGATATCGAAACCCCGGCCCGAAAGGAAGTTTTAGCTCCTTGAGACCAACCGCACGGCCGGGAACAACCGAAAAGGGCTTTTGCCGCACAATTTTTAGCATTGATGGCCTCCAGCGGCCGTTTAGCGGTAAGGCGGGTTACTTCTCCATTCAATGCCGAAACAACGGCTTGCAGCCTACCAACCAACTCCGCTGTCTGCTTGTCCTCTGGCAACTAATACCACCACCGATACTACTACCACCACCACCACTGATACTACTACTACCATTGATACTACTACCACTACTGATATTACTACTACACCACTGATACAACTACCCCCACTACTACTTCATGAATGATACTACAACTTCTACCACTGATACTACAACTACTACTTCTGATACAACTACCACCACTGATACTACCTCCATCAATGATACTACAACAACCCCCACTGATATTACTTCTACCACCACTGATATTACTACCACTACTGATACAACTACTACTGATACTACTACTACCACTGATACTACTACCACCACTGATACAACTACTACTACTGATACTTCTACTACCACTGATACTACTACCACCACTGATACTACTACTACCACTACTACCACTGATACTACTACTACTACTACTACTACTGATATTACTACTACTACTGATACTACTACCACCACTGATACTACTACCACCACTGATACTACTACCACCACTGATACTACTACTACTACTGATATTACTACTACTACTGATACTACTACTACTACTGATATTACTACTACCACTGATACTACTACCACCACTGATACTACTACCTCCACTGATACTACTACCACCACTGATACTACTACTACTACTGATACTACTACCACCACTGATACTACTACCACTGATACTACTACCTCCACTGATACTACTACCACCACTGATACTACTACTACTACTGATACTACTACTACCACTGATATTACTACCACTGATACTACTACCACCACTGATACTACTACTACTACTGATATTACTACTACCACTGATATTACTACCACCACTGATACTACTACTACTACTGATACTACTACTACCACTGATATTACTACTACCACTGATACTACTACCACCACTGATACTACTACCACCACTGATACTACTACCACCACTGATACTACTACTACCACTGATACTACTACCACCACTGATACTACTACTACCACTGATACTACTACCACCACTGATACTACTACTACCACTGATACTACTACCACCACTGATACTACTACTACTACTGATATTACTACTACTACTGATACTACTACTACTGATATTACTACTACTACTGATACTACTACTACTACTGATATTACTACTACCACTGATACTTCTACCACCACTGATACTACTACCACCACTGATACTTCCACCACCACTGATACTACTACTACCACTGATACTACTACCACCACTGATACTACTACCACCACTGGATGATGGACAAGACGAAAATGAGCGCGTAAATGTGTGGGCTTCAGGTTATGATACTTGGGATGATTAAAATGTGTGCAATTGAGTATAATATCTCATTGATTAGCCGTAGAAATCTACTTAAATTATTATTCGCATATATGTACACATACATTATTC
>CM037791.1:27594546-27644546 GCA_021229015.1 Solen grandis | reverse complement strand
CGGTTGCTATCAGCATCCTCGTTTCGTTTATGTCCGCCATCTTGATTCTGGGCACACCGGCGGAAATGTACACGGCTGGAACGCTATACTTCATATACGTCATTGGAATGATGCTAGCCATTGTTTTAGCGGCTCTGATTTTTGTTCCATTGCTTTTTCCATTAAAGCTCACCAGTAGCTTTGAGGTTTGTATGCTTATATATGTCTATAAAAAGGGTGCCTCCGTAAAAGGGTTGTTATAGATGCAAGTTATTATATTACTACAAGGGTCTGGTCAATCGGATTTCATGTAAGGAAGATGTTGCGTTTGTTAGCGGTTTAACGGTGGCTCTATCTGTTGAACGCAGTAAGCTACATCTAACAACAACGTCGCTTTAAAGGTGACAGAACAAACACCAGAAAGGGTCATAACACAAGTACTAATTGCAATAAATTTAGAAAACATCTGGTTTAATATCCTCAATGTAGGGGTTAAAATGCACAAAACATTGGGGTCAAAACTTATCTCAGTCGTCCAAAGAAATTGAGGGGCGCTTTTTTCCAGACCCGAAGGTTGTGGATTCGAAACCCGCAGGAAAGGGATTTCCATGACTTTCGCAGGCTCAAAGTACTCGTCTAACCCAGGTAGATTATTAAAAGTTGGAAAAACTTTTTTCCCAATCGACGTGAAATAAATAAGTAAACTAAATGCATTAAATTTATATGTTAATGTAAATGAACATGGCGTACTGGCCTACAGTGTTTTAGGGTAGTATGATATTCATTGTTATTCTTGGATCATTAGGAATATTTAGGTTGCTACATCTGTAATATGAATATACTAAATGCAATTATTTTTAGATCTATACAGTAAACAAACGCAGATAAAAATTCTTCCTGGATTCGCAGAAATAAGAGTCATAATAATTAACCTGTCATCCGAAGAATAACCCCATAACGTTTCGTTTAATATAAAGAAATTTTTATTTCATTTTTCTGTGTCCTTTTTTGAGCGGGTTGGTTGTAGAGGTTAAGTGCATGTCAATAATTACAGTTATTTCTTTAACCATAGATGTTTAGGAGATATGTCCATAAAATTTAATCTGATGCCAATTATTCGTATGTGTTGATTTTTTATGATAGTTGTCTAAAACTCTATGGCCTTTATTGGCCTAGCATATTCAAGAAACTCGTTAAAAGTCAGGGGCATATCCTGACAGTTCTGAATTTTTAGTCAATTATGAGCAGCGATGCTACCAACTTGTTTAGAATTAAGGATTTGAGAGAGAACGTTTAAATGCCTTCTTCTGACGTATTTCAATATTAATGTGGTATTTTGTACATAACTTGCATATTGCAAATAAGTTCATCATTTCATTATTCTTCGCCTAGATGGGCGCCTCAGTACTAATAGTAAAAATAATAACAATGATAATATACCAATTATATGGCTTCAAATATTACACCGCAAGAGGTACAGATATATGTATTAAAAAGTTTTTTTTTTAGTTTAATTTTGATTATACAAATGTTATTAGCAATTACAAAATATCGGTACAATTTACGAACAGAACAGCTATTATAGTTGTTCACAAAAGGGTTAAGTCACAAGTTCTCAAACTTAGATTCTACTGTACCCTGATATCTACTTATTAACAGGTACAGATAAAGTGTTTTTAAATTAAAACCATGCATCAAGGAAATGGGCAAAATTTGACACGAATTTTACGAATGTAGCAAGGCAAGGCCAGAATAAAACGTTATGCCTTGGTGGTTTACATATATAACATATAATGTACGTATGTAGCAAGGCAGGGCCAGAATAAAACGTTATGCTTTAGTGATTTACATATATAACAACGAATGTCCGTAGATATGAAGCGGTGCAAGTCCAGAATAAAACCTTTATATTAAGGAGATTTACATACAATAATATGAAATCCAAGAATGTTGCGATTGTGAAAGGCCAAAATAAAAACGTATGCGTCTCAGTTGTTTACATACATTGATATGAAATCCAAGAATGTTGCGATTGTGCATGGCCAAAATCAAAATGTATTCGTC
This sequence comes from Solen grandis, assembly GCA_021229015.1. NCBI lineage: Eukaryota > Metazoa > Mollusca > Bivalvia > Adapedonta > Solenidae > Solen > Solen grandis. The sequence goes on along the minus strand of CM037791.1, from coordinate 27,642,503 downwards.
TCTGTTGTTTACATACATGATATGAAATCCAGGAATGATGCGATTGGTTTTTTTAAAAAACCAAGAATGTTGCGAACGTGCATGGCCAAAACAAATTTTGTGACATGAAACTAGTGGTGAGCTGATTTATCATAAAGTCTACGAATCAGTGACGAGCTAATGGTTGACGTGACGATGATGGCGAAAATAATTCGTTGACGAATTTTAAAAGGGGGGGGGGGTTTTAATATTTAACGGCGTCTGATTGGGTAATTCCAATAATTTGATAAATTGATACTTGCAAAGTTGCACTTTGCACACCGTTGGCCTCTGGTTGTAATCTCTTATACTTTATTTCAGTTCAATGTTTATACATGTATTTGAATATTTGAGAAATATACATAATACATATATATGTAATCTATATAGTACAGAATACTTTGTTTTCATGTCGTACAGTAAGAGGGTTTTGATAGGCATTTACTCCAATCATGGTATATTTGATATTTAATCATGATTAATCAATTAATCAGTGACTTTTGTTTCTGATTAATCGACGAATATTTTTTCGACTGATTCCAATCACTACATGAAACCATCCATCATTAAATTGTGATCATGGTCCATCAAGCGATCGTTGGAATTTCATAGAAAATGCAAGCCTTTATAGACTCAGAGCAAAATGCCCGTAACTCCATGTTAGTGGATGCTTGCATCTGCACTGAACGCTTTCTAAGCATTTCACGGATCACTATTACAATTTATTAATCGATGCATTAACGTAAATGGTACAGTGTAGCAATTGCGTATTGACAAAATTGAAATTTACTCAAAAATATATACGCTATATTGTCCCGGTGTATTATAAACAACACAATGCAGAATATATCAACACTTACAAATAAGACCCTAAATTCGGCGTTAATTTCCATTTGTTGCTGCTTTAAATGATTTAAATTGACAATTCGTTTTTGTTATGCCTGTATGTACCAAATATGAACATAATTGTAATTTAACTTTCCTTTTTTTTTTAATTTATCAATGAAAATGCAAATGTTTTATAATCAAAACTAATGTTCTTACCGCAACGTCTGATTGAAATGTTGTTGTTTTCAGTATCTCGAACGAAGATTTAATTCAAAGGCCGCCAAACTTACAGGCACAATTCTGATGATTGTACAACAGGTATATTTTCTTCATCTTCATTCTCACTGTTCTGCATGTTTTTTTTATATTTAAAGTTCTCTTTCTTTTTCTCTTTTTTACTTACTTATTTGATAAATAAATAAATTGATCAATTAATACATTAATTAATACATTAATTAATTAATTAATTAATTAATTAATTAATTAATTAATTAGAAAATACTAATATGTGAAGTATGCATATGTGGATTAGGGAGTTGTAGGATCTTAACAATACTGAGTTGGAAAAAATTCAGTTTGTGACGTTCCGCGAAATGCAGAACAAAGCTATTTTTGAATGATGTTATTGTAATGATTATGTACAGAGCATTTGACCTTAAGTTCGCGATATATCTCAATATATTTTTTTTCTTGTTATAGTTATCACCGTGTTGGCAAGTGTTTGTGTATTTACTTGTGTGAGTTTATATATTAACTTCATTTAGAGTCATCTGTACACAATAGTCACTTCTTCAATTCCGAAAATGCATACCACTATAATCTTGGCACAATTAAGCAGCCACCAGCACAACACAGTCCATGTATCTTGTCCAGAAACGAAAATACACATGATTACATATTTAACCCTTTCCCTCATAGAGGACACCATGAAAAGACCTATGCGAACAGCATAAAACCAGATCAGCCTGCGAACTCGCAGGCTGATCAGGATTTATGCTGTTCGTTGCTCCTCAATGGTCTGGAAATGAGGACTTTATAATTAAATTTGGTAAAGTTTAACTGTGGTTTTCTGCAGATCAGGCTTTATGTGGTACCTATTGAGTGCGTCAAAATGAGTCTGTATGAGGGAAAGGGTTATAGACTCCGCCGGCACTGGTCGGCCACTTTTTTCCCTTTATCTTGACTGCTTGTTTTACTGTCGTGTCTTCTCTAACTTCAGATACTGTACATGGGGATAGCGTCATACGCTCCCTCAACCGCTTTAGAGGCAGGTGGGTAAATCAAAATTTGAACAACCAAAAAAAAACGACTTGAAATGCGAAAATCATTTTGCAGATATTACAGAATAATACAGAATAAGGTCAAAGCTATTTTAGCTCAAATGACTCTCCTACGGCCATGTCACTACTGACTGTCACTGAGTTTCGTCTTAAGTTAACTTTCATATTAATGTATGTTTATAATGTTTTGTTCATGTTTTATCCGGCTTATAACTCCAGAAAAACAATTAAGAAACTATTTCAACATGTTTATTACATAAAGTAACAAATATGCGGATCCGAAGCTTGTGGGTTTGATCCCCATTTGGGACAATGATTTTCATGACCTCCACGGGCGCAAAGTACTGGTCCAACCCAGGAACCGTCGAGAGGGATTAATATTAGTTGAAATAACGTGCATCCTAATCGTTATAAAATGAATATACTTGAACTATCACATGACACATGGTGGCGGAATTTTCAGCGATTTCCGGAAGATGATCCGGCAAAGACCGAATATTGCCGAGTAAGTGTACATCCCCAAAACTTTTTTCATTCCAGTCACCGGGTTTCCAACCTGGGCCACAATCATCACAGTGGGCTGCGTTTCAACATTCTACACATTTCTTGTAAGTCTACATTACGTGTGTATTCAGGGTTTAACGTCCCACCAACATAAGATCAATCATTTTAGAGACTTTGTCTATATGAGACAGATATAGTGCTGCCACACTTCAGTATAACTTCGTAGACATGTGGCATGATACCACACTCAATCACATTATTCTGACACCGCGCTGATATTTAATGACTTTGGTATGACGCGGTCAAGGTTCGAACTCATGTTGTTCCGTTCCCGAGGCGGACGCTTCTACCGGCAACCGGGGAAGTTGAGGCTGCTTTCTGTTAATATCCAATTGCAGGTTTTTCAATTTATCTATATCCAAAGAACGGTTGTGAAGAAGGATACGAACACTCAAGAATGATTTATGCACGTAAAAAAAAACAACCTTCAAACATGGACAACAGTCATATCAGGATATATCCGGATTTCAGTTGAAAAAAAAAAGATTTACAAATCTGTCTTATTTATGAAGCAAGATAAAGGAATATATTTCAAAGCAACAATCACATTTCTAGTAGCTATCGAACGAGGCGGCTTTAAGTGCAACTTGCGTGTAATCAAACAGTGATATCACTTGTTAGTTGTTTTTTTCATCATGAATTTGAATTAACTGGAGATTAAATGGTATATGAGACAATGATTTGTTCCTGGCCATGCAGACTGTCTAGAATCTTAGCGAAAATACCTAAGTAGAACACAGAAGAGACCCTGAGCAGCTCAGTTCGCCCGTTTGCCAGTGTGCCAAAACATATTTATATTCAGTAATGGGTTAATATGGGGACATCAGAGGATTGTCTTAGAAGTTTGAGAATTAAGAGAAAAAAAACAAGAACACATTATATCATTCTAAGTCTTAACTGTTTTCCTCCTGTTTTTGTCAAGCAATTTCCTGTACGCCCTCTACCATCGTCGAGCTCACGTGAGAGGAATCAACGCAACGCCCCTCGTTTTTTATCGAATTCTCGGCCATGTTTGTTCCTCGCCTGTGCTAACTGAATATTTGGGACATGTTGAATTTACGTCAAATAAAACGTCTGTGTTTGAGTTCCTAGAGGTCTCCGCAAATTTTAAAATTCCGTAACTTCACGTCGTCGTATGACGTCATTTAGACTATCCAATAACATTCTATACTCTTTTTGTTGTGTTTAAGCAAAGAAAACCCGATACAAACTTTAAAATGACGAACAACGACTTCGGCACATCAGATTATTACAGACAAAAACGCGTCATGGACAATTAACAAAAGTATAATAACATTTTGCTTGTAGTGAGCTTGCATCTGATAATCATTGAAACTGAGTTCAATCTACAAGCTTTCCTTTATTCATTTTAATCACATTCAAAGGAAAAACGCCATCTCTGTAAGCATTTTTGTCATTTTTCGCACTCAAATGAATTACATTATACGAAAGATTCCGGAAATAGGCGAAGTGAAGCGATTCCTTAGAAAGGGCGATAATCAAGGATCTACTTCCTGTTTCAGGGAGGTATGAAGGCTGTGGTGTGGACGGATGTCTTCCAATCCGTGATCATGATGGCCGGTCTATTAGCAATTGTAATACAGGTACAGTAATTCCAAGGCCTTTTCAGCAAGTTTGGTGTGAAGTCTTAGCCCTTCTATTTCGGGAGATTTTAATGCGTATCTCAAAATTTGGGTAAAGTAGCGAATAAAAAAAGTCAAATTAGAAAATAAAAATACACTGATGAGTACTAGGCTAGAACATAGACAGATTTTACAAAGCTCATGTTTGGAATAAAAACTTCAGTAAGTTTTAACCTAATTTAGTGAGAAAATACATTATTTTAAATTCTTCCTCTTTATTTTGGAATAAAATGGCGAATGGGATATAGCCTAATATAGACCCCAGACATATAACCAAAGAAAGCGCTGAAATATATCTAGATTCAACGTCCAAGCGTCTCAGTGACTTCTACCGCATATCAGAATGCAGTAAAATACTAAAATTACGCTTATGGTTCGACTAAAAATGCATTGTAATAAATTTAATATTTATCCGTCAAACTTTTTCAAAATAACAAAATACAGCACGGAAAGGCGGAAATCTTTCCGCCGATTGGGGGAAAATGATCTAGCGATTACCTTTTTGGTTGACTTTAAAAAAAACCCATGCAGGATTCGAGGACATTTCAATCTCTCGAAATTTGGCAAATGTGGGCACATTCGGTGTCGGGGTAGTGTGTAATTATTTTTTCCGATGAGTTGAACACAGGCGACCACTTTGTTGAAAGTGATTTATTAAGAGACTGGGTCACGTAAATAAGAAAAACATTGAAATCAATTACCGGTAGCATCATATATTCTGTTATTTTCTTTAAAGTATGGTGAACATTCTGAAAAATATAAGTAATTACAGTCGCAGTACCCATCAATTATAACCTTAACGTTTTGTTTTCATTTCTAGAGAAGTTTTATATACCTAGTGATAACAATCATCAGTAAAGTTACCATTCTACGTTAAAATAGGGGGCACTGAAAGTGGACGGGCTTTCAAATGTATGGCGGATTAATGATGATTGGGGGAGGATTGACTTCTGGGAGTGAGTATTTTTTCTTTTTTTAATCTGCTTCAATTTGTTGGTTCTTTAGAGATTTATTAGTCGTTTTGTTTGTTGGGTTTAACGTTCCACCGACAGTATTGCAGTTCATTGGTTACTATGTCCACTTGAGACAGGTAAAGTGCTTCCACACTGCAGTATATGACTGCAATACTGTCGAAGCGACGGTAAACTCAAATAGTCAAGTCAAGTCACACAGCAGTTACTCGCTGTAGACATGTGGCATGGTACCGAACCAAGTCACATCATCCTGTGACACCTGGCTATGCAGTCCTAGAACCACGCTGTATATATTCTGAGCACCCGTGAACTCCAGTACCATATTCTCATGCCGTTGTCAAAGGGTATTGAAATAATTACAACAAAATGAACAAAGGTGCTATTATTAAGTGATCCTTGGCTTTATATTCTGGACGCCAAACATTGGACCCTCAGTACCATTTTTAACCATTTTTGTATGTTGCTACTGGAGGTCGAACCTTCGAAACCCACGCTCCCGAGGCGCACGCTCTAACTTCTTAAACCAACGGGGACGGTATGAATCGTTTGTCAGATGCCGATGTCAAACGGTATTGTAAATGATTCCAAAAACTAGATCAAAGGTCCTTTTTTTAGAAGTTTTTAGCTCTGATTGCCAGCACAAATGATTGGGGATCGAATTTGTCACACTTGTTAGACTCAAGGGGCGATATTCTGATATCCTGAACTTTGGCATGCGTTTCTGGTGAACCAGTCAAACTAAGTATCGTGTAGGACAGTCTGTCAACTGAACGACATACAAACTTAATACATGTGCGTGTTAATCTATGTCCCGTTGGTACATCACTTGAATTATACATTGGTCTGTTTTATGTCGCAGGGCGGATCCGGACCCGACGGTGCGTCACTCGGTATGGTCGCTGGTTGTTGGCGGAACGGTCGGCTGGTTGGGGACGTACGGGGTAAACCAGGCCAGTGTACAAAGATACTGTGCCCTCCCCACCCTCCGTCGCTCAAGAACGTGAGTATGAAACTTCCATGTGATTTACTAATGGAAGGGGTTATGGTTACTGACTTTTTATGTTTCATGTCCTGATCCGACCACTCTGACTTGATTTATTATTATTTTGTATTGTTATTGTTGTTGTTGATGCTATTGATGTTGCTGTCTTATTCTTATTGTTGTTTATTGCAAACACTTCTACAGGGATGTCATCTAATCTGGTCGCCTACAATTCAGATATGCTCCATATGGTTGTTGAATGCATTTGGAAACTTATGGCTCATGTCATAAAAATATATTTTGTATTTCCAAACAGCGCCGTGCTTCTGAATATTGCCGGAGTGCTAGTCCTTGTTGTGGTTACCTCCCTTGCCGGAATTGTCATGTTCGCCTACTATGCCGACAAAGGTTGTGACCCCTACACGTCCGGTCAAGTGTCCAACTCGAACCAGCTGATCCCTTACTTCGTCATGGAGATCCTTGGTTACCCTGGGTTACCGGGACTCTTTATCTCTTGTCTCTTCAGTGGAGCCTTAAGGTACGTTTTCTTTTCTTTCTTTTTTTTTCTTTTCTTTTTTTTTTTTTTTTTTTTTTTGCTTCTTATGTTGTTGTTGTTGTTGTTTTTGTTTGTTTTATTTTGCATACGAGGGAAGTGACTGCGCATGCGTAGCTGTCAAGGCGGTTTTCCAAATCAGCTGATAATATTTTGGAATTTTATGTTCAAAACATACAAGATCTGAATAGCAAATCTATTTTTTTTTGTACCTAGATGATAAATGATTAAGTATCTGTCAAATGCCATATACTTGTTCTCCATTTACTTTTTTTTTTCTCTTTACGACTCCATCCTCATCTACTGTGACATAAAGATACGATGTGAAATTTACTCCTACACCGTTCTTATATCGGTCTGCTTCGGTTGTTTTCCACTTTTCAAAACATTGTTTAACTGGTATAATGAAACAAAAACAAACCTTATGATTATTTAAACACCTGTTATACATGGTAAGAAAATGTTGCTTTTGCACATTACTGATCTTTTGCCAGTACTCCTAGCAATCTTCTCAATCATAAACAACAAACAAAAAGCAAAACACGAAATCTGTGTTGCTGATCAGGATACTCTCCTACTTGAATCGGGCCCTTATGCAGTGACTTCCTTCACGTGCTCCATTCCAGCTCTGATTGCAGCTCGTGTATCTGCGGCAAAAAGACCTGAACTGTTTTTTAACAAGCGTAACCATCTACGTTACATCAGTTTTCTATTAATCTTACGATCTTCAGATACCCAACTTAACCCTGGTCCAGTGAAAAGAAACATTAAATTTCCCCGTGGTGTCTGTGGTAAAGGCTGCCACTGGAACCAAAAATCCATCTGTTGTGATGATTGTGAAACATGGTATCATACAAGGTGTATTCCAATGAATGATGATGTGTTCCTTCCATATACAAAACCTAATAATGATATCCCCTTCACATGCTTCTCCTGTGGTGTCCCAAATTTCTCCACAAGTCTTTTTGAGTCTGTGCCATCTGAAACTGTTGCATCAGTAAACGCTCTCAGCACGAGTTCCGTTCACAGTAGTGATATCTCTGAACCTGATAGTGTCTCAGGCTGCGATATCTCCAACCTGTCAGGGATCTCCAAGTCCAAATCTTCCAGTAGCTCTTTCAGCGAGATCTTCAGACCTTCCTGCTCAAGTCCAAATAGAAAGGCTCTCATAAGATCCAAACAAATAGCATTAGGCTTGCTAGCCTAAATATACAAAGTGTCTCCAGCTTAAAGAAAAAAGCTGCCTCTTGGAACTTTCTTGAGTAAACAAATTGTGATATTATATGTAGCTGTGAAACATGGCTAAATCCCTCTATTAATGATGCAGAAATACTCCCACCTAATTCCATTTACAAAGTCCACCGCAAAGATAGGCCAGATGGGTATGGAGGTAGTCTCATCCTTGTTAGAGATGACATTCAGTGTGAACGCGTCGAAGTAGACACATCATGCGATATTCTATTTCTTAAGTTGCACTGTATAAATAATGAATCACTGATAATTGGTTCGGCATATCGCCCTACAAATAATGATGAAAACTATGCATCAGATCTTTATAAAACCTTATCATCTGTCTGTTCAAAATTCAGAAAGGCCACCATATGGATTACTGGTGATCTAAACCTTCCTGACATACAGTGGCAGAACAGTAGCATAATGGGCCATCAGTACAAAAAATCCATTAACGAACAATTTCTCCTCCTTGAATCAGAACTTGATCTTGCCCAAATTGTCAACTTTCCAACCAGAGGTAATAACACGCTTGATGTGTTCTTTTCTAATCGACCAGAACTGATTAACAGGTGTTCAGCCATACCAGGCATAAGTGATCACCACGCTATCTTCGTGGACTCAAATCTTTGTGCTCCTCTACACAAACAACCTAAACGCACAGTTCTTATGTGGGGGAAAGCAAACGCAGACATCATTAAGAGCAAATGCAAAACCCTTTCAGACCTACTCATTCATTCAATCCAGAATACACCCAATATAAATATTATCTGGGATATCTTCAAAACTGGCTGCCACCAGATCTTGGAAGAAGAAGTCCCATCACGTCAAAGTGCCCAAAGGTTCAATCAATCTGGGTCAGCAGAGACATCCGCCGACTAACAAGACTGAAGCGTCGCTAGTTCAGGAGAGCCAAGAAATCCAATTCCCCTACTGTTTGGGCCAAATATGCTAAAATCAAACGTAAAGCTCAATCAACCTGTAGGAGAGCCCATGAGACCCATGTAGCTACCATGTTAAGTGAGGACCATGCAAACCCCAAAGTCTTCTGGAATTATATCAAATCCGGAAAGAAAGATAACTTTGGTGTGTCACCCTTAAAAAGGATGGTGTCACTTACAACGCAGCTAAGCAGAAAGCTGATATACTAAATCAGCAGTTCACTTCTGTCTTCTCTAAAGAAGATGAGTCTGTTCAACCAACTCTTCCACCCAGAAAAATTCCCTCAGCAAAATCCATCTTAGTTACAGAACAAGGAGTACTAAAACTCCTACAGGGTCTAAAACCACATAAAGCTGCTGGCTCAGACAAGATTTCTTCTAGACTTCTGAAGCTTGCTGCTGTTGAACTTACTCCAGGACTCACCAGGTTCTTCCATCTCTCTATTGACCAAGGTAAAGTACCTTCTGACTAGAAAACGGCAATAGTTTCCCCAGTCTTCAAGAAGGGAAACCGCTCCATTCCTTCAAACTACCGTCCAATTTCTCTAACTTCTGTAACATGCAAACTCTTAGAACACATCATCTTCAGTCACATCATGTCACACTGTGATACTTTTCACATTCTTACTGATTTCCAGCATGGCTTTCGTAAGAGACGTTCATGTGACTCTCAGCTTATTTTCACAGTAAATGATCTTGCCAAGGGCATCAACAAAAATCAGCAGATTGATGCCATCCTTTTAGACTTCAGTAAGGCATTTGATAAAGTCAGCCATTGCCGCCTCCTCCAAAAACTTGACTATTATGGAATCCAGGGCTCCACCCATTCCTGGATAGCTGATTTCCTTTCATGTCGAACTCAACAGGTTGTCCTCGATTGTGCAAGTTCAGAGATCTCATCAGTCACGTCTGGTGTCCGCAGGGCAGTGTCCTTGGCCCGTTTCTTTTTCTGTTGTACATTAATGACCTCCCTTCACGAGTTACGTCAACAGTCCGTCTGTTCGCAGATAACTGTCTGATGTACAGACTTATCAGAAATCACGATGACACCAGACAGCTCCAACACGATCTTGATTGCCTGCAGGCCTGGGAACGTGAATGGCTCATAATGCGAAATCATCCACATCAGTAACAAACGAAATATTATTAATTCCACTTACACCATCCATGGCACTCAACTAAAATGTTTAAACCAATCTAAATATCTTGGAGTCACTATTACACCAGATCTTTCTTGGAAAACCCATATAAACAATATTACAAAAAAGGCTAACTCCACCATTTCTTTCATACGCAGAAATATAAAATCTAGTTCTCCCACTGCAAAGGCAACAGCCTATAAAACCTATGTCCGTCCCATATTGGAATATGCTTCCACTGTGTGGTCCCCATTTTCTGTCACTCATATAAACCAGTTGGAAATGATCCAACGTAGAGCAGCTAGGTTTGTGAGGAATGACTACAGACGTACAAGCTCAGTCACAGCCATGCTTCATGAACTAAAATGGGACACTCTACAACACACATGTGACATAGCTAGGGCCACCATGCTTTACAGAATAAAGCACAACCTTATTGATGTTATCCCAGATCCCCCACTACTACATTCCAGATCCACTAGACCCCATAATCAACAATTTATTCAAATACCATGCAGTAAATCCATCTACCAATACAGCTTCTTTCCATCTAGCATTGTTCTATGGAACCGCTTACCGCAAGATGTCATTAGCCAAACTACAATTGAGGGTTTTAAGGCTGTTTTGGCTGACATCCATTCATTCTAGACAAAACCCTGTTTTTAACTTTTTGTACAAATATATATGTGTATGATTCTTTTAGATAAACATATCCCCTCTCAGCTATGCATGTATAGTCTTAGCCAAATCGCGAATATACTCTTCATAGAGTGAGGCGATCACTGAAGATGATGATGATGATGAGAGTTGATCAATAATTTCGAGTAGCTTGTCTTTTGCTGTCTCGTTTCTTTCACTGGATCCTTGAATTAAGTTATCTTAGGGGGGCCGATCAGTAAGTTTGACTAGCTCGTCTTAATGCTTCCCGTTACTCTTCATCTCGTTTCTCTAAGTTTTTTTTTTCGCTGTTGCTGTTGCTATATTTAATTTGACAAACATTTTATTAGTTACTTCTCAACTCCAGTTGCATTTGATCCTTTATTGCAATATAACAAGTTTGTAACCAGTATTTTTGAGAAGAGGTTATGTTACATTTTGTTCATTCAGTTGAAGGTTGACATTTGTTTAGATAACTTTTTTAATTCTACATCACATCACGTGGACACATGGCAGGGTAAAGGACTTATGAACTACATTAAGGTGTTAAGGAGAAATTACCCAGAATTCTGAATTTTCTCGCTCTGATATCGATTGAAATTATTTCAAAAATATATATGACTCATGCTTCATAGTAAGTTTTGTTTTTGTTTTTTACGAGGACCGAATATAGCACCTGTCTTAGTGGCCAAGTGGTTAGAGTGTACGCCCATTAACCGGAAGGTCGTTAGTTCGATCCTTCGCCACGACATACCAAGCCGTTAATGTACTGGTATATGTCCGTGTAATTGCATAGGTGTGATTCATGACGGATTCGCCCGTTGTCAGGGTAAATTGACTGGGGCTATCAAGTCACGTGTCTACGGCGTGACATCATAGCACACACCTGCCTTGTGTAGACTACAGTCTCCATAAAAAATGAAGTGCTCTCAGTCGGAAGTTAAACCCGAGTAAATGAACAGACAACGTATATATAACCCCGTCAGGTTTTATTGTTATAAGTCCTTATTGTCACTTTGCCCTGTCCTTTGACAGTGTGTTACCTCTTCAAATTGTTAGGGCCCTAAACGGTAATTTAAGGATCTTTTTTTTTTTCAATGTTAAGTAAACAGATATCATGATCATATACTGCTCTTAGTTGTGAAAACCGATTGATATTTCGCTATAAAACTCATTAATATAAGTGAGGTTTGGGGTTTTTAAGGAATCACGCGTTGTCCAGCCCTATCACGCCGCGTCCCATCGCATGATACTGGGTCAAATCGTGGCATCTTCAGTGAAAGAGCTAGTCTTTGCTTTAGATTTTGTGAACCACGACTAAAACCCATATTGTATTTTATGATACGAATATATCATCAGCGAAATGTTTGAGACGAGGCTTTCATAGCAAGTTTGTTTGTATTTCAGTACAATGTCTTCATGTTTGAACGCACTTTCGGCAGTCACATGGGAAGACGTGTTCAAGCCTCTTATTGGACACAAGGTGTCAGAGAGGGCCAAAACGGCAATCATCAGAGGACTTGGTATGATTTTAATATCGCCCAAGTTCCATAATTTCTGCTGACCGAGTGGCCATGTTATACTAAACTCGTTCAAATGAATGTTGGTAGCTCCTTGTTTAGCGACGTTCCGTCATTTAATGAAAAGTCTTACCAGGAATATTTGCTACTCAAAGTTTGCTGAGCACCAAAAGTATACACAGCAGAAAGAAATCCTTTACTTGGAAGTATTATTTTTATACTGAAATGGACATTTTTCTGTTAAGTAAACTTTGAGTAGCATATAAAATTAATACAGGCCAAACAATGATATTTCACATACTAGGAAAGTTTATTGAGAATGACATTATAAGGGGAACCAGCAATAATTATTTAAAAAAAATATTCGGCGTCCATGAGGATTAAAGAAATGGAATATGTAGAGCTTTTCATTTTGGGAGGTCAAAATAAACGTAGAAAATAACCCAGTCCCCAAAACGCAAGAGGTGGAGTAAACAGCATTGCAATGGAGCCAACTATGACCGTTGAATCGTTTGCACAGAAACAGGTTTCAATGTACGTGCCCATTACAGATTTTTACTATATAGTCAAAGAAGGAAAAGTAAAATCAGCCATGAGAATTTTCTTAAACTTTGCATGATTATTGAAAATAACTCTACAAACGTATTTAAGATCTGCCACTGAAAGTGAGTTGTATGCTTTTTTGTGTCATTTTCAAGGGCAGACAAATCAATATTATTGGCTAGCAACATCTAATTTAATTTCAACTCGATTTTGGTACTATATTCCCTGTGTAAAAGTTTTAGAAATTATATGCAACATATTTTATACCATAGTCGGATACGCTAATATATAGAATGGTGCCCCAATTTTTAACCCATAAATTTGTTTTTAGAGTGATTTTCTATATTCAAGCAAACTTTAAGAAAATTATAATGGCTAATTTTAATTTCCCTTCCTTGTCTGTATTGTAAAAAAATCTAATGGGCGCGTATGCCTTTGAGAGGAGAGTTTTATAAAACAATTTTACTAATCACAGAAACTGAAATTCATTCAGGATAATTTACTTTAAAAAAATGAAGCAATTTCTTAAGCTTGATGTCATTTAAACAAACAATGGTACGTAACTTTTTCCGTAAGTTTTGGACTATCTACCAATGAAATCGTTCAATATTCATTCTGTATTGATTTACGTCATCGTCCTTATGTAGATCTGCTAGACCAGAAATCTAACAAATCACATTTGTGTTACAAATACAGTGAAACCTCTTTACAACGGCATTCATTATAACAGCATCCTCTTTATAACAGCAGTAGTCTTGAAAACAAAAGTGCATAATCTTTCTATGTCTTTATTCTTTACAACGGCAATTTCTTTATAACAGCAAAATTCACTGAAACAAACACTGCCGTTATAAAGAGAGTTGACTGTATGTTTAAGTTTCTGTATGAAAGTTGACTCGTGACACATAAAAAATCGGTTTTGAACACACCTGTCACAAAATATGTAACATATTTGATTGTTTCCCGTTACACATTTTTAACACCTGCTTGTCACGTGATCACATTTGTATTATGTGTTATAAATGTGATTTGTTACAAATATGGTTACATAGGTCCGTAAGTTGATAATTGAGGTGAAATGCACCGGAAAACGTTTCTAGTGTATCACTGTAACACTGTATATGTTTACGTCATTTACTTTTTCAGTGATTTTGTATGGCGGAGCAGGAGTTGGGTTTGCATTCATGGCACAAAACCTTGGAGGAACCGTTCTACAGGTACTAAAACTCTTCTAAATCACTAGCTGCACCGTAAGATCTACATGTATTTAATTCCAGCGTTGTTTAAAAAGCAAACAGTCTGTATCTCTGATTGTGCATACAGTTTCCATGTCCAGTTACTTCTGTAAATAGTAAATAAACCAGTCTGGACCATTAGCCAATGGGAACACTGCTTTAAAGCAGGTGCGCTAAGAAATAAAATACTGATCATTTCTGACTGGTCGAAATTACCCTATACATCAAGTTCTAAATTAAAATTAAATAAGAATAATAACTTTACTCATATACAGTATATGTTAAACACGTTCTTTTCCAAATAAGTAATATAAATAACTTTGCTAGAAAAACACACACATTCTTTGGGATTATTGTCATAGCAACAATTTATCAGACGACACCATATTGTTTCAGGCGTCCTTGAGTTTTACCGGTGCTGCTTCGGGTCCTCTCTTAGGAATCTTCCTGCTTGGCGGCCTGTTTCCCTGGGCCAACTGGCTGGTGCGTGATTGATTGATTGATTGATTGATTGATTGATTGATTGATTGATTGATTGATTGATTGATTGATTGATTGACCTGTAAATTGTTAATCCTTAATTATGTCTTAAATGTTTGAGCTGCTTCAAGATATTGATTAATCAAATTAAAACTAAAAAAAAATAAGTATTGGTATAATTTGTTTATGTTTCAGAGTTTTATCTCAATAAATCAGACCCCATTTGTAATTCTAATTGTCATTATGATATAATATTCAGATATAACGCTATATCGATAACCGTTTAGGTCTTAACGAACGGCTACGTAGTAGTTACCTCCCTTAGCAGATTTTTTTTTTTTTTTTTTTTTTTTTTGTTGCTGTTGTTGTTTTCCCTTTTTAGCTCACCTGAGCACAACGTGCTCATGGTGAGCTATTGTGATCGCCTTTTGTCCGTCGTCCGTCGTCCGTGCGTGCGTGCGTCCGTCCGTCGTCAACAATTTGCTTTAAACAACATCTCCTCATAAACCGCTGAAGGGATTTTGACCAAACTTCACAGGAATCATCCTTATGATGCCCTCTATCAAAGTTGTACAAATTATTCAGATTGGTTGAAAAAGTAGGTCACAGGAGCTAAAAATAGATTTTAAAAATGCAAACTTTGAAAATCTTCTTCTGCAAAACTGCAAGGCCTAGAGCTTAGATATTTGGTATGTAGCATCATCTTATGGGCCATTACCAAGATTGTACAAATCATAGCCCTACGGTGATAAATGCCCCCGCACCAGGGGTCACTTGTTTTACATAGAGTTATATAGGAAAATCTTTAAAAATCTTCTTCTATGAATCCATAAGGCCTAGAGCTTAGATATTTGGTATGTAGCATCATCTAAAGGTTCATTACCAAGATTGTTCAAATCATAGCCCTGTGGTGATAAATGCCCCCGCACCATGGGTCACTTGTTTTACATAGAGATATATAGGAAAATCTTTAAAAATCTTCTTCTATGAATCCATAAGGCCTAGAGCTTAGATATTTGGTATGTAGCATCATCTTATGGTTCATTACAAAGATTGTTCAAATCATAGCCCTGTGGTGATAAATGCCCCCGCACCATGGGTCACTTGTTTTACATAGAGTTATATAGGAAAATCTTTAAAAATCTTCTTCTATGAATCCATTAGGCCTAGAGCTTAGATATTTGGTATGTAGCATCATCTAAAGGTTCATTACCAAGATTGTTCAAATCATAGCCCTATGGTGATAAATGCCCCCGCACCAGGGGTCACTTGTTTTACATAGATTTATATAGGAAAAACTTTAAAAATCTTCTTCTATGAATCCATAAGGCCTAGAGCTTAGATATTTGGTATGTAGCATCATCTAATGGTTCATTACCAAGATTGTTCAAATCATAGCCACACGGTGATAAATGCCCCTGCGATAGGGGTCACTTGTTTTACATAGAGTTATATAGGAAAAACTTTAAAAATCTTCTTCTATGAATCCATAAGGCCTAGAGATTAGATATTTGGTATGTAGCATCATCTAATGGTTCATTACCAAGATTGTTCAAATCATAGCCAAACGGTGATAAATGCCCCTGCGATAGGGGTCACTTGTTTTACATAGAGTTATATAGGAAAATCTTTAAAAATATTCTTCTATGAATCCATAAGGCCTTGAGCTTAGATTTTTGGTATGTAGTATCATCTAATGGTTCATTATCAAGATTTTCAAAATGGTGGCCCTTTGGAGATAAATGACCCCGCACTAAGTCTTCTCCTCTGAAACCATAAGGCCCAGTGCTTATATATTTGGTGTATAATATTGTCAGGGCTAAAATGTTTAAGATTGAGTTATATCAGAATTCTTGTCTGTTTAAAAACCTTGTAATCAGTTGTAGCAATGGTACTCAGGTGAGCGTTTCAGGGCCATCATGGCCCTCTTGTTTGTAGATCTTGTAAATGTGGCTAATTTCTGCCATTTCGTTATCGTGCTGTTGGGATGAAAAGTCGTAACACCGCACACTTATATTTTACTTTGGTCCCGAGCTTTTGACTTTTCATATGGCAAACACGGTCTCAGTGCTTCCTGATGTCGGGGTTGACACGAGATTTCGATCAACTAAGCGTAATGTTCAACTTTTCGCCCCAGCAATGCGCTACATTAAATTACAGAAATCGGATAGTATAGTAAGGAAGGTTTCCTCCTCTGATTTTTTTTTTCATTAACCAAATCTTCAGGGCTGTGTATTTGGAGGTTTGTTTGGTCTGGCACTTCCGCTCTGGATCAGTATCGGCGCTTACAACCTGCCCAGCTCCGGTTACGGTCTGGATTTCCCAACGGAAAACTGCCCGTCGCAGAACGTTACCATGACAACATTGGCACCGACAACAACAACATCATATGAACCGTAATTAAACTCAGACGTATAGTTTATTATATAATCCTCTATTGTAAGAAATGTTAACTCTCAATATTACTGTGTGATACTTTTAATGTTAACTCGAGTTTGTCTAAGCGTGTCTCTGATAAACAAAATGTATTTAACTCTATTAATTTAACACTTTACCTTATGAATATTATATATCCATGAACAAATCTGTTTTAATGAATAATTTAGTGTGATAAAGTTTGTGAGCAAATGACCTAGTCGGCGGTTTACATTACATTGTGTGTGTCAATCAACCAGATGATGCTTCTTCACAAGTCGCTTATTTACTCTTAATTGGTCCTGTGTAATAAGACTCAGAATCTACACAATGCACGGAATGTCCATCTCCGATAAAATGTCAGCATTGGTTATCGATTTTTTAACATGTTATGCTATCACACAGCATGATACAAACATTACAATAAGAATGAAATCAGGTCCTATATACATAAATTATAAATCTTTGTTGTTGTTGTTTGTTTTTGTTTTTATTTCATTTATGTCGTGAAATTTTTCCATACTTGACTGGTTCCGTTACATGTTTTTTCTTTATTTTTCAGATCGGGGGTAGAGTTACTTTACACTGTGTCATATCTCTGGTACCCGTCTATCGGGGTCGCGACCTCAATCATTGTCGGGCTTATCGTGAGCGTTGCCACGGGTAACCAGACTTTTTCTATTTACTCATTTGTTACATGCAAAATCAATAAATTTTTGTTATTGTTTTTGTTGTTGTTTTTGTGATTTCTTTTCGGAAGAGATAAATCAATATTTTCCTACTCACTCGATTTATTAAAATGCTATTCCACTGAAACCATCAATTACCATTTTTTTTCTTTTATTTAATATTTTATTTTATTATACATATATATTATTTGTTTATGTCTGCAGGTCTTACTCCCATAGAAGAGGTAGATCCGAAATATCTCATTCCGTTCTTTGACCGGATATTTTGTTGTCTCCCTGGAAACCTTCGCCGGAAGTTAAGATGTAACCTTGAATTTACGGATCCGGAAGTAGCTGTATATTCGATCTTCCTTTGTTTTTTATCGCAAGGTTGAACTTCGGGGTGTTAAAATGTTCCTTGAACTTAAAATAATGGTTCTGAATGTAATTCATATTTTTCTCCTTAGAAGTTGCGGTCATAGCTAAATCCTAAAACTAAATACTAAATAAAGTAACAAAATATGTCATTGTAAACGACGTTAAGTATCTAATAAAAAGTTATCATATCTTTGCCCTGGTGGTAGGTGGGTAATCCTGGTAAGGAACGCATATGATAATGTACAAAATTGGCTATTTAAGGTTTTCAGTTGTAAATTACCGGCTACACGATAATTTCCCAATGGCTAGCCATATGCAAATATATTTTTCTATGATAAATGCATTTTAATTTTCAAAGGTGGATGTTTACCATATTTGTTCTTTGTGGTGTAATTTTTTACGCAATTGATCAAAATTTTGAATCATTAACAGAGTCTTTTTTGAAGGTAAATAGAAACGCTGCGTAACTACAAGATGTATTATCAAACAGCACTTGCCATATTAAATATTTTACCATTTGATTTTGTTCACGACATATGGCTAGCTCCACTTCTTTTCCAGAGGTTCTTTTCTCGTCTCATTCATTGCGTATTTTGAATCTTCATCATAACATCCCCGGTGGCATAGTGGTTAGAGCATCCGCTTTGGGATCGGGAGGTCGTGGATTCGATCCCCGGCCACGACCTTGAAAAAATCATAAAAAATTGTACTGGTATAGCTCCCATGCTTGGGCTCTCAGCAAATAAGAGGTAGTTCAAGGACTGGTTGGACCGGTGTCAGGATAATGTGACTGGTTGTGGTATCATGCCATCTGTCTACGGCGTGATATCTGTTTCAAGTAGACATAGTCTCAAAATGACTGTCGATGG
This sequence comes from Solen grandis, assembly GCA_021229015.1. Classification (NCBI taxonomy): domain Eukaryota; kingdom Metazoa; phylum Mollusca; class Bivalvia; order Adapedonta; family Solenidae; genus Solen; species Solen grandis. Next base: position 27,623,586 of record CM037791.1, on the reverse strand, counting down.
GACGTTAAACCCAACAAATAAACATATATTTTCATCAACAAAATACAAATTACGTCTTATACTTTCCTCTAAATCGACACAAAAATAACCTTCCATTCTTTTTTGCTGCAGTATAGTTAGGGTCAGACTCTTTCATCCAGTGAATTGTCTAATAGTTTGGATTTCGCTGTATAGCAATGAAGAGAAAATTGTTGTTTAATATCGTTTACAAGTATGCTATTTCACACTTCATGGTGATCATCAGGGTCAATTACTCAAGTAATTAAATAACGCCTCAACATAGGAGATTGTTTGATTAAACAATTATAGATTATCAAGAAATGTAATGAAGTATAATACAGCAATGGTTTGGTGTATGTTTTATGTGCTACATTCATTTTATCACTATAGGGAAACTACCAATTTAAAGTGGGGTCAACCTGTGAAAAACAAAATGACGAGAAATATCGAAGTTTAATACATGAGGCGTTTTTAAAGTCCTCCAGTATAAATATATAATGTTGTTTTGCAATAATAAATCATTATAGGATATCAAACCTGACACTGCTGAAGATGAAGGGACAAATAAAGATGCCATAGAAGATCGCGAAGGGTTTAACGATATCCGGACCGGAAGTACAACAAAACCACCGGCGTACAGTCCTTCTGGTGTCGAGATGCTTGCTTATAAACCCATATACGACAACGGTTATAGCCAACCCGCCACAAAACTCTTATATAACGTCTACGTATGACAACGTTGCATTTGACGCTGCAGACGCCGTTGAACTGCCACCATATACAGCTGTGAAAGATCGGTTATAGTTAAAGCAATATTTGTTTAGTTCTTTGGCGTGTAAAAGTCACGTTTAAAGAGTACACCCTTAGACGTCTACATCTATTGAAACATAGCTAAAATTACTTCTTCAGCAATATGAAACAATAGTTAGAGTGTCCTTCTTTATCTCTTTATTACGTGTATTTAGAAGCTGTGGTTAGAGTGTACTACATTTGCTCTTCAGCAATTACAAGTCATGGTTAGAGTGTGTTACATAAATGATTAAGCAGTCAGAAGCCACGGTTAGAGGGTGCTCCTTCAAATCTTCAGTATTTAGAAGTTGTGGTTAGAGTATTATGTTAAATATACATCAGTAGGAAGCCAAAGTTAGAGTGCTATTCTTAACCTTTTCTGCATTTAGAAGTCATAGTTAGAGAGCATTACTTTAAATTAACAGCAGTTAGACGCCAGGGCAAAAGTGTTTCCGTCCATCTATTAAAAGACTAACAAGCTAATGACAATCAAGTATAGTCCCCTTTCATGACTTAATGCATTTATAATCGGAAGAAAAAATAGATATACATGTATCGGTCTGGAAAATAATTTTCAGTCAACAATTGCGTTGAATTTCAATAGTATGAAAAAGCAGAATCCACGAGAAAAGAATACGAGAGAAGATACTGGAATGGGGCAGAATGCATTCATTTCAACCCATCTAATTACTCCGTTACTGTATAGTAGATATCCGTGGGAATTTGGAACAATTCGTATTCATGATTAATACTTTAATTTTGTTATTTTGTAATATAAGTCCATGCAAATTAAAAATTATAATATGCTGGCGTGCTTTGTTATTATAATGTCAAATGCTGGTGTTATTGACAGCAAAACACCGAGAAAGAGGTATAGCAAATGATATCCACCGTTATCAAATTATTATGTATCCTTCTACCTCGATATAACACGGGGTCATCCTTGGCTGAGTAGTTTATGTCGCTGATATCCTATCCGCCGTTATCAAATTATTGTGTATCCTTCTACCTCGATATAACACGGGGTCATCCTTGGCCAAGTAGTTAATGTCGATGATATCCTTTCCGCCGTTATCAAATTATTGTGTATCCTTCTACCTCGATATAACACGGGGTCATCCTTGGCCGAGTAGTTTATGTCGATGATATCCTTTCCGCCGTTATCAAATTATTGTGTATCCTTCTACCTCGATATAACACGGGGTCATCCTTGGCCGAGTAGTTTATGTCGCTGATATCCTATCCGCCGTTATCAAATTATTGTGTATCCTTCTACCTCGATATAACACGGGGTCATCCTTGGCCGAGTAGCTTATGTCGCTGATATCCTATCCGCCGTTATCAAATTATTGTGTATCCTTCTACCTCGATATAACACGGGTTCATCCTTGGCCGAGTAGCTTATGTCGCTGATATCCTATCCGCCGTTATCAAATTATTGTGTATCCTTCTACCTCGATATAACACGGGGTCATCCTTGGCCGAGTAGTTTATGTCGCTGATATCCTATCCGCCGTTATCAAATTATTGTGTATCCTTCTACCTCGATATAACACGGGGTCATCCTTGGCCGAGTAGTTTATGTCGCTGATATCCTATCCGCCGTTATCAAATTATTGTGTATCCTTCTACCTCGATATAACACGGGGTCATCCTTGGCCGAGTAATTTATGTCGCTGATATGCTATCTGCCGTTATCAAATTATTGTGTATCCTTCTACCTCGATATAACACGGGGTCATCCTTGGCTGAGTAGTTTATGTCGCTGATATCCTATCCGCCGTTATCAAATTATTGTGTATCCTTCTACCTCGATATAACACGGGGTCATCCTTGGCCGAGTAGTTTATGTCGCTGATATCCTATCCGCCGTTATCAAATCATTGTGTATCCTTCTACCTCGATATAACACGGGGTCAACCTTGGCCGAGTAGTTTATGTCGCTGATATCCTATACTGGATTACTTTGAAAACGCACGCCTGTATTATATTTTTTTACACGAAAACAAAATACGAAGGATTCCATCAAATGTATATCGTATATATCTATCTAATAAAACGTAATATTTACAAACTGAAAATGTTAAAAATGTTTAAAAATGTATGAATGTAATCGTATTGCAAGTTCTTTCTTTGTAAAAACACACGGTCCTTAAGTATATCATTTACTCCAAGGCTCCACCGCGGTGGAATTGTGTTTGTTCACTTAGATATTCCATGCATGTTTTATGTGACGAGCCACCGTTGGTCAGTGGTTCTACGCAAGTGCACACCTGTGTCTTAAAAAGGAGAACTTCGTGTCCTTGGTGCTACATCCGTCTTTAACTGACAGGGTGTCGTTTTGTATCTGAAATACTGTTTATGAAATCAAAAACAGCAAGAACAGGGCTGGGAATCAGAAATGCGCCGTACCATTTATTTTGTAATCAAAAGCCGCCATCTCGGAAAACAAAAGGTATAGTTTTGTGCATTAAGTGTTTCTTGAAAATAAACGTGAAAAAATACCGGATGTACCTGAACGTTACTAATGAACTTTGACGGAAATCGAATCCCGGAGCAGATGTAAGAGAAACATTTCGTCGACACTACACTGAATATTAAAACCATGATACAAATTACACTTATGTGCAAGACATATTTATAAAATGCTATCATAAAGTTTTCATTTCTGGTAACTAAGATCAAGCTTAGATGTTATATTTTTATTATGATAAATGCAATATGGACATATGATTAATGCTAGCTGACAAATTATTTTGTGGGATGACTTAATTAATAAGTTAATTTAAAATTTAACAAATGTACCAAAGGTTACTTGTCGTATATAACATAAAGAAAGGTTTACCAAGCAGGTTTTTCCCGTAGTTTTAGGGATACTTGAAATGTTGATCAGTGTACCCCTGTTCAATACGGCTCAATAACTCATGGTAAATTAATCGGCTACAATAAAGAAAAAGTTCAAATTATTCGCTTGAACTAAGATCATGATTAGCAAACTTACTGATAAAACTCTTTAAAAAAAATGTTGAAAGTGTGCAAAAAGAATGTGTCATTTGACCTTTCTGGACAGTGTATTCAAGGAGATTATTATATCTAAATACGCACACAGGCTAGCAAAAACCTATAATGGGATAATAGGTAGTCAACAGTTGATCTGGTTTACTCAAAATAATGATACTGTTCGCGAGTATTTCAATTATTAGGAAATTTTACATTCAAAACTGGAAATGTGCTTTATTTGTTAACGATATAGAAATACCCCCCTCCCCCGTGCACAAGCCAATAGACGGGAACTCAGCGGATAGTCGTCCGTTGCCCTCAAAGCAAATCTTCCTGCCCCCACCTCAAACACATCAATGATATAATCATAATCTAGAACAACAGCTGCGCAGTTGGACGGTATCCCTCCTGACATAAATCCTTATTTCATGAGGTAACAAATGTTCCACTGCTATTCATTTTCAACGTAACAGACAATGCCAGCAGTGACACTTGCATGCTGTAAGGAACGCATTACTGTATATACTGTATGGTGACAGTTTGTTGTCATTGTATATTTTTAAAATCGTCCCAAATAATCTAAATGGCTCTCGATAATCTGAATCTCGGGATTATCCCGATATTGCGCTCGCGAATAAAGGAATATCGCGATTATCAGAGTCTCACGATTTTCTGGATCTTGCTATTATCTGTTCATTTTCCCAGTCAGTTTTCGGAATTGGTGCCTGGATAGCGTAATGGTAATGCACTTCGATTTCTCACCAATGCGTCCCGGTTCGATTCCTGGTCACGTACGTGAAAGGGTACAGTGGTCGCCCGTCCAGACACGTGGGTTTTCTCCGGGCTCTCCGGTTTCCTCCCACAATAATGACCTCATACGTTGTCACCAGAGCCATTGAGAGTGATTTATATAAGCTGTAAGAACTTGTTTCGTAATCGATGTAAAATAAATAAAGTTTAAACTAAAAGGAAAACTGCTATAAGTATTTTATTTCATTATCAATTTTGATAGGATATAGCGCATGCGAAGCAGAAAATTATGCATAATACAAAATCCCTAATGATTATGTTGCCAGTTGTACAGTATTTCCTTACACTCGAGAAAGCATTATTATAGCGTTATGCTTATCGTTTCATTATCACGGAAGGTTTTCACGAACGTTAGGAAAATCTGTACATCTGACAATATGCAATCATTTGGACCTATGCGTAATGCAACATTTTCCGCTTCGTATGCTCTATATACCATTAAAATTGATAAAGAAGTACTATACTTACAGCAGTTTTTCCCCCTGAATCTATGCAAACTATGCTTTTCGCAATAGCTTAAAATGACGTCATATACCTCGTGATATGACCACACTGGAAATAAGGGATGTTTCAGCATTCACGATAACCATATGAATTTCTTTAGATACTTTGAAAATCTCTGTTATTGTCGTATTGATTTCTTTATCATGAAAATAAAACCAATAAAAGATGGTAGTCACATGCTCCCATAGTTCTTATCTCTCATAATGACTATTCCGATTTATCAAGCAATGTAAAAGGGAAAATAGGCGACAAAAACGAGCATGATATTGAAAAAGACGACTCGGATATATCGTCAACGTGATAATGTCTAAATCTGAATAAAGTTCCTGATATTCCATGGACTATTGTGTGGACTATTGTAGTCAGATTGGTTAACGTTTAATGATGATTTTTCGTTCTGTTATTGTATATGAGCAGTTGTTGTATTGATTGGCATATGTCGTTAGTGTACTAAATGAATCTATGTTTATAGTATTTGCAATCAATGGTATATGGAGGATAGTATGTGGCTTATTTTATTACCCCGCTTATGATACACAGGGAACTGTATGATGTCAGCATAATTACGTCACATCCGGAAGCTGTGAATTACTGTCTGGAACGCTATTAACTTTTTTTTTTTTTAATTCTTAAATAATTAAGTATGACGTTAGCACGATTACGTCACATCCGAAAGATGTTAGTGGTTGGTTGTTTCGGAATTATTGGACTGTTCTGCCTAACAAAGAAGCAATTAACAGGTAGTCAACACACTTTTTAATACATCTTTTATTTAACATCATTTAACAATATTCATTCGGATTTTTTTTTAACGTGAGGATGTCTCGACGTACTCGAGGTTTTCCTCCATTGACGTCGCTATATGACTGAAATACTATCGCTGTGACGGTTCATATACTCCAGCAGAAGAGCAAATCTGTTTTAACAAAATAAACTGTAACGAAGATGTAGTTACCTAAAACTTACAAAAGTTACCTCCCTTCGACAATTGTTTATCTGTTTGCCGCCGACGATTCAAATAAGAGAGATCTTTTAAGAAACGCCCAAAAGAGGTATTTTTATCAATGGTTTTATATACTTACCTATTCCTGAGTTAATTCCATTTCATGACTATTAATTCTAATCATTAATCGCTTTGTAAGCATACATTTTCTTTCGTATTAATTGATCATATAACCAGACGCTTATTTAACAAATATATATGATGAATTAACATTCTTGGGCGCTTGCATATTGCTATGGTAAACTAGAGGGCGCCACCGTACCTGATCAGTATAAAAGGCGAGAATTTTATTCAAAATCTGTGAATTACAGATTTAATTCCAAATCTGACCCACTTCAGGCCACAAAATTTTATTTTATAGGGGTGATGGGTCACACTCCGGGGTCCGCCCACAAAGCCGAACAGGCAGATGGACCCTAATTAAACAACGTTATCAGTCAGTCACATTCAGTTCTTTTGCTCCCGTCCGTTGAAGTGTCAACATCGTAAGAGTAGAACGTATATGGATATAGGGAACTGTGGTGTCTTTAGGCAAGTGTTGGGAAACCTCCAGAATTATTGCAATGCTGGAGAAACCCCAGAACTAGTCCTGGGTCGCCACATCCTTTTATTTATAGTAATATAAGGATATATTTTAGATGTTTAGATGGTTTTTGAACCATAGATATTAAGACGTATTTAATAGTACTGAGAGTGCTGAAAAACCTAGTTTTTGTAGTTTAGGGTTAAGAGTGTTTAAAACCCTTGTTTTTGGTTCGAAGTTAAGGTTTTTGATATAGGGAGTAGCGTTTTGATTCTAATCAAGTATAAAAGTCTGGTTTTGTAATCATTGGTTGATTCTTGTATTACTTAATAATTGTTTTAATAGGCAGGAAGCCAAATAAATCAGTTTCAAATCATTTTATAATCAGTCAAACTTTTGAACTTTTGTCTTATATGTGTTTATGCGAACAATCAATAGGCCAAGAAGCCCAGAGGAAAATTTATTATCTGTAAATTTTGTTTCTATAGCAAAGTTAGCTCGGTACACGTTACAAAACGTTTTCTTTCCTTTGAACAAAATATATTATTATACCTTAGATTTTTAATAGTTAATTGCGACATCAGAAGGTAACAATCCGTAATGTAAACCCCCATGTCATTACGTTTTGTCCCTCTTGCCATCTCATGCCATGACGAATGTCCTCGCGTGCAAGTGTATACTGCATACCTGCTTTCAGCATCATCCTTAGGTTATATTTTGTTTCATATAATGAAATAAGCATCACGTCCCTCAGAGGGCAACCGAGGAAGACATTAACCATTATGTTCTATCGCCCGTTAAGAAATGTGATATTTATATATTGTCGATACACAACTGATTCTAATCTAAACGGATATTTATATACCAAACGACATTACAGTATATTTTAAAAGGGTTAAATTTTATTTAGTTTACATTTATTACGATGCAAACTCTCACAACTTGCATAGATCACTCTCGATGGCTCTGTTGACTATCAAACTAACTTAGAAACATTGGTATGTCGTAAATTTCTTGTTATGTCTTGTTTGTCCATTTAACAACGATTTTATTTTTATAACCACAGATACTCCTGTATATACAAAACATATGGAGGTGAGAGAGACATTTATTCCGGAAGAGCAACGTTTGGTCCATATGAGACGATTAAAGAGAATCCGCGATGTTTGCAATAACAAGACTCTTTGGCAACACACAAGCTTCCCGAGAGAGACACCGAGTGTATATTTTTACTCCCCCGAAAACAACTTTGCCTATTGCAAGGTTCCAAAATGCGGTTCAACGTTTTGGATTCAGACATTTTCAATTCTGCGTAAAGGGTTAGATTATTTTGATGAAGCGTTTGAAAAGAATAGGAGGCTTGTGCATGCCAGGATGTCAAGGAAAATGACGATTCCATTCTCGGATTTGGCTGACAAACCGGTTGTAATAGTTTCCCGGGATCCTTACTCCCGATTATATTCCTCCTACATTGATAAATTTTATCAACCTTTGATGTTCTCAAATAAAAATGTGCTGGAGTCTTTTATACATGCCATGCCAGAGATAAACATAAACAAATCGACAATAACGTTCCAAGAATTTTTGGATTACGTTGTTGCCGTGGCAACAAAAGGAGAAGATCTTAATGGGCATTGGGCCCCTGTATTTTCAATGTGTGAACCCTGTGCAGTGAATTATTTTGTATTGGTCAAGCAAGAGTCCTTTTCCGCTGACGTCGAATACGCTCTTAAAGCAGTAGGGATCGAGGCGTACAAGTTAAATACAATTCTAAAAGCTCTACATGGACAAAAATTAAAAGCAACGATTTCGGGTGTTGTAAACACTCTATTTTCTGTACTTCAAAGACAGACACGAATCCGTGAATCCCTTGGGTGGTGCAATATAGCCAGAAGACGCTGGTCAGCTTTCCAAATACAAGGTTACATTGACGAGTTTGTCGATTTCCCTGAAAAGGTGTTAAAAAAAGAATGGCACTGTGCCAATGAGACGCTGTTTATTGATACAATAATAGATGCTGTATCGCAGCATCCATTGTCCTCTGAGGAAAGCAAATTGCAACGGAGAACGGCTTTAGTTGAAGCATATAAAGATATACGACCGGAGACAATTGCGGGTATACAAGAGATTTATAAGATGGACTTTCTGTTGTTTGATTATCCGGACCATCCACCAGTCGATTCTTATTAATTTAACCCTTCACCGCATGAATATTCATATACAAATGTTTGACTTGATGAATATTTTTCTCATATTGAACTTAAAACCGTATATGAAACAATGTGTTTTATTTGCCTTCCATACTGTGTAGAATCTAACTACGAAAATATATTAGCAAACAGAGAATACTCTGATCAGGCAACTGCTGTCTGATCTGGGTTTGATCTGTTTGCCATTGCGTCAAAAAGAGTCTCTCTTCATTTTGAAAATTCATCTTAATACTGTAGACAATGTCTGAATATCTCGTAAATGACACATTGTAAAACAGAGACTTATTGAATATATATATATATTCAATAAGTCTCTGTTGCATGCATGTTCATATAACATGATATTTATTATATTACAAGAAGGGTTCGAATGGGTCTAAAATAAGGTCAATTAAGATATTGTGTTTGCTTTTTTACTGGAAAAATTCTTGTCGAAGTGTCGGAAATAGTCATTACGTTATGGGCACAACATAATTTCTTTAACTTTTAGGAAAGTGGACATGTCAATGTTTGTTTTCAAAGAACATGATACAACAGGGTGTCCGGACAACATGATACAACAGGGTGTCCGGACAACATGATACAACAGGGTGTCCGGACAACATGATAAACAGGGTGTCCGGACAACATGATAAAACAGGGTGTCCGGTCAACATGATACAACAGGGTCTCACCAATGCAACCCATGTTCTATCCCAGGTCGGTCAGACGTTGTCAGAGGGTATGGGTCGCCTGTTCACACTCCTGGATACATATGAATTGCATTTATCACACAACACACCGATGAATTGTATTTATCCCATAGCCCACTGATAAATTGTATTATCACAAAACACACTTATGAATTTATCATGAAACACACTGATAATTAGTAATTGTATTTATCACACAACACATTGGTGAATTGTATTTATCATACACGATACTTATGAATTGTATTTTCACACATCACACTGATGAATTTATCACATAACAGACTGAAATATTATCGCATTTCACATTGTCACAAAATATTTATCACGTTAGACACTTATCGAATTTACCTATCGCATAACAAACTAAGGCTAGCATTACATGTCACCGTGCCCGTCGTCCGTATACATCGCTCGAATTCGGACGCGGAGACTGCATTACATATATCCGATGCGTATCTGTCCGTATTGAATTTCTTCCTTTTCTTACAGTCGCGAACAGGACAAGATGTCTATTTTATACAGGCATACCCTGTTTCTAATGATGAGTAGACGTAACCATGAACACAGACGACCATGAGGATATAAAAAATGCTGTTATTTTTAACAATCAAATGGTTGTTGATGCCACATTGGATCACGCTGCGATACTTTTCCAAATATTTCCTGTAATATTCGTGTCTGTATTCTTTTAATCTATTGTCGTACAATTCTGGATGTTGCCGTACAAGTCCAATTGTCCGTGAAATGCGTCCGTGTTCGTGAAAAAAATCGCTTACTTTGCGACTGTATTTTGACTCACGACACAGACGACTTCTTAGGACATGGAAGGCGGATACATGGAATGCATTCAACGGTATTTATTATATATATATATATATATATATATATATATATATATATATATATATTACTTAACACATTACATATGATACAAATATAACTGATGCATAACCCATTAACCCATTATCACCATGGTAACATTGTAGGATAGTTGGAAGTACAACCTACTTTCGTCTGGGTTTTTTTTCCTGACGTCACACACAGACGTCCGAATCTATTTATAAAAGATATTTTGATATTCTGGGGATCATGATTGCTCGAATAAACCCTACCGAGAGGACTTCCCTCTCGGGATGACGATACCACGTGGTATGTGATGTCATTTAAAACTATCACAAGCAGTATCCTTTGCCTTGATTCAGAGTAGAAAATTTAGCATTTTATTTCTTCATCAGTTTTAATGGGATATAACGCATGTGAAGCGGAAAACAATGTCCTACACATTGACCCTAATGATTCTTATTTTATATGTATATAGTATTTTTTAACACTCTGGAAAACGTTATTATTGATGTGATTGATATGAATCGTGACAACAAACAACATTTCACGAACATTAAAGGTTTTCTCTAATGTTAGGAAATGCTGTCCAATGACATAATATGTGTAAGGTACAATCTACTGCTTCGCATGCACATATATTAATAGTTTATAAAGAAATAAAATACAACAGTTCGGGGAAAAAGATGCTGCTTGCGATAGCTTAAAATGACGTCACATACATGATATGGCTACACTGCTTCTGTTCTGTCTGTGTTCGAACTGGGATCAAAAATGCTGTGGAATAAGCCATATCAACATATACTTGCATGCTTACTTCTTTGCTTGCGAACGTCACGTGGTTACTCTCTGAAATGGCATTGTCAATTGGATGATGAGTTGACAAATGACGCCAGACACATCAATAATCGGATTAAGTTAACATGTTTCTGATAATGCGAGACTCCTAACTGAATTTTAATTGGATGCCTATGACGATATGTTTTGTTGTCTTAAGCCTTTTCATAACTATCCGACATATGACACATATAAAGAGTACACAAGAATAGGAAAACGAAAAAAAAAAAAGAAATAATGTGATAAAGATAACTACTGCGTGCCAACACAATAGCTATCGCGCACGCACGCGATATGAAAATATTTCCAATGTCCTTTTTATGCCACCGTACTTTAGTGTTTGGCGCTCAGTATATAAGAGTAGTTGCAGGACTGGTTGGCCCGGTGTAAGGATAATGTGACTGGGTGTAGTATTATGCTACATGTCTACGGCGTGATACTACAGTGTGGCAGCACTATATCTGTTTGGTGTAAACATCGTCTTCAAATAACTGAAATACTGTCGGTGGGACGTTAACTCAATAGACAATAAATATTCAATGGCGTCACTTTATAGGCCTTTGCAAAAGCTAATAAAACACTGTAAAATCATTAATTTTCGCTGACATTAAATTTCGTTGATTATGTACTTAAGGGCGTAATTCACATATGAATCCTTGTTCTAGAAAACGTGGGGTCTATATGCAGAACGAGTTTTCGTGAGCATCAATATTCATGCATAAAACTCCCCACTGCATCGACGAAAATTAGTGTCCAACGAAAATTCATGAGTCCACAGCAAAATGCTACCGTTGGTTGACACAATTCAGTCTTGTTTTCTTGACAGATGGCTTTTAATTAATGCAGACGTGCATAATGCACCTTTCCCGTTTTTAGCGCGGAAAACTTTTAAATCCCGTCTTTCCCCATCCATGTTTAGGAAGAATCGAAAGATGTAGAATATCGACTTTATTGTCAATATCTGCTTACGTTCCATGGCTGTAGTGAAGTTATTTGAGCTACCTACGCTCGTGTGAAATAAACTACTTTTTTCTATTTGCTTTTACAGAAAATAAAAAAATCATTTTGAATATATAATGAATAGCTCGAAAATGTTCTATCACTATGCGGGCAAATAATTGGCTACGTGTATGAACTGATTGTTTATTTCATTTATCTGAAATAAGTTTTGCTACTTGTCTATAATAACAGAAAGGCTTAGAAATTTGCATATACTTAAAAAACGGCTTTATTGACTTTAAATCGATGTTTAACTTTTAATTTTTTTTCCATAGACCTCCTGTATGTCTCCGTCAGCTACTCGCGAGTGCATAAATTGGTGACGTAGCAGATAAATTTTGATTGGGCAACGCTTGTTCAAATTCATTATTATTTCGAAATCGGACCGTCTTCAGAAATCCTCGCCAAAGCAAAATGAGAGTATTTTAACTTCCATACAAAATACTAAATGATATTTTCATTGCGTTTAACTGTTTTTCTACAGCAGATATTTGCAAATAAGGTGCCATTTGCGGTATTCTACAATATGTCAATGTTATCTTTTTTTGTTTCATGAAAATTGCACCATTATGAAATATAATGGGTCTTTAAAATGCGTTCTGGAGATTTTTTAATGATGATTCCGCGTTTAGTTTATTGTACAGAACATTTTGTACAGATGTTTTGACGCCATTTTTCGTGTTTCTTTGACAATATCCGGGATACTCCGAGCGATAAGGCTCGCGGATACAGTGTTATGTAACGGTGTAATATAGCAATTTATTTGATTGAGAAAAAATAAATAACAAAGGAATTTACAAATAGGGCCATGGGCTTTAAAAGGGACGTGAAATATGTAGAGGAAGTCTTGCACACTAATTTCAGATTGAGGCCAAGAAAAGAAGTTCCAATATGTCGCCATGGCGTAAGATAAATGACGACTACTGACACGGATAGATAGCTTTATTATTTACAGTTTTAGCCCATTTCAGGCAATTATAATATTGCTTTTCAAAGACGAGTTCCGAAGAGTTTCATGGAATTTTTCCGTTTATTTCTAAACAATGTTATTTCGAGGTAGTGGGATGTGCTCTTCAAGCTGCCTCGCGCAGTAACATGGTAAATAAACATGACCGACATAGTGATTACTAGTACTTATCAATTGCGAAATGGGTGTTCTTTAATTATCCATTAAATGTTGGAAAACAATAGGTTATGCTTATCCTCTCCGCTTGAAAATATAAAATGTAAGCGCCAGATAAATACAAAAGTCATCCGCTGAATCATTGTGCATAACAGGAGAAAAATGTTACTTATGTAAGACGCCGTCTATAAAACGTTATGTTACTAATATCGTAGGATGTATAGGCCACAAAAGAGTCTATTAAACGTACACCAGGTGTTCAGATGACAATGTCGAAAAGTAAACTGGTTTCAGGTGTCTGAGAAGTCTTACACCACAAAAATAAGTACTGTAAACCTGACTTAAGTAACCTCAATGAAGATGTATATTACGATGATATGTGTTTATCTACCGTAAACAGGTGTTTGGTCCACATTTAAGATATTTTTTAATGAAAATAAATGTCGCCTATGACGCATTTAATATGGACCAGGATTGGTGACAGGACCTAAGTAAATGATTCAGGATCACTGTAAAACGCATGATGTCGGATGAACAGTTTGGAACATTAGATTGGGTTTTCTTTGTAGCCATGTTGTGCTTTTCGGTATCGGTTGGGATATTCTATGCCATGAAAGATCATGTGAATAGGAAAGATAACTCCACTGAAGAGTTCATGATGGGAGGAAGAAATATGCAGCTACTTCCGGTTGCTATTAGCATTCTCGTTTCTTTTGTGTCCGCCATCTTTATTCTTGGACTTCCGGCGGAAATGTACACAGCAGGGACTCTGTACTTTATATATCTTATTGGAATGGCAATTGCCAATATACTAGCAACCGTAGTCTTTGTGCCATTGCTTTATCCATTGAAACTTACCAGTAGTTTCGAGGTCTGTATATTTTCTATTCATAAAATAAATTGACCATTATAAAATAAGCTTTTTTATATCCTCAATTTGGAAACACGCTCCAATAAGTTTTATTAATCTGCCTCAGCAGTTCCTGGGTTGAACCAGTACTTTGCGCCAAGCAGGTCTAGAACGGAAACAACTTCTATCTGAAATAAGATCGAACTCCTAACAATTGGAAATACTTTTAAGGAAATAGTTTGGACATTTGAACCTTTATGCTTAGGATAAAACCAATATCAAATATCATCTGCTTTAAAAAATAAAGCTCTTTCCCTCTCCTTCTCTTGTATTTGATTGCTTTTGTAAAATCGCGATTATCCGAAGAATCGAGCCATTTTCGAGGTGTATCCTCAGCTTTTCGATTATCCGAAGAGTAAAAATCTAAGCTCCCCGATATGTCGAACATTTCATTTCTCCTTGTCAGTCCTCGGAAAAATTGCAGTTAACTGATTTTAACAGTTAATCTAGGCTTAGCGGTCACTTTCTTTCTTTTTTTTTCTCCCATCGTCTGGCCGCTTAAGAGAGGCATAGTTAGATAAGCGTATGTTTCCGTTTCCATAAAATAACAATAAAGAGTGCTTATACAGTTAAGCCTGTGTGAACGACCCCCTTTATTAAACAGTCAACCTTATTTTGAGCAGCTTGTTTTAAGATTCAAGTAAAATTGTTTCAAGTTATGTTTACCTCCATTAGTCACAAAATTCCCAATACAAGTAAACATTTTCTCATGATTGAAACCATCACATTAAGGAAACAATTATCTCCCTTTTGTGTCGCTTTCGTTTCAGTACCTCGAACTCCGATTCAAAGCAAAGACTGCAAAACTAACTGGAACAATACTAATGATTGTAAACCAGGTCAGTTCTGTTTTTCACAAGTTGAATTTTATAATCAGTTTAAAATGTAACTCCATAGAGACGAGTATTCTTTTGTTGTATATGAGGCAAACATATATTTGAAAATTTAGAGGATATATTCTACATCAATAGTATGACTAAAACACCTTCAACATTTAATGCACTCTGGTGTGTTAAACTTAACCAAACGGTTCCCTGCATCGTCGAAAACCAAGGAGCAGCTAATTCTGAAAACCTCGAGCGAAGTATTCTTAAATCCCACGAGTGGGTCATTCTGAAAGATTCCGAAAACATGCAATCGATTCATTATGAAAATCCATGAGTGATTTATTCCGGAAACCCTTGAGCAAATCATTTTGAAAATCCACGAGTTATTTCTTCCGGAATCCCACGGGCGACTTATTTTGAAAATCCACAAGTTATTTTTTCCGGAAACTCACGACCGACTCATTCCGCTGCTTTATTTTTTTTCTCTACTATGTTTGCTTTAAATTTCATTTTTTCACAAACAATCAAATATTAAAGAGTTGGTTTACTCCTATAAAGTTTGCAAACATTGTGCCGTCTTTGATTGCAGGTTGTATATATGGGAATATCAATGTTTGCCCCCTCTACTGCTCTGGAGGCTGAAATAATGAATTTCAATATTTTGGGGTTTAAGTTGAGTTGAGTTTTATTATTCATTTAATAATTTGGTTGGTAAGTATGCTAAACTCTAAAAAATCATTCATTCATGTTATGAAATGTATTGTCATGAAAATGATAGAATTTTATATATCACGGTGTATGATATAACTTATTTTCAAAACATATAGCTCAATGTGTAGAAAACTGACTGATCTTCTTTGAAAATTTTGTAATCTTATAACCGAGAAGATGGGATTAATGTTTAATCTTTGTGTTTATTTATCGTGAAAACAAATACGCCATGCTTAACAAAGATATTGTTTCGCATGTGGGTCATGGTTAGGACATTCTTGTTCCGTACTAGTGGTTGTGACATGTTTTTCCATATTCTCAAATAAATGAATTATATCATCTATTCATCTATTATTATTATTATTAAACCTGTGTGAAAAGTTACCTTTTCGAGATCGCAAGATGTCAGTTTTCTTAAGCGACTTTCAGCCTGTCATATGTTTAGCGATCACCTTTTGCTTGCTATATGTTTGAACTCTGTTAAGCGGTCACCTTTGTTTAGCGACCATAACTGATACCTATTTTATAGACAAATCCTAAAAATAATCTGTCCGTACTGAAGAGAACTGAAGAGAACACAGTGATCAGCCCGCTATAAAGAGTCAATTTAAAGAAACACACACAGGAATATATGTTTCCATTTAGGATCCACTTAGTCTAAGCGGTCACCCCCTCAATCTTATGACTGAAAGCTTTATACTGCTGTGACTTTGTACGTGTCCTCCGTTTCAGTGACAGGTCTTCCTACATGGACGTCTATATTGGTGGCAGGTGGTGTGGCCACTTTTTATACGTTTCTGGTAATGATGACCCAGGGTACTTACAATTTAACCTTTGTAACTACCAAACAACATATTCTAATCGACTACGTGCAATTAAGGATCACGAATACTAATCGACCACAATACTAATCGACAACAAATGCTGATCGACCACATTAACTAAATGGCCACAGATGCTAATTGAGCGCAAATACTAATCGACCATATATACTAATCGAACACAAATGCTTCTCGACCACATATACTAATCGACCATAAATGCTTATCGCTTCATATACTAAGTCACATATACTTAATGTCCAACCTGAATGAAAGTTGTGTTGACATACCAGTGCTTAAACACAACAGACCACTAAAGGTCGGGTTGAAAGTATAGTCTCTATATGAAAACATACTACTAAAGTCGGGTTGACAGTACAACAGACCACTAAAGTCGGGTTGACAGTACAACAGACCACTAAAGTCTGGTTGACAGTACAACAGACCACAAAAGTCTGGTTGACAGTACAACAGACCACTAAAGTCTGGTTGACAGTACAACAGACCACTAAAGTCTGGTTGACAGAACAACAGACCACTAAAGTCTGGTTGACAGTACAACAGACCACTAAAGTCGGGTTGACAGAACAACAGACCACAAAAGTCGGGTTGACAGTACAACAGACCACTAAAGTCGGGTTGACAGTACAACAAACCACTAAAGTCGGGTTGACAGTACAACAGACCACTAAATCGGGTTGACATACAAAAGAACACAAAAGTCGGGTAGACAGTACAAAAGAACACTAAAGTCGGGCTGACAGTACAACAGACCACTAAAGTCGGGCTGACAATACAAAAGAACACTAAAGTCGGGTTGACAGTACAAAAGAACACTAAAATCGGGTTGACAGTACAAAAGAACACTAAAATCGGGTTGACAGTACAAAAGAACACTAAAGTCGGGTGACAGTACAAAAGAACACTAAAGTCGGGCTGACAGTACAAAAGAACACTAAAATCGGGTGACAGTACAAAAGAACACTAAAATCGGGCTGACAGTACAAAAGAACACTAAAATCGGGTTGACAGTACAAAAGAACACTAAAATCGGGTTGACAATACAAAAGAACACTAAAATCGGGCTGACAGTACAAAAGAACACTAAAATCGGGCTGACAGTACAAAAGAACACTAAAATCGGGTTGACAATACAACAAACCACTAAAGTCGGGCTGACAGTACAACAGACCACTAAAGTCGGGTTGACAGTACAAAAGAACATTAAAATCGGGTTGACAATACAAAAGAACACTAAAGTCGGGGAGACAGTACAACAGACCACTAAAGTCGGGTAGACAGTACAACAGACCACTAAAGTCGGGCTGACAGTACAACAGAACACTAAAATCGGGCTGACAGTACAAAGACCACTAAAGTCGGGTTGTAATAACTGACCACTAAAGTCGGGTAGACAGTACAACAGACCACTTATGTCTGTTTGACAGCACAACTGACCACTAAAGTCGGATTTACATCAAAGTGCTTTACTTCTGTGCTTCCCACTACAATATAACACTGTAGGCAAGTGGTATGATACCACATCCAGTCATATTAACGTTCGTGCGTTTGCTTCGGTTTAAAGTCCCACCAACAGTAGTTCAGCCAATTTGTAGATTGTTTGTCTTTATGAGATACATGTATACTGTTGCCCCTCTGCGATATTTCGCCATAGACAAGTGTCATGACACCACGCCCGGTAACATTAACTTGACACAGGGAGTTTGGGGAGGATAAAATAGATATAAAAAGTTTTGGCCATGGACCGAACCCACGACCTCCTGCTTATAGAGCGGACAGCCGCTCGGTCAGTGGATTTTATGCCATGAAAATGACCCAATTGATCTGCCTAACTCAAAGAAAAAATGAAATATAATTCATGGTTGTTTTCTAGGACAAGTTCTCGTATACCGAGGCGGGGTCCAAATCGTCCGTTGAAAGCCAGAAGGGGCTATCAGCCTCCTTCCTACATATGCTGATAGCCCCTTCTGGATTTCAATGGACGAAATATAGGAATAGTGAAACCATGTGTCTTGTCACGGCTGTCCCGCACTGTAATATGAAGAGGATTATAACACACTTTATATGTTTATGTTTCAGTTAACCTAGTACACCTGGACTGATGTATTTATTTATTTATATTTTTTTGCCCCTGTGATCTGTGATTGGGGGCATATTGTTTGTGCCCTGTCTGTTTGTTTGTTGGTTTGTCAGCAACTTTAACATTGACCATGACTTGAAAACTATACAAGGTATTGACTTGAAACTAGAATATAAATAGATGGTTAGATTGGGAAGTGCAGTAACCAAGAACCATAACTCTACATATACCAGTTTTTTTTAATTATCTCCCTTTATTAAATTTTATAATGAGTTTCTGTCCAGAGAATAACTTATTTACAATGTACTTGAAAACTATAGAAGGAATTGACATGAAACTTCGTGTATAAGTAGATGGCAACTAGGAATAGTGCAGTGACTGAGAATCATAACTCTACCAAGTCTGGTTTTTTATTATCTCCCTTTATTTATCTTTTAATGATTTTCTTGGGAACAAAACTCATAAACAAAAGACCGTAAGGACTTGAAACTTGAAACATAATGTGATAGCAAGTAGAAGTAATGGAGTAACCAAGAACCATAACTCTGCCAGGTCTGATTTTCTGATTATCTCCCTTTACCTAATATCAATTTTTGGCAAGAACATAACTACATAACTACGGAAGTATTCGAGGTATTGATTTGAAACCTAAAATAAAGCAGAGGTGTATTGATTATGAAACAGAACTCTGTCTGGCTCTATTTCTTTAAATTAGCTCCCTTTATTTTTAATGAATTTTTATCTTGAGTATTACTCAATTACTATATTGAGTAAAGCTATATGTTGATATACTTACTCCACTCATGAATGGCTTTCAGTTGACATGAATTGTTTGACATCTGACCTGCTCTGACGGGGACATTGTGTTTTTCGAACACATTTTTTTTTAATTTTTTTTTTATTTTTTTTTTTACTTTCTTTCTTTAACTTTGATACCATGGAAAAGGCTAATGCTGCTGCTAATAATATGATAATCATTATTATTAATACAATTATTGTGATGATCATGATGGTGGTGATGTTTCTTGAATGTCTCATATGTATGCCGATTGAATCCCGCGCGCATTGGGTCAGATTGCAAGATATCATATAAAAGCAATTGCTGTTTATACAAGTTAAGTATATATGTCTATGGTTTATAATATACTGATGATTTTTTTAAATAGATACAAAATGGGGAAAATACCGAAACTGACATTACATGTACTTAGAAAGTTATGCAGCAGCTTGCTTGCTTGTTTGATTGATTGATTGATTGATTGATTGATTGACCGACCGACCGACCGACCAACCGACCGATCGATCGATCGATCGATCGATTGATTGATTGATTGATTGATTTCAGGGCGGGTTGAGAGCTGTCGTGTGGACCGGTTTATTCCAGTCTATGGTCATGATTGCCGGGCTCCTCGCTATCGTTATTCAGGTGAAGTTTTCATGTATATTGCACTTTTTTTTGCCTCGGCTAAACGTCTCACCGACGGTATTTCCTGTCATTTCGAGGATTTCTCTTGCTGCCTGAGACAGCTATTGACCATTTACTCCAAAATATATTGACGAGTACTCTCCAAACACATAATCTGTACATGCTGGTGAACAGTTGCACACATTGTTCAATGGGAAATAAACATATTGATTGGTCAGTGTAAATCAGCCAATTTTACCGAGTATTGCCGAACTCCTGATGAAATGGTCTATAGTGAAGTGAAGGGGTGCTAACCACATTATCCTGACAATGGACCTACAAGTCCTAGAACATCAGGGCTGGGAATCAGAACTGCGTCGTATCATTCATTTTGTAAACAAAGCCGCAATCTTGGTAACTTATATTTAGCAAAAACACGAGCAGCAATACAGTTTGAGAGTGAAAACGCTGACAACTCTATTTACTTGGGACAGATATGGAGCTGTCACACTCCGGTATCATGCCGTAGACATACGCATGTGGCATGATACCACACCCATTCTCTTTATCCTGACACAGGATCAATCAATCCTGAAACTACCATGTATATTTGCTGAACGTGCCAAACAGGAAACTGTTTTCTTACTAATAGTACACAGGAGATAATAAGCTCATATCTGGTTGGAATTTGTTTCAGAAAAAAATACTATAATATCTTTCACAGGGGACATTGCAAATAGGTGGTCTAGAACACGTCTGGAAGATCAACGACGAATGGGGAAGGATTCAATTTTGGGAGTAATTCTTTTCTTTCTTCATTTAACCATGGTCTGTTCAATGTCATTTTGAGAATCCGTGTTCTATGTTAGGAATGTCATTTGATCTACCCTTATATTAGTTTTTATTTCTAAATCCGGATGGTGCGTCAATTGATCCGGATCGAGCTGAACAATATGCCTCTTGAACCTCGTACTTTTTTTTTCTTAGCGTGTGTGTCCCTTGAACTACTGTAAAATCCTTAATTTCGTTGACATTAAAGTTCGTAGATTGTGTACCTAAGGGAATTTCGTAGGTACATTTATTCGTGGTCTATGTCCTAGAAAACGTAAGATCTAAATAAGATACAAAATTTCGTGAGGATCAATATTCGTGGATAAAAAAACACCACGAAATCGGCGAAAATTAGTGTCCCGCGAAAATTAATGATTTCACAGATATTGTTTTATGTCACAGGGCGGATCCGGACCCGAGGGTGCGTCACTCGGTCTGGTCACTGGTGGTGGGCGGGGCGGTCAGCTGGTTGGGGACGTACGGGGTAAACCAGGCCAGTGTTCAAAAGTACTCTGCCCTCCCAACCATACGTCACTCAAGGATGTGAGTTAAAACTCTTTCTTGTTAATCAGTCATTGCAGCACAATTTTCGCTCACTCGAATTACATGTGTATTAAGAAGAAAAAAAACATGTACAATTAAATCAGTATTTCATCAATCAATCAGTTATCTTGATATCCGGTCAATTGCCTCGCTCTCCGGTCGATTTCCTCACTGTCTGGTCAGTTGTCATATTATCGATAGTTTGTCTCACTGCCTGGTCAGTTGTCATATTGATCGATAGTTTGTCTCACTGTCCGGTCAATTGTCACACAGACTGTATGAGAGCCTGCCCTCGTATATGCACGTTGTCAACGCCCGCGTCATTGACTACGATATCTGATATCTTGATTTACAAAATAAATTTTACAAAAAATACTGAGTTTAAAGGATTTTTTGTTAGCATAAGACACCAACAAAAACTAATCCCAAATCAAAATCAACGACTTTATTTTTTTAAATCCTTTTTTATATCTCTTTTTCTTCATGTGCAGCGCAGTACTGTTGAACATCGTGGGCGTTACTTTTCTCTTCCTGGTCACCTCCCTTGCCGGAATTGTCATGTTCGCCTACTATGCCGACAAAGGTTGTGATCCCTACACGTCCGGTCAAGTGTCCAACTCGAACCAGCTGATCCCTTACTTCGTCATGGAGATCCTTGGTTTCCCAGGGTTACCTGGACTTTTCATCTCTTGCCTCTTCAGTGGAGCCTTAAGGTAGTTTCCTAATGAGGGTTGATCAATATATTCAAGCATGTTGTCTTTTGCTCTTCATGTCGCTCATCGCCAATAAAGCATATGGTAGGTTTGCATACAAGGGTTGGTCAATAAGTTAGAATAGGTTGTTTATTTTGCTGTTACTCTCTTGCTTGTGCTACATGCTAGGGTTAAGTCAAAATGTTTTTGATTACATACATATACAGTGTATATACAAAATAAGAATGTGCTACATCTTTTGTACATATCAAACTGGTGAAGGTAACGAATCATGTAATGGCCAATTTAAAATATTGCGATATATTATATTATTGATAATGCAACGATGTCGATATGGATCACGACAAAAAAATATGACATCATGTTGCACGTAGAACTCATAGTAATCGTATCGCACTGTCGTATCGCGATGCCGCACTGTCGTGATGCCGTGTCACACTGTCGTGATGCCGTATCGCACTGTCGTATCGCGATGCCGCACTGTCTTGATGCCGTATCGCATTGTCGTGATGCCGTATCGCACTGTCGTTATGTTGTTTCGTACTGTCGCATTGTCGACTTATTGAATAATATAAAAAACGCGATATTTTAAAGTGTCCCTAACTGGACTTCGTAAAATTGAGTAGCGCTTCAAAATTAAAATTTATCAAACATTTTGCATATCATATCAACAACATAGAGCAATCTGGCCCCTTTTTCTTTTTCGATTTTAAGTCACACCGACAGTACTTAAGTCATTTAGAATCTATATTTACTTGGGACATATATGGTGCTGTCACACTACGGTATCACGCCGTAGACATGTGGCAGAACACCACACCCAGTCACATTATGCTGACATCAGGCCAGCCAGTCTTGTAAGTACCCAGTATATATGCTAAGCGACAAGCAGGGAGTTATCAGTACAATTTTAACGACTTTGGTATGTCGATGTCGGGAATCGAGCCCACGGCCTTCCGCTCCCGAGGCGGACGCTCTAACCACTCGGCCTCCGGGGATGGCATAGACATTTCTAATTATCTGAATGGTTCAGCACAACCTCTGCAAGTCTCAACTCCCTTTCGACTGTCACGTGGGAAGATTTCTTGAAACCCCTGATGAGTCACAAGGTGTCAGAGAGAACTAAAGTGGCCATCATAAGAGGACTAGGTAAGTCCAAAAGCCATTTTAGAAACTGAAGCGTTATGGACAGCTACTTTCTATCTCTAAAGATTATTTATTTATAGTTTATTAATCGTAAACATTGTTAAAAATATTTAGATTAGATCTAAGTTTTTTTTTTCCTTTCTTTCTTTATTTTCTGACGACGTCACCATTACAAAATTAGTTATAATACACATTTAAAAGCCTTCAAATATTCTAAATAGTTCTACTGTGTTTATCTTTACCAAACTATCATGAATATGCCCTTTAGGAATATAGAGTTTTGGCCCTTGGTAATTACACTTCCTAATTTCACCATCTTTCTTGTATTTCAAGTTTCAAGTCAAAACCTTAAAAGTTAGGTGTTATGCTCCCGACAAATATTGAAAAATAAAAATAATAAAGGGAGATAATACAAAAGTAGGGCCAGGTAGAGTTATGGTTCTTAGTCACTGCACTTCTCCTAGTCGCATTCTCTTCATATATGAAGTTTCAAGTCAATACCTTGTATAGTTTCAAGTTATGTCCAATGTTAAAATTGCTGGCAAACCAACAAACAGACAGGGAAAAACATGCCCTCGATCACAGGTCTCGGGGGTATAAAAACCATTGCATGTAAAACTTTAAGTAAACTGCAAAATTATATACTTAATATGATATGTATACATACATTTTTTTCCACAATCATGTACATATTTATTTAAAATACTTTATCAATTTTATTAATTTAAACAATGTTACCAAAATGTTTTCCAGTTGTTCTATACGGAGCTGCCGGTGTAGGGTTTGCATTCATCGCCCAATCCCTTGGAGGCACAGTTATACAGGTAATGGCTTTGTTTAACGTCCCACCAACAGTATTGTGGTCATTTGGGGATTTTATCTCCATGAGACTTATATATGGGGTTGCCTCACTCAGATATCGCACCGTAGATAACAATGGCCTTAATAGATTAATTTCCTGAGTCTATATTTAGAATCATTCTCAAAATGTCCAAATTTATTTGTACAGTACAGTACAGTATAGAATAGTGCAGTTCAGTACAGTATATAATCATTCTATGATCGGTGACTTTCTTTAAAAAATTATATATTGAAAACTTGCATTACTGATTCTATCATTTAATTAATTTATATTCAGTCAATCCAGTTAAATGGCGGTATATTCAATAAATACAGTAAAATGGCGGTAAATCTATAATCCGAATATCGTATATCCGAATATCATGCAAATTCCGAGGCATATTGACTATATCCATTGCCCCGGTACGATCTCAGGCACTTTTCAAGAAATTATGAAACTTAATGAAGGGTTTGGTGCAAAGTCATAGTACCTACACATAGATATCTATGCATTTCTAGAGCCGCATTTCTCGAGTTTTTATACCCCACCCCTCGGTTTTATGATTATACACACGCTAGGGGATATTTCCTTGTATTCCAGGCAACACTTAGTTTTAATGGTGCATCGACGGGGCCTCTTCTTGGAATATTTCTTCTTGGAGCACTGTTTCCTTGGGCCAACTGGCAGGTTTGTGGTCAAATCATTTTTCTCTGACATTTTCGTATTTACTGTGCATGTAAAGAGATCCATTTGTTATTATTTCGATGTTTTAACACTTGCACAAAATAATAATTACGTTCTTTAATTGCTTGGTGACGATGATGATATTTACGTCACTGCTGCTGTCGATTATGATAATGACGTCGACGGCGACGTGGTTAATGTCGACGCTGTTGGTGATGATGATGGTGGTGATGATTAAATTAACTTCATTATTGTTCCTTCCCATGGGAAGGAACATCTATAGTCGTCCCTCGCTACTTGCCGGATATAAGATTAGCACCTGATGAGATGTTAGCCCGCTCAGTATTATGTGTGCTTCATGATTCTTATGATGAGACGGGATCCAGTCTGAAGTCAGGTGATATTAACTTTAAACGTGATATCACGTGATGTGCGCCATTTATACGCCATTTTATCGACCATTTTTAGTCAGTCTTGCAGGTGCGTGCAGGTTTAAATTACGGCTTCGTGTTGTCCCGATTAAGAAAACACGATATCAGCCTAAACTGAACTTAGCCCTATTAAAGTCCTTGAATTTCTTGCTTCATTTTCTGTGCTACCATGACTTAAAGAAAAAAAAAACATAAGAAAGTTTTGACTTGGAGGGAAGTGTTCAACCACCTACAGTTTGTCCTCTTCGTACTCTAAGGTTATCCCTTCCATATGCAAATGCTGAAAAACGACTTTCACTTCATACTTCATAATTTAGAAATGCCCTGGAAGAAATTTTGGTAGGCTAAAACTTGTTATTATTATGTTGCTTCATAGAAACGTTTGGATCTGTAATTGTTCCTTCCCATGGGAAGGAACATCTATAGTCGTCCCTCGCTACTTGCCGGATATAAGATTAGCACATGATGACATGTTAGCCCGCTCAGTATTATGTGTGCGTCATGATTCTTATGATGAGACGGGATCCAGTCTGAAGTCAGGTGATATTAACTATAAACGTGATATCACGTGATGTGCGCCATTTATACGCCATTTTATCGACCATTTTTAGGTCAGAGACTACTAAATAGGTCGGGGCTTCCCATTGGTCAAGCAAAAAAGTACAGGGAATCCGTGGCTAATGTTTACATAATGGGATTTTCTGATTGGTTATTAATAAAATAAAAATGTGAGTATTGTTTAATTTTCAAAATTAGAATATTCTTAACACTAAAACACATAAATAATCTGCTTATCTGACATTGTGTGATTTTTGTGAGTACAAATTGAGAATGTGCTATTTTTTGACATTTGGTGGGAAATTTAGTCCCAATATGGGGGTCACCATGTTTGGCAGTCTGTAGCTCAAGATTTCGGTGGTCAACCTATACTTTGTTGGTGATTTTTAGAAAGCACTTGGATGGAACTTTCAAATCAGGGGTAGCTTAATGCTCAATGAGATTTAGGGAAGTAGCTATAAGCATAGACCTTATAATGTAGGTCTATGGAAAACTATTTAGTAGTCTCTGACCTTTAGTCAGTCTTGCAGGTGCGTGCAGGTTTAAATTACGGCTTCGTGTTGACCCGATTAAGAAAACACGATATCAGCCTAAATTGAACTTAGCCCTATTAAAGTACTTGCATTTCTTGCTTCATTTCCTGTGCTACCATGACTTAAAGAAAAACAACATAAGAAAGTTTTGACTTGGAGAGAAATGTTCAACCACCTACAGTTTGTCCTTTTCGTACTCTAAGGTTATCCCTTCCATATGCAAATGCTGAAAAACGACTTTCACTTCATACTTCATAATTTAGAAATGCCCTGGAAGGAAATTTTGGTAGGCTAAAACTTGTATCATAATTTACACATTCTTTAGTTTGACGTCTACTCTTCAGGGCTGTGTATTTGGAGGTCTGCTTGGTTTGGCACTTCCGCTCTGGATCAGTATAGGCGCTTACAACCTGCCCAGTTCCGGTTCCGGTCTGAAATTTCCGACAGAAAACTGTTCTTGGGATAACATTACCTTGACAACATTAATGCCGACAACAATACCTGCATTCCAGCCGTAATTATGGCATCATATTTTAAAGAAGTTTTGATACAAAATCATAAGATATGAAAATAAGAATCCCCAATTCGATCACTATAAAAATCTATAGCCTATTGATCCTTTTTCTTGTTGTTCTTTTGAAGTTTACTCAAATCCACAGTATTAACAGTAATAGGTTTAGTGACAATAAGACTAAGTCAGCGATAACAACCTCACGGTGGGTTCGAATCCCGGTAGGGACTTCGGATTTTTCATGTGAGGAAGCCTTCCAGCTGGCTTGCGGTAGGTCGGTGGTTCTACCCGGGTACCTCTGTGTACTCGGGGTCTTCCTCCACCTGTAATTAGCTGGACGTCGCTATATGATTGAAATACTATTGCAGCGACGGTAACCCAAATACAACAACAACCTCACGGCCACGGCGGTGTTTTTTTTTTTTTATTTGGTGTGTGTGTGGGGGGGGGGGGGGTATTGTAGTTGTTTCGAATAAACGCCACACCGACAGTACTTCAATCATTTGGGTTTAAAGTTTAAGCTCGTTTATTTTGTGTCGATTCTTACAACCTTTTTTACTAATAACCCTCAACGGTTGGTCATGAAAAATTCTCGCCTCAAAACATGAAAAATTCCTGCCTCCGATGGGGTTTGAACCCACAACCTTTGGGTTACGTTACCACCGAAATACGTCGCCCTTCTTATTATAAGTGACTTGTGATGAGACAATAAGAGTATCACTGTCACTGGGTCCTGTAACTAACTTACCAGTATTACACTTAACGACTTTGGTTTTGTCGTGACCAGGGATCGAATCAACGACTTCAGGAGCAGACTCCCCTACCATTGCACCAAACAAGGATGCCATACAAGAAACATACCAGATACAAGATGTTTTAAGACTATATGATCGGAAATCTTAACCTCACGATCACGTGGTGGATACACTGAACACTCGTCTACGGATACCAATTGTGTGCCTCGATTTGTATTTATTTTTTATTTTTTTCAGGACGGGGGTGGAGCTGCTATATTCTGTCTCCTATCTGTGGATGTCGTGTATTGGGGTCGTGACCTCCATCACTTCGGGCCTTCTTGTTAGTCTAGCGACTGGTAATAGAGAAAAAAAAATGCATTCATTCGTAAAGACCTCACTGTGTTTAGTTTCCGTTTAAAGTCCCAAACGTTAGCGTCTACATCCCTGTTGTATCATAGCGTAGAACAACTGCAAGCGTTATCGTTAACTGACTACAATCCAGCTCAATCTTACGACCACTTCATTATTATTATAACACAATATTGTGACCATTTTTTATTTCAACATATTTTTTCATTAATCGAAATTCAATTTAATTTAATTTTAATATCATATACTAGGCGAAACGTATAAGTACTCCGACTAAAGTTTTGTCTATAGCATTTGTTGTATTCAAAATAACAGTTTTTTAGTTTTCTATAGCTTTGTAAACATTGGTTTCACATAGTTGATTATGCGTCAAATTATTCAAGCAGACAAGATTGACCAATGCAATTTTAATATTTACTGGGCATATGTTTTGGATAATATATCTTCTCTACAAGTATGAAATCGGAGTACTTACAAGTTTCGTTAAGTATATGTGGTTATGACACTTCCCAATTACTCGAGTGAAATACTGTCGAAGCGACGGTAAACTCAAATAGTCAAGTCAATTCTTCGAGTATACGAGATCGTATAAACATGATATTTTAAATGGGCATAAGAGTTCGCTATAACCAGTAATTCGCTATATAAGATTTTGTTACAAATAGTTTTAATGGTTATATCTACAATAATCCTTAATGATTTCGGTTTCAGGACCCACACCAATCTCTGAAGTAGACCAAAAATATATCATTCCGTTTTCTCGTTGGCTTTTTGGTTGTTGCCATGGAAACTTTCGCCAGCGTCTAGAAACTGTGATAGTCCGTCCGATCTACAGGAACAATGCCTAAGCCAAATAATCGAATTAAGGAATAATATGTTGGGTTACAATGTCTATGTATAATTCCTGTGAAATATGTATGATCGAAAAGGATTGAGTATTTTTTATTGTCTTGAATTGGCATATGTTTAAGTTAAAATTGAGGATCCAGAGGATGAAAACAATTTATTTATTTGTTCTCGAGATTATTGTTCCTG
>CM037791.1:27544446-27594446 GCA_021229015.1 Solen grandis | reverse complement strand
CTTCGTTTCCAATCAATAACTGGAGAACCCTTAAGTCCACATTCCTCAAACTTCATAGGGTGATAGGTCATGACTAGATGACCCCCAATGATTTTAGGGTCACTTGGTCAAAGGTCAAGATCACAATGACCTTGAATATGAAAATGGTTTTCAATCAATAATGGAGAACGCTTGGACCCACATTCCTAAAACTTCATAGGGTGATTGGTCATGACAAGATGATCTCTACTGATTATTGAGTCACTTTGTCAAAGGTGAACGTCACAGTGACCTCGAATGTGAAAATCGTTTTCAATAAATAACTGGAGAACGCATGTGCCCACATTCCTCAAACTTCATAAGATGGTTGGTCTACCAAGATGACTTATTGATTTTAAAAGGAAGGGGCCGAATGTGAAAATTTCCCCAAAAAATGTGCCCACTTTCCTCAAACTTCATATGTATTATTGTGATTGGTCATGACTAGTAGTAGTTGATGACCCATATTAATTTTGGGGCCACTTGGTCAAAGGTCAAGGTCACAATGACCTCAATTGGAGGGGTGGGATTGTAGGGGGGGAATATGTGTCATTCAGACAACTCTT
The DNA here is from genome assembly GCA_021229015.1 of Solen grandis. NCBI lineage: Eukaryota > Metazoa > Mollusca > Bivalvia > Adapedonta > Solenidae > Solen > Solen grandis. The sequence continues at coordinate 27,593,862 of CM037791.1, read as the reverse complement.
CTTTGAACAATTTTGATAGAGGGCCTCAAAGGACAATCCAAGTTTGGTCAAATTCCATTCAGCAGTTTAGGAGATTATGTTGGATGCACAGACGCTGAATACCTGACTCATCCTAATTAGCTCACCAAGAGCATGTTGTGCTCAGGTGAGCTAAAAAGTGATATGCAATTCTTTGTGAACCACAAATATGACTTTGACTTGACTATTTGAGTTTACTATTGTTTCGACAGTATTTCAGTCATATAGCGATGTCCAGCTAATTACAGGTGGAGGAAGACCCCGAACGCACGGAGGCATCTGGGTATAACCACTGACCTAGAACCACATATGAAATTAAGGGACTAATGCTAACATGGGAAATATATCCTTTGGTTATTTCTTTCTGGAATAAATCTGGCACACATATATACATTATATATGTTTATGTACATACACATATATACTTTTTATATTTTCAAATGACTAGAAACCAAATATCTTGAAGGTGAAAATTTTATTCAACATCAGAAACAATGACAAAAGTAACAGATAAAAATGCTATTGCATGCATCTTTCACAAAAAAGCCTTGAAAAAAGGTGATAAACACTTTACATCCTAGACTGTCCAGCTCTATATATGTATACTGATCTGAGTATCTATCATAAACAGAAAAGTACAGTAAAACAATAAATTGCAGTAGCAATTGATTATTTTAATCATTCCCAATCAAGAATTAAATGACATCCAGTCTATCGGTTTATTTTCTAAGCAACCTATACATAATGCTCTGCCTGTCAAAACATTTGGGATTATAAACAATTCATGAGCTAAAATTTGAACAGATGATAGTAACATTTAAAATGTTTTGTTTATACAACAACATTTTCTATGACTGTCTTCTTGCTGTTGGAGAAGTACACAATCCAGTTGATCAAACCCACGGCAGCTGCAGCAAAGCCGATGTAAGCCGAGTAACCCCACACTGAAGCCAAGGCACTGAACTTGTTCATAAAGAGCACACACGTGGCAATGCTCAGTACATCTGAAACAAGTGGAACAAGAACAAAGGATGAACTTTCATACAACCACTAGTAACTACATGTACACAAAATACTGTCTTGTCTTAACCCTTTCCCTTATAGAGGACACCATGAAAAGACCTATGCAAACAACATAAAATCAGATCAGCCTGCGAGTAACTTGCAGGCTGATCAGGTTTTATGCTGTTCGCTGCTCCTCAGTGGTCTGGAAATGAAGATTTTGTAATTAAATTTGGTAAGGTTTAAATGTGGTTTTCTGCAGATCAGGCTTTATGTGATACCTATTGAGGGCGTCAAAATGAGTCTATATGAAGGAAAGGGTTAAGTCGTAAAAAAAAAACACCCCAAAAAACAAGGATCAGTGGGCCCTTAATTGTGTCACTAAACAAATTAAGATGATTTTAAAAACCTTGGACTCCTTTATTTCTTGACTATTGTCTAAGAAATTATCCTTCATACATGTTGTTATCAACATGTTCCTTACAGAGAATGGAATTTGATTCCTTTAACAACATTTCAGCAGGTTACAAAACAAAGTTAAAGTCGGAACATGATTTTAAGGTCAACCAAGTTTTCTGACTTTGACCTTCAAGATAGGGACCTGGTTCTTGTCTGCAACATATTGTCTTGTCCTTAGGATCACTTGTGCCAAGTTATTTCAAAACACAACCATTCACATCAAAATTTAAGCCAGGACACCACTTTAAAGTCAACTGAGTGCTGCGACCCTGATTTTAAAGCTAGCAACCTGGTTCAAAAGTCTTAAAATTGCAAACTGTGAATTTGAATATGAAATGTTTCACAAAATCTATTTCTCAGACATCTTGATGAAAGTTCTTGTAACCCTGCTCAATAACAATTATTGTGAATACAGAAATCAGTGGATAAAACTGATTGTATTTTAATAAACAAAATAATTCTGTGGAAAGAAAAGGACCCCATTCATGCGTTATTCTCAAATCTTGACTGTAAGGTCTAAATATGGCAATAAAAATCAGTAAAATGATCATTGCTTATAGTCATTACTATAGGAAAAGAAGATAAATGTTTCAAAATCTTATGTCAAGCTTACGTCAAGGGGGGGGGGGGAGTGGGGCGACCCTTAAAATAGGGAATATTTTATGGAAATGTAAAAAAAAATTAGTGAAACAGTAAAAAAAATTCCAGCCTAACTTGAATAAATGTAAAGGATATGTTTAGGTTATCAACAATTATCATTTACTGTCAGTGTGGAAAAGCTCTAGCTTTGTAAATGAATCAATATTTTCTCTTCTAAGTATTCATTGGGAATGTTTACATTCAAATTGCAAAACTATACTCATAATCACTGGCGATTCACTGGCGAGTGTGTGTGTGTGTGTGTGTGTGTGTGCACCCAGTGTGTCCCCTTCAAAACACTCCAAAAACTCACAAGAACGCACTATTTATATTAAAAAAATTCGCAGGTGAGACCAACTGGAACTACACCCTTGTCACAGCTCTGCAGCAAACCGCATGCATTGTCACTGCCTTCATCTTTTTTAATATAGCCCCCCTGGTGACCTCCCACCTGAACTATTGAATCCGGCTCTGATAATTATATACTATCTGGCATTGGGAATATAGGCAGCACATGTACCTGAGCTATAAAAACAGCTGAAAAAAAACCTATACATTTTGCATTCTGCATGTGATACTCTTTAGTTTTTCAAAATATTGTATATGACACACTTTAATATATAGACAAAGGAAAACTATATCACTTTGAAAAGGTTAAAAATTTATTATTTATATTTGACAAAAGCAAAAAAAAAAAAAAAGTGAACAAGCATTTAGAAGGAAGTAAAAACACCATGCAAATATATGTCAGGGCCTCCTTTCTTTCAAAAGTAGAGGCTTGTAATGGATAGCTTCCCAATTGCAAAAAGCCAAATTTTGGTGAAAAACACAATGCTGAAATGTCCAATATATTGTCATATGATTCTGAGATTTCCTCAAAATCGATGACCAGTATCCGACGTTTGATCACTGTATCAGATCAAACGTTTCGATCAAATGAATATCGGTACAAAACTGAAATTGACGTTTTTCATTTTCTGAAAATTAGCCAAAAACATTTGATTCTTTCAAAAGAAAAGCTCTTCCTTCCTGGATTAAAAACTTTCCAGAGTATTCTTTCTGGTAAAATAAAGGTATGTGTAAATTACCAGACCCAATTTCCAGGACACATTGGGCGTATTTTGAAAAACAATTTAATGGTGCAGAATGCAGACAATGTAAAACTCAGATTAAGAGCAAAGGCAGCAATACTAGTAACCTTGCTGCACACCATAGAAGGAAAAACAAGCACACCTCATCCTTTAGTTGCTGGAAATTTTGTTTATGCATAGTTAAGTTAGATTTTTAGCTCACCTGAGCAAAGCTCAGGGTGAGCTATTGTGATCCCGTGAGTGTCCGTCGTGCGTCGTCAACAATTTTTAGTGTTTACACTCTATCACCTTTATTTCTTAAGCAATCATCTTCAAACTTTATGGCAATGCTTATGACCATAATGTCTCGATTGAGTTTGATTATGGCTGAGATCCGTCAATTAGGTCAGAAGTTATGCCCCTTTTAATATTAAAAAAATGCCATATTTCACGTTGTTTACACTCTAGCATCTTTATCTTTTGAGCAATCATCTTCAAACTTTATGGCAATGCTTATGACCATAATGTCTCGATTGAGTTTGATTATGGCTGAGATCAGTCAATTAGGTCAGGAGTTATGCCCCTTTAAATATAAAAAAAATGCCATATTTCACGTTGTTTACACTCTAGCATCTTCATCTTTTGAGCAATCATCTTCAAACTTTATTACAATGTTCATGACCATAGGGTCTCGATTGAGTTCGATTAATGCTGAGATCCGTCAATTAGTTCAAAAGTTATGCCCCTTTTAATCTTCAAAAAATGCCATATTTCACGTCGTTTACACTCTAGCAGCTTCCTTTTTTTAGCAATCATCTTCATACTTTATGACATTGTTAATGACCATAATGTCTCGATTGAGTTCAATTGTGGCTGAGATGGGCCATTTAGGTCAGGAGTTATGCCCCTTTTAATACAAACAAGAGGGCCATGATGGCCCTGGATCGCTCACCTGGTATCATTAGGCTATGTAAAATCAAGTGACCCCTGGGGCAGAGCCAATTTTGACCCCAGGGTCATGATTTGAACAAAGTTGGTAAGAATCAACTAGACAATGCGACACACCAAATATCTAAACTCTATGCTTTGTGGTGTCTGAGAAGAAGATTTTTCAAGTTTTTTTCCTATATCAGCCTATGTTAAATCAAGTGACCCCTGGGGCGGGGCCAATTTTGACCCCAGGGTCATAATTTTAACAATTTTGGTAGAGAGTCATAAGACCATGCTACATACCAAATATCTAAACTTGAGGCCTTGTGGTTTCTGAGAAGAAGATTTTTCAAGTTTTTTTCTATATTAGCCTATGTAAAATCAAGTGACCCCTGGGGCGGGGCCAATTTTGACCCCAGGGTCATGATTTGAACAAACTTGGTTGTGATCCACTAGACAACGCTACACACCAAATATCTTAACTCCATGCCTTGTGGTTTCTGAGAAAAAGATTTTTCAAGTTTTTTTCTATATTAGCCTATGTTAAATCAAGTGACCCCTGGGGCAGGGCCAATTTTGACCCCAGGGTCATAATTTGAACAATCTTGGTAGAGAGTCAGAAGCTACAACCAAATATTAAATCCATGCTTTGTGGTTTCTGAGAAGAATTTTTCAAGTTTTTTTCTATATTAGCCTTTGTTAAATCAAGTGACCCCTGGGGCGGGGCCAATTTTGACCCCAGGGTCATAATTTGAACAATCTTGGTAGAGAGTCATAAGATCATGCTACATACCAAAAATCAAAAGGCTAGACCTTGTGGTTTCGGAGAAGAAGATTTTTTCAAGTTTTTTTCTATATTAGCCTTGTAAATCAAGTGACCCCTGGGGCGGGGCCAATTTTGACCCCAGGGTCATAATTTGTACAATCTTGGTAGAGAGTCATAAGATCATGCTACATACAAAAAATCAAAAGGCTAGGCCTTGTGGTTTCAGAGAAGAAGATTTTTTAAATTTTCATTTTTAAAATCTATTTTTAGCTCCTGTGACCTACTTATTCACCCAATCAAAATAATTTGAACAACTTTGATAGAGGTCATAATAAGGATGATTCCTGTGAAGTTTGGTCAAAATCCATCCAGTGGTTTAGGAGGAGAAGTTGTTTAAAGGAAAAGTTGACGCAAGACACACGCACGCACGGACGGACGGATGGCTGACGCCGGACAAAAGGCGATCACAAAAGCTCACCATGAGCACGTTGTGCTCAGGTGAGCTAAAAATGTAAGATTTCACTTTGTTTATTCTCTACCAACTTCATTTTTTTAACAATCTTTTTTAAACTTTAAGACAATGTTTATGCCCATAATCTCACAATCGGGTTCAATTATAACTGATATTGACTTGTAAATTTAGGAGGTATGCCCATTTCACCATAAAAAAAAGCCAGATTTCACTTTTACACTTAAGCATCTTTATTTCTTAAGCAATCATCTTTCTCAGGTGAGCGACCAAGGGCCATCTTGGCCCTCTTGTTTAATATTGCAATAAAATATGGCCAAATTGACTGTTAATGTCTATTGACATTGATTTATTTTCACACCTTTCAGAATTTAATTCAATAAGATATGGGAAAAAATTCATAGACTGCATTATCTTTTTAAAGAAAAGGTGCAGATGAAACTTAAGAGTTTTTGGTTGAATAGACTTAAAAACATCAAGCAATACATGTATGATATCACTGTATCAGCTATATATAATTCATACTATACGTTGTTCTCAGTTTCAGTGTCATTTCTTATTAGTCAAAGGTCAAAATTTATCATTTAAAATATATCAAATATTGATCATTTTGTATCAATACCAATATCGAATCGATCATTCTGACCGATACACACCCCTATTAAGCAGTGAAATGAAACCGAAAGAGGGCTTTGTATTGGCATCCACTCAGAATGACTCAGCACTGCACTGCAATTAGGAAATTTACTGAATGTATGTAGCTATTTGTTTAACAGTGTCTCTTTAAAATCAGTCTACCTTTTCCCAGTTTGGCCGAAAATTGTGCTTATATTTCCCAAAATATAAGGTTTAGGCCCCTTCCCAAATGTTAGCAAAAAAAAACCTGCATTTAGTGCACATTGACCATTGTCTATACCAGACCCTACCAAATAAGAGAGATAATAATATTTAGGAAATTAACATTCTTAAAGGCCCCTTATATTTCATAAGGATTCATGAAAAAGAAAATATAAAATAACATTGGCATATTGTAAACTAACACAAATGGTTCATATTAATGTACAAATACCTGCTGTAAAATAGCTGGTAAGCGTACTGAAAATGCTGATTAAATTACACAATTTAGTATTTTGGATGAATGTCAAAATACTCTCATTGTTTACAAATTGCATTGGCGAGTATTCCCAAAGACAGTCTGTAATTGGAAATAATCTGAATTTGAAAAACCGTGTCGTAAATCAAATTTATAAAAATTTTATTAATAATTCTTTCTTATTTATGCATGTAGTAATGTTGTCATCAACAAGTATGTATTGCATCTCGTAACAAATCTGTAGCAGTCACACTTTGTGCTTTTCTGTCCAAAGAATATATATACTATGCTTTTGGAAGCATAATGGGCCTTTAATTATTATATTAAAAACATGGTAAGTTTAAACTTTATATCTCATTAATTTTATTTACTTGAAATTATGCTTTATCTTTGATATAAGTAAATACAGAGAAGGCATACTTCCAAGAAATGTGCAGATTTTGGTTGATATGATCACTTTATTAGAGATTGCTTCTTGGTGACATAAGCTGTAGATCATCAACAAACAGGAAAGGCACATCAATCCCAGTCCTCCAATGGCACAGACGAATATCAGAAGAATTTCAGTGTCAGCATGGGCTGGTAAAAAAAACAACATAACACTACAGCATACATGATGCATGCTTGTTATCACTATACCAGTATAGTGAATGTTACACAAGCTATATATATTTAAATCACTGTAACATCCAGAGGAAAAGAAATGGCTTGTTGCTTTTACAGTCTGATTTGATTCTAATTGGAAGTTCAATGGTATATTAAAGGATTATACAAGAGAGATTTCTATGCACACTCCTGAGTCTTCCACCAAAAACCATCATCTGATTGACAGGGATACATGACAGGGATACATATAATTAATATTTATAAAAAAAAAATAATTTGAACAAAATAATGTATAAAGTAGGTGACTGGATAGCAAAGTGGTAATATGCTCTCTGGTTTCCTCCCACAATAATGACCACATGCTGCCACCAGAGCCATCGAGAGTGATTAATATAAGTTGTATAACTTTTGTATTAATCAATGTTAAACTTTTAACTTTTTATATATAATAATATAAACACAGAATTCACAATATGCAGTATGTCATTGATATTTATCATGAATTTCTGTCATGCTTAATTCAAGTGCTAACTAATATCCAAGAGAAAAATATGTTTCACTGACATATTCATTATTACATATATCTTAGTAATGATTTAATTTATATATGTTGCCCTCATTTAGTTTCATTTATAGACTAATAGATTATTATTTAAAAATATTTTTAAAAAAGCATAAAAGTTCACACTTACCAAGATGATTTATGCAAATAGTCGCAATGCATGACTGGAATAGACCCATGGAAAAATGGAAATCACCAGCGTCTTTGACTACCCAGTGAGAGGTGAATGTTGCAATAGCTAGCAGTACAGTTGCCAGAGCATTCAACACAAATGATAGAATCTTGGTATTCATGATTTCTGTAAAAAAAAAATATATAATATATTACTACATTATTTATTCTTCCTCTACCTCAGATCTGGTCCCAGTAAACTGAACTTATAACATTCTCCATATTCATAAGGATTTTTAAAAAAAAATTTTTTTTATCAATTTAAGTAGTGTAGAAGTGATTTACATAAAAATATCATTAACAAGGGTTGACACTAACATATCTCGAGGACGCCAAAAATTGGGAGGGACTCCAGGATTGACATGTTATTAGTTGGGACACTTACATTTCCAATTAAAAACTTGTAAGCATTCTAAAAGTATTACTTAGGCAATACAAAGTCCCCTAACTCGCAAAAAGAAAACTAAGAACCCCTGCCCCTCTTCAGGCTGTAATTTAAACTTGATCTGTAACTCATGGTGGTTGACCCACATACCAAATATAAGATCAATATCTGCAAACATTTAGAAAAAAAGTCCGAAAAGTCAAAAATCAGTGTATGGGAACAAAACTTAATCTGTAACTCATGGTGGTAGACTCACATACAAAATATTAGATCAATATCTGAAGTGTTAGAAAAAAGTCTGGAAAACTGCTATTTTTAAAAAAAAATTCTAAGTCCAAGGCCCATGATTTCGTCAAAAATCAGTAGACTGGAACAAAACAAACTTGATCCGTAACTCATGGTGTTAGACTCACATACAAAATATTTGACCAATATCTGCAAGCATTTAGAAAGAAAGTCTGGAAAACTGCTATTTTAAAAAATTAACAAGGCCCTAATTTCATCAAAAATCATGACTGGAACAAAACAAACTTATCGTAACTATGGAGACTCACATACCAAATATTAGATCAATATCTGCAAGAGTTTAGAAAAAAAGCCCGGGAAACATGTGTGTGACTGACGGACTGACTGATGGAGTGCGAACCTATAGTCCGCTTTGGCGATGCCGGTAGGGAAATAATAAATTGAATAGCCACATTCATTGAAAACCTATGTGATCATCTTCATATTAGTATCTTAGTAACCCTCTTTAATGAATTAACTTTTAAAAGAAATTGCTATATGAATATAGCCATCATATGCCTGAATATAATGAACTCCTGAATTTCAAAGGTTTTCTGTTAGGATACTGGCTAAAAAGTTACTGTCAAACGCTGATTAATTAGCATTTTTTAGATAACCAAATGAGCATTTTAACTGCATGTGTGAAGGTGCACACAGCTTGCTCCTGTACCAATTAAAAAAAAAAAAATCTGTAACACATGATTATCAGCCCTTGCTGTACAGTAGGTCTATAATTATGATCTTTTTAAATATGATCAGGAGCAAGCAAGTCCTTATGGCTGGTTTCGGTTTGCTTGGGAATCCAAATCAGGCTTTTTAAAAGATGGAAGGGGCATTGATGCCATATTTTGGGATATTCCATAATATTTACTTGTGGAAAGTGTGGCTGGGAAAGTTAACTGTTGTGAAACCATGTTCATTACAATTTTGAACCGTCATGAATAATGGTGTCAATTTCTGTATCCTTAAGTATTCAGTTCTCACCATTTGTTATTCTCAGGCTATGTACACCAACGCAATATTTCATGAGTGCAACATAATTTTACAGGGAAACCATCAAAATTCACAAAATTCATTGATCTTTGTTTTGAAACTGTTTTTATATTAGAAATATTAGGGAAACAGATAAAAACATTCATTTAAAAAAGAAATACCAATTTTGTACTATTTTCACTAATACTTCCTTTTCATATTTTTATTTAAACCACCCGTTAAATCTGCCGATAACTCTCAGCTAGCAGACGATGACTGATTTACGCAAGCCAATATCTTAGAATAGTGTATGTTTGATTTAATACTCTACAATATTAGAGCCATATTGTTATTAATGATATAATAAATTATCATATAAAGGATACAATGTTAAGGAAAAGTAGCATTGTACTCCCGATACAAAACTCGGCGGGCACCATATGATAAAATGTACACGTGTGTGTGTGAAAGTGTTTCTTTTTCTGATTTGGATCATCTTAAATTTTGCACACCAATCTGTGCTGTAGGAAGAACACTGAACTTCATTGCAACTATTGTTTATAGATTTTGTCTCTATATGAGCACCGCGTTAAAGACTTGGAATGCACTGTCGAGAACTCAAGACGCCATTTGGAAATAATAGTTTTGACTGTTTGTTGGATTTTGAGTTACTTTTTTAAATTTGCTTTCAATTGCCATGACAATTTATTACATTTGACGGGAGAATATTAGTGCATTTTATGATATATTTAATACAAACGAGGAATCGTTTTGTTCATCTTTCTTGTAATAACTTCTTATGATGGCGATAACTGGATAATTCAGGATATCGCTCTAGGAAAATAAAACAAAGTTGAATTACACACTGAAACTATTTTAGTTTAAGCATAAAATCAAGTCAAAAACTGAGTAGTCTTGCATTTGTCTAAAACGATTATGTTAAAATACGAAAGTGAACATGTTAATTGTATACGATACCTTTTAGTAGGTTGTGCGACAGGAAATTCTATTTTAAAAACGAACGCCAAACGAACGTTATTTCGGCATCCCTCGGACTTATCCTTAAAATAGATTTTCGGAAAGTATCAGTACGAAAATCGACGAAATCAAACGTAAGATTTCGTGAAGCGCTTATTTTTTAATTAAAAGAACGGATATATCCAGAAGTCTTATCAACCTTTTCTTTACAGTTCTAATGGAAGTTTTTGACTAATCCGAATATTACATTCCGGTCTGCGTGACATAAATGTTGGCACGGCAGGTCTATGTACAAAAAGTATGCATTAAAATAAAGATAGAAATAGACCATCCCATGGATATACCTTGCGTTACAGTATTTTTCGCGCATTTAAACATATTTGCTAATATCGCGATACCTTAAAGTCTCGGTGTCATACCTTATGTACTGAAAAGTTATCCTGTGCCGAATCAGTTGTCTAATGCAAAGTGGCCTAATAATAATATTACAGTCTGAAATCATCTATATAAATTACAACTGTCATAATGTAACATCCCCCTTACTAATGTCGACACCTATTTTTTTTTTTTTTTTTTAAATAGCCAAACACATGTGCTGAAACGTTGATTTAATTGAATAAAAACAATTTTAATCATAGTTAACAAAAAATAACAACCTTTCAAACACATTTAAATCTAGCAAAGTGTTTTTGTAATTTCTTTAAAACGAGAATAAACAGCGAGACTTCAATTACTCTCGATTCTTAAGAATTGTTTGACATATTCAGTGAAAAACTCTGAAAGAACTTGAGTTAAGACAACCTAATTCATTCATGTCAGAAATGCATAAGTCCAACATCTAAAATGTTAACTAGAAGCCATGTACATAATTACATTATAACTATACAGTAAACATTTTTTTTTTGGCAAAGGGTGCTTTTTCAGATTTTGAAGAAATTGTTACATTACCCTACTACAGATTATCCATGGATTCCAGCATGGTCAGTTTTCTATAAAGTATTGAAACACTCGTCTATGGAGAATAATTTTGTCCATAGATGACAGTCCATGTTGTCCAGTGATAATGACCATGGCCAATGTCCCTGCTACCCTACTATCAATGAACAATGTACATGTTAACAATGGCCATAGACAATGCCCATGTTTAGTATCATCTATGGCCGGTGTTGTGCTTATCCATGGCTAATGTCCGTACTATTCATGTCAGAACCAATGGACAACTTCACTCCGAAATCAGACGTAAACTTGCATAAATCAACAAGCACTTCCGAACACATAATCTTCATGTTGGTGTAAAATTTTACTCATTGTTCAATGGGAAAATAAACATACATTCGAGATTTTTTCCCAAATCACTGATGGTCAGTTTAAATTAGTAGATTGTCCCGGGTATTGCCGATCCTCTAATGATAAGGTCTATTCCGTCTATGCTTTACTTCAAATGAATATTGTTCACCTGTTTCCATATTTTTTTACATCTACAATACAAATAACAAGACAGATTTCAGGGTGTACTTTGACATGAGATATTAATATGAAGTGGATTAAAATTTCATTCCGGATTAAAAAAAATGGATGATATTTTTGCATGGGATTTTTCCACTTGTGACATACATGTTGCAAAATATTTCACTCTGAATGTTAAGCATAGATTTTGTTCCCATTACTTTTAGAGTAAATCAGGCTGAAAATTAGACATGACTGTAATAGAATTGCCATTTATTTGCTTGCGCATTTACTCTTTTATTTCAATTTACTAAACACGTTACCTCCACCATCGATTTTTACACATTTTAATTCAGTTTTGACTTCCATAATGCAAACATGGAAATTATCACCACTTGGTGCCGCGTAGTAAAAGGGGGGGGGGGGGATCTAAATATAGATATGTGTAGGCAAAACGTTCGCTTCTATAGAAAAGTTTTACTTACAATTTATCCATCAATTAAGAGGGCAATGCTGGCCATATATCGGTCATTGCCATGATCGAGTTATATTATGGTTCATAAGTGAATTATGTGGTATCGACATTACGAAACTACTTTTAATATTTTTGCCTGATATCGACACCCTTTAAATCCATTTCTAAGGTCAAATTCCAACAAATGTACATGACACCACCAAACGTAATAAAGAAGAGCAAACATAAGTTATAAAACATTTTTACAAAAAGTGTCATGATGTAATACTTTAATAAGCAAAATAGCGGCATATGACAATATTGATGGTAATATCGACATTTGTATGCCCTTGGTGCCATTTATCTCACCAGAAACTATTAGAGAACAAAGAAACAGTGGGGTGTCGTTATTAGGAAGGTGTTGGGTTAAGGCAAAGTTACTATATTCCCCTCAAGCGTCATTTTTTTATTCCCGTGCATTGTATTGGGGTTTACCGTCGCTGCGATAGTATTTCAATCATATAGCGACGTCCAGCTAATTACAGGTGGAGGAAGACCCCGAATACACAGAGGCACCCGGGTAGAGCCACCGACCTACCGCAAGCCAGCTGGAAGGCTTCCTCATATGAAAAATCCGAAGTCCCTACCGGGATTCGAACCCACAGCGGTGAGGGGTTGAGAGATTTGTAGTCAACGACTGTAACCGCTCGGTCACGGCGGCCCCTATTCCCGTGCATGCATTAAAATAGTTTTACCATATAAGCGAAGGGCATTTAAGGACTACTTTTGTATGTCGCAAACAATTACCAAACGCAAGACCTCGCTGCCTCTGTTATAAGTCATCGAGATTAATGTGTAATTCCATACGTCATAACGTAAACAAGGCGACGTTGTATAATCACGACGTTAAATGGTAACTAAGATACCTTGCATTAATTGTGTGTTGGGTTTCGATTTAACTTTTTGAACCTCAAACTTGTACAAATCTATACACCAATGGGTTAGTTTCAAAAGCCTCGCGTGTCTTGAATGGACGGCGAGCAAGAAACTAGCCATGCACTTTTCCAGCCGGATGTTTTAAGCCAGGGTCTGAGATGCCCCGTGTGTCTGGACTATTTCACATCCCCGCATACGTTGGCGTGTGGACACACGTTCTGTCTGAGGTTTGTATTAATATCATTGCAGATTATGTATTCATGCATACTTACTGACCATGCTAGCAAATTTATACAAATTAAGCTTACTGCATTTAATAGACTATAGGGTGTCAACGCTCACCAAAGTACAAGATATCAAATTAAGAAAATCAGGTCCATTGTTTTTATCTAGTTACCTTCTGCAGCAACCAGATTCAAACTTCAGATACACAGGATTCTAAAGTTTCAATCAGATACAAAACATTCTCAAGTTTCTATCAGACATAAAGAATTATAAAAAAAATTATACAGATCACAAACCGACCATCTGGAGGCCTCGTTTTTCGAAGGATCAACATTGATTAAGCAATTACGATAGAGGAACAAGAGGTTATCGTTAGTGCCCACTGCAATTAAATTGTGACCATTGGATTAAAATAGATTGTTTCTATACAGAGTACATGTACATCAGGAAACTGAACGTCTGTCGGACTCATTTTCACCGGATCAACTTTATCTTAGAAATAATGGCAGAGGGCTACACGGTGATCATATGTTCATATTAAAACTATATTCTGGCCTCGATATTTTATATATATAGTATATATGGAAATACTCTTTTTTCAAATAAATCAACATTATTTAAACATTTAATGGCAGAGGGCTATAAGGTGATCATATGTGTCAAATAAAGTTAAACTCTGACCATTGTTTTTTGAAATTTGCTATATAGAGTATAATTTATAAGGAAAATAGCCGACCATCTAGGGTCTTATTTTTCAAGGGATTTCAGTAATTATAGTAGAGGGTCATGAGCTGATCATTTATATATAAAAAAAAAGAAATTAAAATGTGAGCATTGGTTTCTATGGAGAAGATTTCGAAAATTTCTGTTGGTTGCCATGGTAAACAGAGTTCTGCATGGATTAAGTATTTTTTGTGTAGGACACCGAGGATCATTCATGATAAGTTTCATCGAGTTTTACCCATTCTTTCTTATTTTTTATTATCCGTATTTCTCTTCTTTTTTTTAAGATAACTCTGTATATTTCTCACAGATGAACTGTCAAAGGTATTTAACACCAATGTTTATTAGGTATTAAAAGACATTAAAAACCTTTCAAAAATGATATGAAAGAAAATAGGGGGAAAAAAAAGATGCATTGTAGCATTTAGTACGATATTGTAATGTATTTTTGTATGTTTCATTATTGTGAGAAAGTTATATTTAATAAAAAATAAATAAATAAATAAATGAAAAAAAAAACCCATTGTTTGCAGAGGAGATAACGACGGGCACAGTGTAATCCCAATAGCTCACTTTGAGAACGTTGTACTCACTCTCCTAACGGTTTTCTGAGCATTGCTTTTTAGATTTTGAGACTAAAATAATCTCTCCTATAGTAAAATCATTTACATGTACGGAGGATGGCTTCCTGGTGATTTATAAATTATAATTTGAATAAAGCAATAGTGGTATTGAATTTTAACTGCCTAAAATAATCCGAATGAAGTAACGGTCTGGTGTTAGTATGCACAAAAAAAAAACTTAAGTCGTTTAATGATGAGCAGTCTATTTTCCTATTTGCACGATCCGAAATATTTCACCTCTGTGACTGTGGAATATATACATAACACCATAAGACATGCATAGCTTTCAACCAAAAGACATTGTATATTTGTTGGGTTTAACGTCCCATCGATACTATTTCAGTCATTTGTAGACTATGTCTACTTGAGTGCTGCCACATTACAGTATCACACCGTAGACATATGGCATGATACCATATCGTTACATTATCCCGACACCGGTCCAGCCAGTCCTGGAACTTCCTTGTATTATGCTGAACGCCAAACGGAGCACCAGTATCATTTTTAACGACTTTGGAGTGTCGTGGTCGGGGATCGACCCACTCCAGAGGCGGACGGACTAACCACTCGGTTGCCGGGGACATTCCCAGATATTGTTTGCCATATTTTTCAGCTGTTTAAGAACGCTGGCGCGTATCACTCGGACGAGCCGCACGAGGACTCCAATTGAACGTCTGCGTTTCCGGTGTCCATCGTGCCGGAGACCAACCCAAGCAAGGCCCATTCTGCGCCGCCGGGCTTCCGTAAATTACGCCCTCAAAGAATTGCTTGAAGAATGGTTTAATTCGCCCTTTTCAGTAAGTGCCTTTGTGATACATATAATTTAACAATTAAGCTAGGCCTACCTTCGTAGAAAGGAAGGCGACGGTTGATCATAATTTCATCCAACACAAAACTCCTTAAGGGCTCACACACAGAGCGGCAGTCGAGATTATCTATTCAGAGTATAACTGAACGTTTCAACAGAAACGGGCAGATGCGTTCATATTGCAAAGAATTGAACAAGATTGGGTGGATGTGGGTGGGTGTGTGTCTGTGTTGGATGAAATTAGCAGCATACACAGTTTACATGACAATGACAATAAGGTGCTAGAATTCATCTTCTCAAGATATTTCAGAACAATGGAAACATCCAACGTGCACTTATATCTTAATAAAGCTGGTCTTTCATTGGACAGGCCCCTCAAACATCTAGTTATGATGCCAGCAGTGTGTATATCCACACCACCGGTCAAACTGACAAATAAACTTATGGCTGATCTTGCTGTTGCTACTGCTGTATAGCCTACATTATTATTGTGCATATCTGTTAAAAACGTCACTATCGTAGCCGTAGCGACCAGCTACCTAATGGGCTTTTCCTTTCCCCTCGCAGAAAAGTATCCGTTTTTAAAGTTTTGAAGATATTTCTGGTATTGCTTCTTAGTGCTTGATCTCCAGGATTTGATAATTCTGTTTCTAGCGTGTTTTGGTATTCCTTGCGTTTGCAAGGATTTCCGGTTACGCTTAATTTTAACTAGAGGGTGTTTTTCTCCGGATCGTGTGGTTATCTGAGTATTAACCAGATTTGCCAGAATTATTCACGGTCCTTGAATCAGATTTGTGAGGACTGGCCACCATGTCTGTGTCGGCCAGAAAGGGGCAACCAGCACCACGTCCGAATGATCTGTTTCTATCTTTTGAAGAATCCGAAAAATCTTAACTGGAAGGAACAAAGTATTATTCCAAGTCATTGAGAATGCATCTACAGCAAAAGCAGCAGCTTCCAGATTTCTCGCAGCATTTAACCTCGATGCAAATAAATTAATTTCTGATTTAGTAAAGACTGACTTCATTTCGAAGAAAACCTCTTGTTATAACGACCGCTCTAAATCATCGTTACCTGAGCGGCTGAGCTTGTCCGCTGTATCTTTACAACCCCTTTGCAATGTGTTCACCATAGCCACAGCAGCCTCGAAATATCAAGTTGTGAGATTCTGTCCTCAAATTTATTTATACATGTATATGACCAACCGGTTGTGGTATCTAGATAAACACGCACGTGGGCATTGTTTACATATTTTCAAAATGACTGAATCCCGAATTTACTTGCCATTTATTCTAAAACATTACTGTGTAGCTCCTGTTCTTCCGGGGACCAGAGCCCACTTATACATATTGTTGATCCACCACCGTATCATGATTTATCAAAATTGCCGCTATGTATAATTTTAATTGCCTCTCCTTCAATTTCTCTAACGGTTTATGATACAGAACAGCCAGTTCCGCGGCGACAAGTTTACCTACTAGTTTTTCAAATCGCCGAATAGTAGTTCGTTTGACATTGATAATGTATATACATATGTCCTCAATATCTTCACATATTTCCTTAGTTAACCAAATTGTCGTTGTTTCGTAACATGACAGAAACCAAAAAGAATATTTGTTTGCACAGTTTCAAATACATAAACATTTATGGATACATAAACTTGAACTCATGTTCCTGAAGGTTTAAATTCTAAACTACTTTATACAGTAGATTAATATGTGTCACCTATGTCGACTTGTATGGAAGGTACTGTTTTTCGTTTTTTTCTATTCCTGTTTTTTATTGTAATAAGCTATAGGAAATGTTTGTATTTTATATCCGAAAAAGTACCTATCTCATTTTGACGTTATAAATAGTACGCATAACGTCTGTCATTTTCCCGCTTTTTTGACGTTACGTTGTTCATGGTGACGTCGTTTCCGTTGTTTATGTTTAAAAGTTATTGTTATCCTGATGAAGGCGTTAGCCAAAACGTTGAAGTAATAACAATAGTAATTTTTCCTACGTGTTGTTGACTTTTTTGAACTTGCTGAAGCGCAAAATCGCAAGATTTTGTCGCAATTGACGCCAAAGTTGTTCAACCACTTTCGAGATTTTTAGATTTTCGACAGTTTGTGGTCTTTTGTATTTTTTGTAAATGCGCTTTACCCTTCTCATTCTTCGGTTTTACGCGCAGGGACTTGTTCGCCATTTGCGCTAGAGAATCTGCCACACAGGGACCGTCTATGTCGTATCTTCATAAAAATCCGCAATCTTCCCAGGAATCATCCCCCTTCCAAAGATACTTATCTAAATCGAGTTCTGAGTCAAATCTGTCAGACGTAAGTAAGCCAGAGTTGGAGCGAGTGGCTGTGGGCTCGGGTTCCTAGACTCCAGGGCGCTCTCACATTGACCCTAATCAGTCGAGCCCCGCCTCTCAAAGCAGACATTGTCTGGGTCAAACCTTGCAGGGACTTCGATAGCACGGAGACATCGGACTCTGTACGGACCGAATGACCCTTGACACCTGCGCAGCAGTATCTTTTTTATGTTTCGTCATATCCGCCAAGGCATTCAGCCAGTGATTTCTGGACTCATTTTAGGCCATAACCATAATATGACATGTATACAAATAGATGTATATCCATCATATTTTGCATGCGTTGAGGTATTGATATCATACCTAGGCATTTCATTACTATAATCCTAAAACGGGCATGCGCTGAGGTATTGGAATCATACCAGGGCATTATCAGCGTGCATGCACTGAGGTATTGGTATCCTACCGTCTTATTACATAATTACCATGATTATTAATATGCATGCGCTGACGTATTGTGATCATATCTTGGCATTGAATCAGCGTGCAAAATTGGATTCGGAGTAATTTCATGAAGTGCGCATATGCTAAGGCATTGGTATCTTTCATTCCTATTTTAGTATCAGTCAATGCAAACAGTACCCAACACACAGATAAACCATTGTGACACATGATGGATTGAATTTTGATTTATAATCAACGAAATATCGCTTTTTCAATAACAGTCCAATAAACAGTTTTTTAATTGGAACTTTTTAAAGTAATTTATTTTTTAATGGATCTACGTCGATTTTTTTTTTACTTCTACAAACTGTTCACGATGGTTCCTGGGTTGGACAAGTACAATGTACTTTGCAACTAGACAAGAGTTCTTATTATCATCATCTTCTGATACCTAGCCAATGATGCAAATGTGTACTGTTATAAGATCACAGCAGCTTATTACGATTTGCTAAATATATATTCTAAACTAACCTAACGCCCTAATTTAGTTTATACGACTCAGGCATGTCACGGTCGGGGATCGAACCTCCCGCTTCTGAGGCACACCCTCTAAAGATAGATACCCACTTTTTATTAATAGACAAGTACGTATAATTAAATATTGGGGTAAAATTCTATATTCAGATAATATAATAATTAGACATTTATATCAAATAATGGTTGAGAAAAGCAATTTGGGGATAAAAAATTGGGCCAGCAATGTTAAAGCGCTTCTTGATTCTCATGGATTTTCATGTGTATGGTCAAATCCAAAAATTTTGACATTAATTTAAGTAATGTTTTGTTGTCATATAAGACATTTAAGATTACATTTCCATTTGAGATTACTAGAAATTTACCCAAAAAATATAGAAATGTTTTATCAAGACTCCGTTATCAATCTCATCCTCTTAGGATTGATCTGGTCGTCATGGTAATAATAGAATAGATCGTAATTTGAGAATTTGTCACTTGTAACCTGGGATATCGAAGTGAATTCATTTGTAATTAATGTATATCTATAGAGATTACGTATCCAGTATATAAAACATTATTATTATATAACCTATTTTAAATATTGTCAGTTAATGCAATCATCTAATAGACTGAGTATTTAAATTGGGAAATTTTATACAGGCATTTCTGCGCAATTCTATGTTATCAATATTTCGATAATACTTATTCAGGTAAGTAAAAATATTATGATTACATGTAATGTTTGCCTTTAATATTTAATGTCTATTTAGTAAGCATTTCTCTTTTACTGTAATTACTTGGTTTAAAATTAACTGTCACATGTTTTTGGTGTTCATTTGAAAATTAATTGTATCTTTAACTGCTATTACCGATGTTGCTTAATTCACTATACAACTCATTTATTTGTCCATCCTGATGAAATTGTCAGTTAGCAGAACAGTCGAATTATTCATTTTTAATAACATTTAAATTGTCTTGACTATGACTTTACTACATGATATTATGTTCATTGTATGCAACCAGAAACTTGTATAAGTTTACGTTGCTTAATAAAATATATTGAATCTTGAAAAATCTAAACACTCGGGTCACAGGGGACGGTAAAATTCGTGCTTATTATCGAATTGCATGATTAATCTTCTGAATAGGAATTACAAGAGGCTCTAAGATTTAAGTCGTATCATTTCTTTGTATTACATGGATCTGTCTACAAATAAAATATATCGGAATTTACGTTTTCTTGTTCTAGACCGGAAGTGTCGATCGGCTGCTTCTGCGCTCCGTCAGCTGCCAGACGGACCCAGGCATGCAGTGTACCAGCGCTAGGTCGGATCTCAACTCAACAGATTCAGACGACATTGCCAAAGAGGAGTTCCGACAAATTCTGTTCCATAACATCGCTACGGATCAAACAAAAGAGCAGAAAAATGACTCTGAACCGCCTGGTGCCACAGTATTCAGTACTGCAGAAGAATCTGGCGTCTCTGACGATAACCATGTGTCCTCTTCAAGCGACGAAGATTCCGAGCAAGAAATAATACCGATGCTTGATGACCTAAATGTTTTAGTGGAAGCTGACCCACCACCACGCATGGAACTGAATCGCGGGCAAGTCATGTCGTTTGGTAGTGTTTTTCGTATTTTCATGGCGGAGAGCAGAATGGTTTTACGGGGAATCCGAGAATCTCGAAGTCGTCTGGCCCTGACCGTATTTTGGTTTATTTATGGTAGTCTGGTGGTATTTGTGTCCAAGGGATTTTTACCTTGGATGGCCTTCTACACCGTGATTTACTTCATAATCATGTATGCTGAACTGTCGAATCCAGCTATGTTTGCTTAAAACTTCACAGGGCTCTTTTTCAGTGTCCTATGTTCTTTGTTTGGAATTATGGCGTTCAGAACGACTTTCTTCTGAAGATTAACAATTTTGGACAGATTGAACAAAGGACACAAATTTCGCGTTTACACCACAAAATTTGTGACAAGAATAAAAAATTGAGTTTGCAAGCTATTTTGATAGAGTCTATCCTTTTGCATCGTCGAAGACCCCCGGCTGACTTATTCCGTTTAACTAGATCGGCCGTGGGTATTCGACGATGATCCTTTTGTGGATGTCACGGTATTTATATCCATGTCAATAAGTTTCATCGTATATTCATGTTTAAAAATGTATTACATGTAGGTGTTTTGTCGCATATTCAAAATTTATATATATGCAAAATTAGTCTTCTGGAACCGCCCCGGATGCCAAAATATCTACTGTGAAATCATAAATTTTAATGGAACATTAATTTTTGTCAGTTTCAATAAGGGGTTTATATTAATCCCCATGAAACCATTCTTACATAGACCTCACGTCCACAAATAAGATAACTTATGGAATTTCCTTAAGTACATAACAAACTTTAATGTTAATGAAAATTAATGATTATATAGTATAATTCCTTAATGTTCTTATACATTACAAACTTCTAATGGGGTAACCCAGTTACCTAAACGACCCCTCAAAATTCATCTCAAATTCCACAAATCGTGAGTCTTTGATATATTTATTTTTTGCAGATCTTACTCAACCTTAAAGAATCGCGAAAAAAAATTAGTTCACCAGTTCTAATTAGTTCACCAATTAGTTCTTGGTTCACCAGAGACTCTATATATGTGAATACAGAATCCATGGTTTTTACTGGAAATGACCAAATCACTTTAGGAACACAAAACAAAGGCATTGACAAATAAAGCAAATACCTATTGCTTAGTTACAAAAATATATTTTATATAGATTAATTCAAAATATACAAACTGGAACATAGTTAAAATAATTAAGATAAAAATACAATCCTAGGTTTTACACATGGTTGCAGTCTTTCCTATTTCAACAGACATTTTAATGCAACTTAAGACAATTGTTTACAACAAACTGACTAAAAGATCATAAATTGCACAACCCGAGTTAAGCTTTGTTTAAACAAAATCACAAAAATATCAACATAAAAATTCATTTTAGAACTGAAAGAATGCTTCAACAACAAAATTCTTTGGTAAATTTTAAGCAGAATTTAGTATTTAAGGTATTATATTTACATGTTCTAACAAGCATTTAGCACTAAAATATGCCATATTAAACAATCAACTCCAACTTTAAGGTAATCCATCCATCATTAAATAATAATCATGGTCCTTCTAATGTTTAAAAAGACTTCAGTGCAGATGCAAGCATCCAATGGCATGAAATTCTTTCACTCAATGTCTGTAACGGGTTACATTTGCTACGAAATTCCTTCATTCACTTGATGGACCATGATCAAAATTTGAATGATGGATGAATAGAAAGACATTTCCTCTCAGTTTCAACAGATTTTACCTTTAAATCTTCCCTCCTCCCTACCAAGGTACAATGGATAAGTGTACTATATAAATCATTAATGTGGATCATCTTGCAAATAAGATGAAATTACTGACTGACCTGGTTTTTATACAGGTCACATAAATCATTCCTTGATAGCTCCATGTACTGTGTGATGATGGATCAAAAATATTCACTTTTACCTGGTAGTAGTCCATAAAATACAAATTTTAATAGATTGTTCAAGTATTCACCTGAGCAACCTTTTCCTCAGTAAAGATTTATATAAATAAATCAACCAGTGTCTCCAGTATAAACCTTGATCAGTCTGTACGTAACCTGTTGCTGTGCTGGAGTTTACCATCACTGAGACAGTATTTCAATCGTATTGTGATGTCCAGCTAATTACAGGTGGAGGAAGACCCTGCGTGTACAGGGGCATCTAGGTAGAACCACTGAGCTACCGCAAGCCAGCTTAAAGGCTTCCTCACATGAAAAAAAAACAACATATGACCCTGTCTGGACTCATTCCACTTAAGTAATGGGCTAGTTGACAGTAATTCAGTGACACTAATCACATGACCCCGAAGTCCTCAAACATAAAACCCACAGTCTGACCAGGTTTTATACAGTTTGCTAGTCACCAATAACTTTAATACAAGAATAAAGCAGGCTATGAATTTAATCAGACTGAGAACAAATAACTGCAATTTGATCAGGCTATCAGAGGTTTTAATACATAAATGTAAAAAAGCCCACTTTTCTTGATGAAACATAAGGTTTTCAGAATAAAATATTCTGTAAAAACTCCTCAGGATCAAATGAACTTATTTGATATATCTGATGTGTAATTTACAATATACAGAATGGAAAGACAGTTTGATATATCTGGGTTCATTGTATGCAGAATTTACAATTTAATGTTGCTGCTTGTTGTTGTTGTTGTTGTATTGGGGTTTACCGTCGCTGCGATAGTATTTAAATCATATAGCGACATCCAGCTAATTACAGGTGGAGGAAGACCCCGAGTACACAGAAGTACCCGGGTAGAACCATCGACCTACCGCAAGCCAGCTGGAAGGCTTCCTCACATGAAAAGTCCCTACCGCGATTCGAACCAACAGCGGTGAGGGGCTGAGAGATTTGTAGTCCACGACTGTAACTGCTCGGCCACGGCGGCCCCTGCTGCTTGTTGTCTAAAAGACTACATACTGCAAAGATCATGCTGTAACTTTGTTATTTTTATATTTTACCATGGTATCAATTCCGATTCTTTTCTGAAAGTAAACTGCACATATCCTGTAATCATTGCTATTTCTTATATGGAATTCTTCAATCACTAGGTTACTAATATTATTAATTAAATTTCATAATTTCATAATACATACAAAAAAGGTATAAATGCCATTTTCTATCTTTCCTCAAATTATATGATACCAACGTCATTTTCTCATTTTTCATACATCATGCTTTATGGAATCAATGTCACTCATCTGGCTTTCTGCATAAACTTCTTCACTTTTAACTGCAGCCACTATTTCCACTGAGCCAATCAGAAGCCATGTCCTTTACCCAGGTTCAAGAAGTCATGAGTCAATGAGCAAGTGCATCTGTCCCAAACAGCTGCTCAAAATGTTTCACATATATCTCACAGTGCTCCCCTGAAATATGTAAAATGAAAATTACATTCCATAATATACTTACATGGCATACCAACCCTGGAAGATGACCAAGCGGCATATCAGCAAAGCAGACACTCTGGATAGAGCTAAATGGCATGAGGCTATAAGGAAACGTCCCACCCAGAAGACTGGATCCCAGACGGTAAATGGCAGATGATTAGTGCCAAGTAATAATCAATATCTTGAAATGAAGCAGGAAACCATCCCACCATTCATGGTTCACAAACTCGAAATATATATTTCTATGACTAAATAGACATACATAATTACCATACTGGCGATAAAAAATTATTAAGAAGGAAATATGATTAAGATCATATTTAAGTATTTAAATAGTACTTAGCACTAAGTAAGGATAGTGGATATTATCTATAATGTCCAAGATCTGAGAGACCTGCAAGGACCGCTTACAATAGTCACATGCTTACAGAGGGAAGTTGCCTGACATCATCTTTTACCTAAACAAAGTTCCAAATACTGGCCCCGTGGTCAAAAAGGTACTTAAGTATGATTTCATACTTATACTCAAACTATGCCCACTAGTTTCAACAGGGAATTGCGTATGATACTCAAATTTGAGTCTGACATGGCACTTAAGAATTTTCAAGAACACGGGGCCAAGAAATATATTTATTTACCCATATAACGCAGTACTTTACTTTATTTTGTTCAAAGCCATGTTAGACTGCAGAAAGTAAACAAGATCAGACTAGGAGTAATTTTAGCTTTCAAAGGATTTTGCAGTGTTACATCCTGAGTGATGCCTAGGGTTATAATCTGTACAGATTATCTGGTTATATACTGGATGTATGCACATATTTGTCATTTATTTTTATATCTGACATATATTAAGGGTAAACAAAGAAAATTCGAACAGGTCTCTTAAAAGAAGTTGCTTGAAACAGCAACTAATAACAAAATCTCCTTTCACATTTTGATATGACATGATTTTCATTTTAAAGTTATTTATATGGTACTAATTACTTTTATCAAAACACGATACATTAACAAACTGACAAAATTTCTCAATAATGCAAGGATAATTTAACATAAAATGATCCTCCATACCTGGTTGGAACACTGGACTGCCTCTCATTCGTATATTTCTCTGTTCAAAGAATTTAAACACGGTGTAGAACAGCTGGTTATCACTGGTGTTCATTGCCGCCTCCAGAAACTTCCGGGATGAAACAGTGTCTGTTATACCTGCCTTTCGGATAAACCTGTTGACACACAATGTAATTCTTATCTAAGACAAATTTCCATAATTTTAATGTAAGTTCATCATAGTTTATTCATTCATTTTTCAAGTTTAAAAGCAGTATTCATTATTAAGAGTAGGTCCTGTTTTAAGGCACAGATTTTTAGCTGATTTCAAAGTGGATCTTATTCACCCATTTGAAACTCGTTCATTTCATAAACCTCACATAACACATTTACATGAATGCCATTGATATATACATGAATAATTTGATAAGCTGACAAGCCTTTGTGCATATACTTGAGTGCTAAAGGGTTATCAGAACATTTCTGCACTATGTGACCGCCAGTCAAATTAGAAAATTGTACATGTATACATGTATATGTATACATAGAAGAATGAACAGAGTAAAATGTATAAACCCATTACTTTATATAGACTCATTTTGTTGCTTAGGCGAAAGAAGCAGACCCAGATCAAACAGCTCCTATAGAGACTGTCTGATCAGGGTCACCTCTGTTTGCTCATACAATATCATAGCTCAGTTTCTATACAGTCATCTGTAGCAAAGAAAATCCATTATTTCATAAACCATTCAAAGAACAATCAATCAATATTCATCTAATCCTAAATTTGTACAGGTGTATGAATATTCATGAGAAAAATGGTTAAAAAGTTAATGATGACCATACCTGACAGCTGGTAATAACTGATGTTTGGATAGCAATACTTCAATTATCTCTTCATTGGCAGTGGACAGCCGCTGTGGAATGGATGAAAAACATGCTAAAATAACTGCACTGGAAGTATTTGATTTTGGGTTACATAAAAAATCAGTATGTACAATATGTACAATTTACAGTGGTCACTCTTGTAGGTACCTTTCAAGTGATTTATTTCTGGCTTAAAATGATGTAAATTTTTTAAAAATAAATAAAACTAAATCCCTACAGTATTTTCATTAGAACTGTATAGGTAAATTTTGAAGTTTGTAATATAAATAAAACAGACAAGAATACAGGCAGAAAGAGAAAAAAAAGAAAACTATGGGAAGCTTTGGATTTTTCCCTGGAGCTCAAATATTTATCTACCAAAGCACACAGACATTCCAATACTGAGCTAGAAGAATGTACAACTAGACAAAGACTGACAGACAGTCCAAAATAGGTACAAACAAAGACTAAGAGTCAAATAAATGGGAAGATAGACAGAAAAAAACAAACAGAGAGACTATACAGATGGATGGACAGAGACAGACAGAGGGGCTGGTACTGACAGTAAGCATGTCAAGGGCCAGCTGGTGGGCAGGTGGGTACACACTCTCCAGGGACAGCATCAGGCAGGCCTGTAACCATAGCAACCTCTATACATGTATTCAATAAAATCTCAACATAAAACAGCATTAATGCAGAGACATATCTTCAAGTGTTAAATATAGTTTTGCATACCGTAAAAAACATTGAACAGATGATTTAGATCATGTGTCTTTTATGTAACTGAACAAAGTTACCAAAATGAATAAAAGGAGATAAATCAATGTCAATACTAGGAAAATATTCACAAAAAGAAAAGATATAGGTGACACTGCAACTATATGGTGCTCTTATTTTACCAGTACTCTGATGAACAGAATTTGGCCTACCACTGTCCTCTACATAAAAGTTCTACACTGAAAATTCCCTTTGTGGTCACTCTGATGCTGTGCATCCAATATTTCATGATACTATATAAAAGATGTTTCCTAAGATTACTTAAAAATCACTTATTTTACATTGATTGTGAAACAAGTTCTTAAACAAGAGGGCCATGATGGCCCTAAATCGCTCACCTGAGATAAATTAGTAATATGCTGTGACATCACATGACGTCTTATGAAGTCAGGACTCAAAATATCTAAAGAAAATCTGCAGAACTGCAAACTGTGTAAGTTTCAGTTTTTTGTCTCATCTGAAAGCTCTATTATCCTATAATGAAAATTTAGGTCCTATGTTTGAATCTTGCTTCAACCACAGAACCTAGGTCTTTCGGATTTTTGGTCAGCTGAATGGATATGCACAGCTAAGTCTTGAGATGTATCATCTGTGAAAATTTGAGGAAATTCAGACCATAAATGGCGGCTATAGAGCGCGTACAATATTTTTCACTATTTTTAGCTCTGACGTCACGTGACGTCATAGGATGCTGAAAATGTTAATACATTAAAGCACATACATTACTCTCTTATCTATGAAATTTTTATCATTCTGAACAACCGACATCATATCGAAATCATTGCCCAAATAATAAGAACTAAGTTGTATGTTGTGACGTCACATGACGTCAGATGACAAGAGTTCTAAAATGGATCAAGTTTATTTTAACATCATTTGTGAAAATCTGGCCAGTAGTTTTGAAGAAGATGATTTTTAAAGTTTTCATATTTTTTTCTTTTTGCTGCCATGGCAACCAGAGTTCTACATGGATCATGTTTATTTTAGCAACTTTTGTGAAGGTTGACCCAAGGATCATCCCTGCCAAGTTTAATCAAATTCTGTCCAGTGGTTTCAGAGGAGATGTTGTTTAAAGGTTTCTCTATATACATATACGGCAAATAAGCCCCGCCCCTGGCGGCCATGTTTTTTTACGGATCGGAATAATTTTAGCAACTTTGGTAGAGGTTGACCCAAGGAACATCTGTACCAATTTATTTTAAAATCTGGCCAGTAGTTTTGAAGATGATTTTTAAAGTTTTCAAATTATTTTTCTTTCTGTAGCCATGGCAACCAGAGTTCTTCATGGATCAACTTTATTTTAGCAACTTTTGTAGAGCCTCACCCAAGGAACATTCCTGCCAAGTTTCATTAAATTCTGTCCAGCGGTTTCAGAGGAGATGTTGTTTAAAGAAAATTGTTGATGACGCACGACGACGGCCACCGGACACAGGGCGATCACAATAGCTCACCTTGAGCACTTTGTGCTCAGGTGAGCTAAAAATCATACTAATCCCACTCTGACAAAGGTTCCTAGGTTAGACCAGAACTTTGTGCCTGGGAAGATCATGAAAAATTCTTGCTCAAAATGGGTTTGAGCCTACAAATTTGGATCTGGAGTACCATATGTTACCACTGGACCACAGCGCATATCAAAATTGCATCTGTACATCTACCAACACCATATAATCCATACAAATAAGTTACGTACGAGAGGTTTTGAGTCAC
Source organism: Solen grandis (assembly GCA_021229015.1). NCBI lineage: Eukaryota > Metazoa > Mollusca > Bivalvia > Adapedonta > Solenidae > Solen > Solen grandis. Next base: position 27,565,560 of record CM037791.1, on the reverse strand, counting down.
TGAGGACATGATACTGCAGGAACTGGTGAAGTTGGTAGAAACAGTTGTTAGGGACAAGGATGTTGATGATGAGCTCGTACAAATAGTGCTGGACAGGGATCTCCTGCTGGCTCAGTGATCGGATGTACTCAATGAGTACTGCAACCTTGAACTTGTATGGTATATCCTGAAATTGTAAGCATACTGTGGTTTTAATTCTCAAATAACCTAACTGTTCATATGTATGATTTTTTTTTTATCAAACTTAAGTATAGCTATTAGATCTAAAATGGATTAAGTACACAATTTGAGTTAGAGCCTGACAGCCTGCTTAGGTGGCACTTTTTCCTCCAAAAACTTAAGATTGAATATGTCAATCCCTATACATCAAAACACAATGATTCATAATATCATATAAATCATTATTCTTTATTTAGTGATACATGGGGGACAGGAAGGTTGATGGTCATACTTGACTTTACTATTTGAATTTACTGTGGTTTCGACAGTATTTCAGTCATATAGCGACCTCCAGCTAATTACAGGTGGAGGAAGACCCCGAATGCACGAAGGCATCCGGGATTGATGGTCAGACAAGAGCAAATCTATATGCAAACCCTACATTTAATGTGGGGGTATAAAAAGTGTTTATTTGGTTTAATGTCCCGCCAACAGAATGCAGTCATTTGGTGAATATTTCTACTGGAAAAAGTTATAGTGCTGCCACACTGCAGTATTACTGGTATATGGTAGATATGTGGCATGATACCACACCCAGTCACATTATCCCGACACCTTGCCAGTCAGTCCTGGAACTACCCTTACATTTTTACCAGTACATACAAGGGAGCAATCACCAAGCAGAGTTGTTGTTCGTTCCTCACTAAGCCATCTCTGCAATGGGCTCAATGACAAGAATCTTGTCAAAATGGAAAACAATTATTTTATGTGGATTGAAGTGTATTTTAAAGATCAAAAGGATAGAAACATTGAATAAATATTTTTTGAATCATCATAAAATGTGTGGAAAATATTAATTTTAATTATTATGGGAACTATTTTCCCGCCTTATTTCGCAGATGGGAACAGATGGCAGACGCTCGTCTGCAGATGTATATATATATACAGATTCAAGCAGATATCTAACTTTAAGACCAGTTTTTTTTTTTTTTTTCATAAGGACCAGTCTCTACAAGGCCTGTTTTTTGGCCACTATGGATTTTTTTCAAACTTTAGCATAAGTTGGTAGAGTTTGAAAAAAAATCCATAGTGGCCAAAAAACAGGCCTTATAGAGACTGGTCCTTTGTAATTTTGGTGACCATTACCATCAGGTTCAGTGGTGCTATTTATATATATTTCACAGTTTAAGAAGCATATCTAGTCGTTCTTCAAATTATATATCTGAACAACGGTCTTGATGACATCATAGATTTGAAACTACTTTCTGAGACAACCGCTGATGTGTAAGAGACCAACAAAGGAGCTATACCAGTACCATTTTTTATGACTTTTTTATGTCTTGATCTGGGATCAACCCCAGACCTCGGAACATAAAAAAAAAGTCCCTTAGCTTATCATTATTCATTTTATTCATAATTTAACTGTATGTGTAATAAAATATTGTTTAAACAGAATGTATTTAGAGTTACAAAACATCAGGCACAAGGTAGACAGATGCCTCTTACACTATTGTCCTCAAACACGGAGAACACGTGGGTGTACATATCTGACTGGTCAATGATGACTCGCTGCTGGTTGTCCGGCATTGACAGAACTGACTCATTTGCCTGCAACAGTTTGGATTAAGCACAACAAATTTACATACAACTAAATACATCAGATTACTTGACAGATCCCTGGATTCATTATGACCATCTTTCAAGGATTTATAAGAAATAATTGTACAAATGTATAAATAACTAGACTGGTAAATGAAATCAAAGGGCATGTGAAAATGATTCAGGACATCACACTTTAGTGTTTTTATTTGATAAGCAGCTATGAATACAAACATGAAAGAGGCATTTATATGATCAGTCAATTATTTATTTTCACAGACTGGGTAGGCGGGACTTACCATGGCTATAACTTCAGCTTCTAGGTATGCCTTGTAGCCCTGATTGAGCATATCTACAATTCTGAGATGACAGGAAGTCTTGCTTGTTGCCCTGGCAACAACATTTGTTTGCAGACAGACAGTATCACACTCTTACTGCTGACCCTCTGGAGCAGGAACTTCACCAGTCGACACTATAGTTATCATAACATGCAATAATTGTATCTGAAATCATCATCTGACACCCATGGTAAATTCATTCCATTACTTTCCATTCATCAATCATGGGATTTTCAACTAGTCTAGATTTTTACGCATTTCGCATGAATATATTTAAGCCAAACAAAAAGACATTTATATTTTGGATACTCTCATTGTGGAGGTTAGAACATCAGTGATGAGGGTTAATTATCATATAGCATATAGGACATTACAAAACAAGCGTTCAGATAAGTTAACGCCAGGCAGGACAATATTATCCTGCATCCAATCAACTTACTGTATCAGCTTTTGAACTGAACAACAATGCGGTAGTAACAAGAGGGCCCTGATGGCCCTGAAACGCTCACCTAAGTACCATTGCTACAACTGATTACAAGGTTTTTAAACAGACAAGGATTCTGATATAACTCAATCTTAAACATTTTAGCCCTGACAATACTACACACCAAATATATAAGCACTGGGCCTTATGGTTTCAGAGGAGAAGACTTAGTGCGGGGTCATTTATCTCCAAAGGGCCACCATTTTGAAAATCTTGATAATGAACCATTAGATGATGCTACATACCGAAACTCTAAGCTATAGGCCTTATGGATTCATAGTAGAAGATTTGTTTAAAGATTTTCCTATATAACTCTATGTTAAACAAGTGACCCCTGGTGCAGGGTTTTTTATCACCATAGGGTCATGATTTGAACAATCTTGGTAATGAACCATAAGATGATGCTACATACCAAATATCTAATCTCTAGGCCTTATGGATTCATAGAAGAAGATTTTTAAAGATTTTCCTATATAACTCTATGTAAAACAAGTGACCCCTATTGCGGGGGCATTTATTACCGTTTGGCTATGATTTGAACAATCTTGGTAATGAACCATTAGATGATGCTACATATGAAATATCTAAGCTCTAGGCCTTATGGATTCATAGAAGAAGATTTTTAAAGATTTTCCTATATAACTCTTATGTAAAACAAGTGACCCATGGTGCGGGGGCATTTATCACCATAGGTTCATGATTTGTACAATCTTGGTAATGAACCATAAGATGATGCTACATACCAAATATCTAATCTCTAGGCCTTATGGATTCATAGAAGAAGATTTTTAAAGATTTTCCTATATAACTCTATGTAAAACAAGTGACCCCTGGTGCGGGGGCATTTATCACCATAGGGCTATGATTTGAACAATCTTGGTAATGAACCATTAGATGATGCTACATACCAAATATCTAATCTCTAGGCCTTATGGATTCATAGAAGAAGATTTTTAAAGATTTTCCTATATAACTCTATGTAAAACAAGTGACCCCTGGTGCAGGGGCATTTATCACCGTAGGGCTATGATTTGTACAATCTTGGTAATGGCCCATAAGATGATGCTACATACCAAATATCTAAGCTCTAGGCCTTGCAGTTTTGCCGAAGAAGATTTTCAAAGTTTGCATTTTTAAAATCTATTTTTAGCTCCTGTGACCTACTTTTTTAACCAATCTGAATAATTTGTACAACTTTGATAGAGGGCATCATAAGGATGATTCCTGTGAAGTTTGGTCAAAATCCCTTCAGCGGTTCATGAGGAGATGTTGTTTAAAGCAAATTGTTGACAACGGACGGAAGCACGCACGGACGACGGACGACAGGCGATCACAAAAGCTCACCATGAGCACGTTGTGCTCAGGTGAGCTAAAAAACCCACAGGTGAAGTTTGGAGATTAGCATAATAAGCACTCATGGGTTATCTGACAATATATATTTTTTATTGGTGTTTCTTTGTTTCAAATTTACCAAAACCAACATTATTTCAGTCATATAGAATGTCAAGCTAACTAACAAGAGCTGTCAGAGGACAGCACGCTCGACTATTCAAAATGCTTGTTGGTAAATCAAATGAAATCTATTTCAATTCTTGTCCTTTACATACCCTGTACATAATAATAGTCAAAAATGATATACCTTAATAGTCTGATACCCCTTAATATTTTTATGATGTCTAAAATCAATCCCATGCCTAGTTACTGAGACATAAGCACAATAACACTGTGCATGCAAAATTTTAACCAAAAATCCAAGTTAGAAAAGGGCCATAATTTGCATCAGTCCAAAAGTTATCCTCCTGTTTTCTGATGCCCTTAAAGACACTCGTTAATTTTCTAGTCAATTCCACAAGCAATTTCTGAGATATAAGCTGGGTTGTAGCTTGAATGCAAAAATTTAACCAAAATTCTAAGTTAAAAAGGGGTCATAATTTTAATATATTCCATCAAGTGTTATCTTCCTTTATAGTATGATACCCCTAAACATATTTAAGATGTTTCAAATCTATTCCATGCCTGGACTCTGAGATATAAGCATGAAAGTACCCTGCATGCAAAACATTAACCAAAATTTTTAAGTTAAAAAGGGCAATAATTTGTAACATATTCCATCAAGAGTTATCTACTATGAAAGTATGATACCTCTAAACATATTGAAGATGTTTCAAATCAATTGCTTGCCTGGATACTGAGATATTAGCATGAAAGTACTAGGGCTGCTACAAGTATCCGAGTACTCGGATATCCACGAATTCTGTCTGAAAATCAGGTACGAATATTTGTCAGGGCAAAGATCGCTGGATCGTGATCTTTTCTTAAACACATTTCTTAAATGTTTTTTTTATAAACTTAAATGAAAAGAAATGAACCAAAAGTGAATATAAACGACGATTTTCAAACACAAAGTTGCTTTTACAAAACCGAAAGTAAAATTATGACAAAAATGTGGAGCTAGCAATAATGTGCGTCAGAAAAGATTCGAATTTAAATCATCGGCACGATTTCGGCATACTATGATAATGTCTAGCGTTACCAAAAAATAATTTATTGAAGTTAATAAAGCTAAAGAATCAAGCATTATCGTAAGTATCCACCATGTTTTTCAAAATTTCTAAAATATGTCCTATATATGTAGTGCTTAGCAACGTTGTAAGTCAGGGAAGATATCGATATCAATTTACCAAAATTTCCAAAATTATTCCGGTAATGAATGATTAAATATTCTATGTAATAGGTTTAATGTTTATCAACCTGAAGAATCAAGCAATAGTGTAAGTAATCCATACCATTTGAAATTCAAAACTGACGTTAACTTTCCTGAATGATTCGTCTGTAATTTGTATACATGGCAGAAAAAACAACTTAACAAGAATTCACCCGCGAAGTACACATCAAATGTGTGGAAATAATTAGTATTTCTATCCATGATGAAAAAGGGCCATTTGCTAAGACTGCAACTTAAATGTTGCATATACTGGTGGTAAAACTAACCTGTCAAATCACTTTAAAATTGATTCGATGTCAAAAAATAAAGGTAGACCTTCGTAAACATTACCAAAATTGAAAGTAAGCATTTTTTTGTGTGTGTAGAAAATAAACATGTTTTTTATCAAAGCAGACAAATGATAATTGAATCTTATCATTTGGCATTTAAATTCCATGAGTTTTTTATTGCGGAGCTTAAACAGTTGCTCGGTCTAAACTTAACATTTTCATTATAGGTTTCACTTTACTTTTGTTATTATCAATAAAACTGTTTAAATTTCTAAATATATTAATTCTGTTTTTCTTAGGATTCCACAAGTTTTAAACCAGTGATTCGTGATCCAATCTGTGAATCGTCAGTGGATCGGATTGGATCGTCACTTGCCTAACAATACACAGCCCTAGAAAGTACCTTGCATGCAAAACTTCAACCAAAATTTCTAGTTAAACAAGAGGGCCATGATGGCCCTGAAACGCTCACTTGAGTACCATTGCTACAACTGATTACAAGGTTTTTAAACAGACAAGAATTCTGATATAACTCAATCTTAAACATTTTAGCCCTGACAATACTACACACCAAATATATTTTCCTATATAACTCTATGTAAAACAAGTGACCCCTATTGCGGGGGCATTTATCACCATTTGGCTATGATTTGAACAATCTTGGTAATGAACCATTAGATGATGCTACATATGAAATATCTAAGCTCTAGGCCTTATGGGTTCATAGAAGAAGATTTTTAAAGATTTTCCTATATAACTCTATGTAAAACAAGTGACCCATGGTGCGGGGGCATTTATCACTGTAGGGCTATGATTTGAACAATCTTGGTAATGAACCATAAGATGATGCTACATACCAAATATCTAAGCTCTAGGCCTTATGGATTCATAGAAGAAGATTTTTAAAGATTTTCCTATATAACTCTATGTAAAACAAGTGACCTATGGTGCGGGGGCATTTATCACCATAGGGTCATGATTTGTACAATCTTGGTAATGAACCATAAGATGATGCTACATACAGAATATCTAAGCTCTAGGCCTAATGGATTCATAGAAGAAGATTTTTAAAGATTTTCCTATATAACTCTATGTAAAACAAGTGACCCCTGGTGCGGGGGCATTTATCACCGTAGGGCTATGATTTGTACAATCTTGGTAATGGCCAATAAGATGATGCTACATACCAAATATCTAAGCTCTAGGCCTTGCAGTTTTTCAGAAGAAGATTTTCAAAGTTTGCATTTTTAAAATCTATTTTTAGCTCCTGTGACCTACTTTTTTAATCAATCTGAATAATTTGTACAACTTTGATAGAGGGCATCATAAGGATGATTCCTGTGAAGTTTGGTCAAAATCCCTTCAGCGGTTCATGAGGAGATGTTGTTTAAAGCAAATTGTTGACGACGGATGGACGCACGCACGGACGACGGACGACGGACAAAAGGCGATCACAAAAGCTCACCATGAGCAAGTTGTGCTCAGGTGAGCTAAAAAGGGGCCATAACTTGTAATATATTCCATCAAAAGCTATATATTATGAAAGTATGATACCCATAAACATATTAAAGATGTTTCAAATCAATCCCATGCCTGGATACTAAGATTTTAGCATGAAAGTACCTTGCATGCAAAACTTTAACTAAAATTTCTAAGTTATAAAGGGGCCATAATTTGTAATATATTCCATCAAGAGTTATCTACCTTGGTTGTCTGATGCCCCTAAACATATTCATAAACTTTCAAGTCAATACCATGAATGGTTATTGAGATACAAACTAGAAAGTAGCTTGCACGCAAAACTTTAACCAAATTTTCTATTGCAAACAACTTTAACCAAAATTTCTAAGTTAAAAAGGGGCCATAATTCATATTAAATTCAGTCAACAGTTATCTACCTTGGTTGTCTGATGCCCCTTAACATATTAATAAACTTTCAAGTCTATACCATAAATGGTTATTGAGATATAAGGTTGATAGTAACTTGCATGCAAAACTTTAACCAAAAGCTGTAACGCCAACGCCGACACCAGGGCGACTACAATAGCTCTCATATTCTTTGAATAGTCAAGCTAAAAATGAAGGAAGATCATAAGAGCACAGAGGCATCTCAAAGAACAACTTTCACAAGCCTCCTAAAAGGCTTTCTCACATGAAATATCTAAGTAACTAGACTAGGACTTTACCACACAGCATTGAAAGGGTTGATAATAAATCAGCATGCAAAACCCCTCAGCCACAACATTAATTTTTTTTTTAATAATAAAATAAAAATGAATTTAAAAATCAAAATGTTCATGTAAAAATAGAAAAAAGAAAGACGATCCTGAGAAAAATATGAGTTTAAGAGAGATTGACAGTAGGTAGTACCTTGTCAGGGATCATGGTAACAAGGGGTTCTAACTTTAGCTCCACCTGCCACATACAACCTGGGGATAGAAAAATGTTCAAGTCATCCATAAGTTACTTTAAAGTTTTGTTACCAGTATTATGTCAATCCTTCTGGGGGTTTCAACACTTCACTTTAACTCTTATCTATAACTTGTATCTAAATTCAAATTTTAGTACACAGGATTACATCCAACACTAACCAGATAAAACAAGAAAGTCAGTAGAACTGACAGATGCTCCCCGAAGAACGTCATTGTTACAAATAAGGCCTTGGTCAATGGGTGGGAGGATATGTTGAAATCCCCATTCCTAAATCATATCTATTCTCCTCATCAGATGAGATGTTTTACCAACTCTAATTTGGAGACTTAGTAACAGTTTATTATTTAATATGATAATACGTGTTACTCATCTGATCTTTCATTGATTTTTTTAAAGTTTTTATACTACTAAAAAGTCATACATTTCAATGTGTGCTCATATCAAAGAGGTTAACCAACACTCTTGACATATGACAAGATATTTGAAATAGTGTATAATGGCCTAAACAACAATTAGCTGACATGATTATGATTGACATAACTAGCATATTGAATTTTGTGGGGTTTTGTTTAAATGATATCTCCTGTTAAATTAGGCAAATGACATGAATATTAATCAACAACATGGTAGTAGGGGCCATAACTCTCTTAAAAATTGAGGAACCAGGTCACGTCGACGATATGCGTATCTACTCTTGGTAATAAAGCTTCCCATAAAGTTTCATTGAGTTCAAGCCATTAGTTCCTGAGAAATAGCCCGGACAAGAATCATGCAACATGAACTATAGGCCAAAAAGTCAAGGGGCCATAACTCTGTGAAAAATTGAGGAATCGGGTCATGCTGACGATATGCGCATCTCCTCTTGGTAATAAAGCTTGACATAAAGTTTCATTGAATTCAAGCCATTAGTTCCTGAGAAATAGCCCGGACAAGAATCATGCAATATGTACTATAGGCCAAAAAGTCAAGGGGCCATAACTCTGTGAAAAATTGAGGAACCAGGTCATGCCGACGATATGCGTATCTACTCTTGGTATAAAGCTTCATAAAGTTTTTGAATTCAAGCCATTAGTTCCTGAGAAATAGCCCGGACAAGAATCATGCAATATGAACTATAGGCAAAAAAGTCAAGGGGCCTTAACTCTGTGAAAAATTTAGGAATCGGGTCATGCTGACGATATGCGCATCTCCTCTTGGTAATAAAGCTTCCCATAAAGTTTCGTTGAATTCAAGCCATTAGTTCCTGAGAAATAGTCCGGACAAGGAAAGTGTGACGGACGGACGGACGAAGCGGCGACTATATGCGTCACCTTCGGTGAGCATAATAAATTATTTCAAAAGTTGAATTACCTTTAATCAATTCATGTTCAATCCCAACAACCATACATAGCACTATGCAATAATTAAATTCTTAGGAGCGAAAATCATCCTTCTGCCGATCATGTCGATCTATAGTACTTCCTTACAGAAATAAATCTGAAAGGATCATAAAAACATTTGAATAACATTTTGAACACGAATGGAAGCCAGTAAGTTCCTATAATAAATCCTATATGTGTACCTGGTTGAAACAAAAATCTTACCTAGTTTTGCATCTATGACCACATTTGGTTGAAATACAATCCAGTTGGCAGAATCTTATATCCATGTCAAGGAATTACATATCAGTGACTCACAAGTCTAATCACCACTATTGTTGTTAATGTTTTAAAATCTACTTCAAGAAGATGTGTTAGGCTAGATTCTTGGTTAAAAAAATGCAAGTGCACTCCCTGAAAATACAGGTGCTTTATATGTTTTGCTTGCGCATTTCTGACCATTGATGAAGCCAGGACAATTATCAATATCCCACTATTATATTTATTGGAACTGGGTACATTTGTATATAGAGGCGAAAAAGGGAGAAATTATTGTAGATGTCATCAGACCCTTCCCTGGTGTTTTATTGACAATGCTATCTTCAGATTTCTTGTGAAAAGCATTAACCCTTTTACAAGAAATGCCCCCAGTCGCACGACATACCAAAGTTGTAAAAAATGGTACTGTTACAGCTCCCTTGCTTGATGCTCAGCATATAAGGGTAGTTCCAGGACTGTTTGGCCCGGTGTCAGGACAATGTGACTGGGTGTGGTATCATGCCACATGTCTACAGCATGATACTACAGAGTGGCAGCACTATATCTGTCTCAAGTAGACATCGTCTCCAAATAACTAAAATACTGTTGGTGGGATGCTAAACCCAATAAACAAACAAAACTTGACTATTTGAGTTTACTGTCGCTTAAACAGTATTTCAGTCATATTGCGACGTCTAATTACAGGTGGAGGAAGACCCCGAATGCACAGAGGCATCCGGATAGAACCTCCGACCTACCTCTATTTTATTTTTACTCATGTGCGAGTTCTCAAAATTTTAGAACTAATTCATAAGGTGCTCAAAACCCCTGCATCCTCATGTAATGCAAATGTACTGGACTTAATGTGACCTGACTGGACAGCACATGATGACCCGGATTCCCATAAACTGATAAATTATTAACTTATTTTACATTTAATTTTCAATAATTATGTACCTAAGGAAATTTTGTGGGTATACTTATTTGTGGATCTATGTTCTAGAATACACAAGGTCTATATAAGAAACAAGTCTTCATGGAGATCAATATTCATGAATAAAACTGACCATGAAATTGACAATATGAATATAGAAGATTAAACTGAGGCCCAAACAAAACATATTATGCAAAAGTTTCATCAGGACTGTAATAAAAACTGTAGTCAACTGCATATCTGTAAGTCGCAAATTAGATTATACTTCATGAAACCAAGCTTCCAGTTCCTTGGCAGTTTTACATGCTGGAGAAAATATGAATAAAATTATCATTTAGCTGGATACGGGCCTTCTAGGTAAAGGATACATAGTTCACAGTTGAATTCCATCTTCTTTTTAAATGAATAATTCCATATATAAAAAAAAAGCTTTATAAATATAAAGACTATCATATTTGTGAAAGAAGTACAGCCACTATTAAGGTATGGCTACGTCATAAGATTTTCATAATAATTACAGTAGTAGAAACAGGAAAACTGAAACAACTAAGTAGAGTACAATACCTAGACCTATCACTGAAGGTGATTCATAGCCCCACAACACTGCCTTCACAATATACATATTTTTTTAGTAGATTTGAAGTCCTCTCCAATATTCATATACAAGCTACTCAAGACAACAAGAGTCCTTTTCCCAAAAACTTAAGCCCAGAACTCATAAATAAGGAGTTAGAGAGAACCCTGACAAAGATATTGAACTTTGTGTAAAACTTGACTCAACAGGGCATGAAGTGACAAGGCAAAGTGTGAATTCCAGAAAAGCACCCACTTACCAATGTAAAGCTGAGATATAGTCATCTTTGAACATAATTCAGAGCCAGGACTTACACACTTCAGGACTTACTAGGTATGAGGAGTTTGAAGGGCTTGATAGGCAGGGGTGACACTACCGGGTAGTGACTGGTATGGTAGCCATCTGTCTCACCATCCAGCTGTATGTCAAATATCACAGACGTCTGTAACAGAGACAGTCAAATACATACATATTGTAAAAGTTAGGCAGATTATATTTTGGTCAGTGTGAATCTGGGAATTTCAGTTGTCTCACAGTTATACTCAACAAGAGATCTGTTGAAAGTTTTTTCCTCTATATTTGATTATTAAATGCTGTAAAAAAAACTTGTTTCTAAACTGATGAAAAATATATATATATTTTTTTAAACATTGGCTTGATACAGCTATAATATTTTTGGTTTTGAAGCAATTACCATAACCACTGAAAAACCAATGAGGTATTAACAAGGCTGGGCTAAATGATTTTGAAAATACTTTAGTGCTATACCAGTACATTATACATGGAAACAGAAGAAAATCCACATGGTTTTGCCAAAAAAATGATGATTAAGTAGACATTCTAACAGCCAATAATGATTACATGTATATTAGAATAATAGTCTTATAGAATTTAGAATTCCCTAAAAAAGCATCCAATTTAGAAATAGCAATGAAGAAATTTGAAAGCTGCTCACCTTTGAAGCCTGATGATGTACCACTATTAGACTGTCTACAATGTTCAGGGCAAACCTCCCACTCATCTCTAACTTGAGCAAATTGGTTTTCCTGGCTGGCGTCTCTCTATCAAGAAATAAATATGGTATCATTATTTATATGCCTGAATTTGAAATATATTTAATTTATATTTAATATAATTATTATTTTCAACAAATTATACAATACTGAATGCTTTGAATAAAGCATGGATGGGATTCCTGCCACCACCACCCCCCACCAACCCAAAAAACCTAAAAAAAAAAAAAAAGAAAAGAAGAAAAAAACATTTTCAATCTTCAACAAGTATACAAAATAGAATGCTTTTAATATAGCAGGTTATGAGAAAAATTATCTCTTTGGAATACTGTAGCTTGAAGACAACCACATTTCTTATGATTTCCAAAGAAAAAAAAAAAACTCACCAAAAGGGAATAATGCATTCAGGCAAATCTATTTCAAATCAGAACAATATTGCACCTCTAAATCGTAAGAAGAATGAGCTTACTTGTGTGTAGGTATCTGATATAAAACTATCTCTGCACCTGTTGCACCTGGTCTTGGCTGGTGACGTAATACCACAATGTACAGCTGTCCATAACTGAAATAGCGTGCAGGCTTTTCAAGCACATTTCTTTACAGGAGAGTAAATATATTCAAATGTATTAACGTTTTTCTTTTACAATGACTGTTAAATAAGTTTTCAAACCTAACTAATTCCTTTTGACACTTCTGGGTTGAACAAGTACTTTACACTTGGAAAGGTTGAAGTTCTCAGCCCTTGCAGAATCAAACTCCTATGCTTCAAATGATCCAACAACTGAACCATATCTCTTACATCCATAGGAGAGCAAGTATTTCATACGATAATGGAATCTGTAAGTTGGAATTTAAAATGCATACACACTAGTATGTGATTCTAATATAAAATACTGACTTTTTTTAAATTCCGGTATGACTTCCATTAATTTGTTATTTAATAAAATATGTTCAGTATAAACATGGTTGCTTAATATAATATCAAAAATTACATATATAAAAGGTAAAAGAATTTTTTTTTCTTTCCTCTGGTGTGTCAGAAATATAATGAAATTTAATAAGAAATGTGTGTCAATGACAGACACCATCTACTTCTTAACAATCTCATTAAAATCAGATTCAGTATCACTAACTGAATCTGACAATATCGTATAGAAGGTCATCTCAGACTGACCTTTGTATAAGCCAATCAAATCAGTGCCTACAGAATCGTTAGGTATAACCAGGGGAAGTAACGGCATCAATATATAAGAACAAATTACAAGATGGTGACGCCCATGGTTTTAGCCACTGATAGAAAACACGCCTAAAAAGCTGTATTCTTCGAGTGACATGTTTTGTGTGTGGATTTTCTTTTCAGGAGATTTTGATAACAAGTTCAGGGAGAAGAACTGAAATTAAAAGGTTTGAAATGTGCTATTTGATTGGTTTAAAATTGAGCACTTGTTTACACATATAAATTACTTAAAAGGTCAATCTGACATGATCCCTAATGCAATGTTGTCACATCCTAATCGGGTATAGTAGAGGAGCACAAATTAGGATATGATTTTAATGAGCTTGACCACCCAGCTATGTCATTACCATACAAAAGCCACATCAAACAGTGTAACCGGTTCATTACCGCTGTGTAACAAACAGCGTAAAACCAGTTTGGCCTGAAAGTTTCTTGCAGGTTGATCATGTTTTATATGGGTATAATACTGGTTTTATGCTGTACAGAACTAAACAAAGTCACCTACATGGAAGCAATGGTAACATCCCTCTCCAGAAGATTCTGCCTGGGTTGCTTAGGAATGTTTGGCAGGTCCACTTCAAATTTTGGGAGTTTGGTCATGGCACCTGACTGAAATGAAGACATTAAAGTATTTCAATTTTAATATAAACAAAAAAGACCAAAATTTATGAATCTCTAATTTAAAGAGTAATATATTCACATCAAATATGTATTTTTTTTATTTCTTATATGGTAAATAATGTTGAAGTTTCTTTTCAGACCTTTCAAAATCGTACCGACCAATGCAGCAACAATATATACAATCACAATATCTTTGTTTGCATTAAACATTCCACTAAGTCATCTGAAGACCCTCTGTAAATAGAAAAGATACAGTGATGCCTTGCTGCAATATCACGTCATAAACAAGTGGCATGATACCAGTTACAATATTCCTGACACTTAGCCAAGAAAAAGTTGTACATCAATACCATTTTTAACAAATTCAGCATGCTGTATCCAGGGATCAGACCCACCACCTCCTGATCATGGTGTGGATGCTATATCCAATCAGCCACTGTAAGTGATTAACAAAACTACAACTTTCACTAAGCTAATTAATACCAATGCATCCCACCTTGTTTTCATGTAATGTGAGTGCAACAAGCATGATTCCTATATAATCCCCATTCCTGTGGAGCAAAGGTATAATAATGTTAAAGATTTAAAGAAGTCATGTGGTCTATGAGAGAGAGAGAGAGAGAGAGAGAGAGAGAGAGAGAGAGACAAGCAGGTTTACTAAATCCTAATGGGAGGAGTGGTAGCTCATTGGTAATGCGCTGGATTGCTAATCCAGGGGTCTGGGATTCAAATCCTAGTAGAACCTTGGAAAATTTCTGGGACTCTTTTCAGTGTTCCCCGCCAAATCAGAAGCCTATCGCTGGTTCATCCAGACAATGGTTAAGGGGCTTCGCTTGTTTCGGTGCTATATAATAGGCATGTTAAAGAACAAGGGAGTCTATTCATAACAAACTAGGGTAGTGTACCCAGATCCCTTGTATCCATATCTGTCTCTGTGTGTAGGTGCACCTGTCTAGATGTGCAAAGGGAGGGCAACCCTGACAGAAAAAGTCCAAGAAAACTGAAGTCAGAGGTGCTTGGCCTTAAAGGCATTCTCTGTCAAAAACTGCAGCACCATGCATTATACACCTGTCAGAGCACAAACGCAAACAAACAACAACATTAACTCCTAATTTAGGGTCCTGGACTCCCATTTTTAGGAAAAGACTCCTATTTTTTCTGAGCACTCTTTTTAGACTACTGTACATGGGAAGACTCTAATTTTATGATTAATTTTCGTAAAGGACTCCAATTTTCAGACTTGAAGTGAGAACCGAGCCTGACAAGGTAAAGGTAACATACAATATCATCAACAAATGCAACTCACTGTGAAAAACACAGGCTGCAGGGAGTTTCCAAGGGGTCCCGATGCCAGTAGTAACAATCCACCATCTTGTTTGGTCTGAAAAACAGAAGATATTTGATGTAGAACTTGTTCATCATCAACAGAAAACTTCTTCACCAGTATTTCACAGTTCAGTACAACAATTTAATTGCTAAGCTATTTGTAAATTAATAAAAACATTTTTGAAATTCATTTATCTTACAATGACTGGGTAGATTTAACCCTTAAGTCACTTAACTTCCCAATTATACACCTAATTATACCACATAAAAACTAAATCAAACTGAAAGCAATTTTGTCTCTGAACAAAATTTGCAGTGTTTCTTCCTCATTTCAAGATAATGAGGAGTAGCAAACAGTGTCAACCCTAATAAGCCTGCCAGTTTCTCAGAGATTATTCTTGTTTTATACAGGTCACAAACCTCAATACCTATGCCTCTCATGTGGAAAAAGGGTTTAACTTCTTATGATTCAGGATTAAGACAAATCATTTCATATAGTAAATGTTCTGGTCTGAGTTTAACGCATTATCTCAACTCGAGAGTTTTCATGATTCAAACTTTTTAAAATCTTTAACTCACTGATGGACTGACAATAAGAACAGACATTTTGTATATTTGTTTGTTGGGTTTAACGTCCCACCGAAAATATTTCAGTCATTTAGAGATGATGTCTACTTGAGACAGATATAGTGCTGTCACACTGCGGTATCACACCGTAGGCATGTGGCATGATACCACACCCAGTCACACAAACCTGACATCTGGCCAACCAGTCTTGCATAGACATTTTTCATTTATAAAATTATTAGCAAATTTTCAGAGAAAATGGCCTCTATTTTCTACAAATTAGTACAAATTTGACCTTTCTGAGCTGTGCAAATCTCAATTTAAGGTATACAATGTATAAACACAGCCTGACACTTTAGGACCAGGTCCAAAGGTGTTACCCTCTATCCAATCAAATTTTCATTGGTGAAGTTTTGATCATTTTGAGTAGGGTAAAATCTCAATTTGAGATTTTCTGTGAAATGTAGTCCTGGCTTGTGATTCTTGAAACATCTCCATTGATTTTTTTTCTGAACTCAAAAAATCTCAATTTCTGTTTCATCAAAACTACCTGTAATACATTTTTGGAAAAACAAGTCGGTAAGATAATGCTAATAACAGCAATAAAACAAATTTTCTTTGTCAGAAAATAAGGAGCTCTAGATCTTCAAAAGTTTGAAGTTCAGGAAATTTTCAACTTGAATGTTTAAAGAAACACAGACCTGACACTGGTTCCCAGAGTTTTACTAAGACTGGTTCCCAGGGTGTTACTCACCATCCAAACAAACCAGGTAACAGCCACACTGAGGGATTTGAGGTTCTTCAGGGATCTCTTCTCTGAATTGACCTACAATACAATAAGGTTAGCCCTTTATCTTATTTTTACTTTCTTTTAAAAGCAAATTCATCCTCCTCCTCCTCATCATCATTATCATCATCAATTACTTAAAAAGACCAACAGAAATTGTTTTTTTATCATACAGAATAAAGGCAATAGTCAATTAAGTTTATGATTGTAAGATTACAAAATCAAAACATGCATCATCTTGAGTCTAAGTGTATATATCCTGTATCACCTAGAATTTAAGTGTATTATTGTTGATTTCAGTGTATACAACATGTATCATCTTTGATTTATGTGTATATAATATATAATAATATCTTTGATTCACAGGCATATCACATATTTTATCTTTGATTTATTTGTTAAACATTATATTTTGAATTTTTCATATATGAGTTTCTTCTTTGAATTTAGTATAAATTATTTTGGTATTATGGCTTTAAGTGTATATAAAGTGAATCATCTAGTAGCTCAATGTATTGATAGGAAGCATCCACCTGGTAAAACTCCACACCATGATCTGTGATGAAAGCAATCTCATTCACATTGGTCCACACAAAGCCTTTTATCTGTGTTGACCTTCCCTGAAAAAGATGAAACATTGTAGGTATGTCCACTCCATGTAGCATTGTTTTTCTCCAACTTTATGAACCATGCAAAGGTCACCATCAGGGCCAACTAAAAGATCTTCATTATAAAAATCACTTCCAACCCTATATTTCTTAAATAAATCAAGTCTAAACATAAGTACTGATTTGTTTGTTGGGTTTAACATCCTACCTACAGTATTTCAGTCATCTGGAGACTATGTCTACTTGAGACAGATATAGTGCTGCCAAATTGCAGTATCACTTCATAGTCATGTGGCATTATACCAAACCCAGTCACATTATCCTGACACCAGGCCAACCAGTCCCTACCCTTATATGCTGAGTGCCGAGAAAGCAAGCTATATCAGTTGTAAAAACTGGATTCTAAATCAATTAAAGCAATGCTCTTGTGCTAATATAAAGAAACGAAATGTATGCCTTGTGCCCACTGTCGTTTCAATCTGAATGTATTTTTTCTATAGCATACCTTACAAGTCTGTGAATACTCTTGTTGATCTGTGGTCAGGTCATCTTGGAAATTGATAAATTCCTAAAATATAATGTATGACATACTAAAAATAGAAAAATCAAGCTAGCACAGACTACCTGGTTAACAAGACAGGTCACACAAGTTAAATGGAGAAAAGGAGAAAATTATTTCAAGATTGAAATCCATACACCTCTGTAACAGGACTTTAATGAATCAATAGATAGGCTTTGTTGTTACAAACGGTTCATTTGTTTTTATTCTCAGTCTATTTTGTTATTTTCATAAACGATAAAATAAAAAATATATGGTCACTGAAATATTACAAGTGACTTACCACTGATTTAGATGTTCTCTGAATAGCAAGGATTTTTCTGTCTGGAGAAAATTTTATTGACACAACTTCACCTCTGTCCTCCATCCTGAAAATCAACACATGGATCAAATGTTTAAGAGTTGTTCCACAATAATTATTCTTTCTTTTTTTCACAAGAAATACATTTATAGGTAGAACATTGGGATAATTATCTATACAGAGTAATTAACATTTTGATTACACAAACAAAACATGGTGATACCATTCTACTTTCAGTTTGTAAAGGAGTGTGTATAACCTAGGCCTCAGACTTTCACTAATGGGACTTCCATACTCTACATCACAAAAGAGTTTTCATATTTGCAAGAACTGATCTCTATTTCAATATAACTGAAATGTTAACTTAAAGCTAATTTGGTAAATGAAAATTTATATTGAAACTGCTTCAGAAAAATCGGTAAATTGAATTCATATTGTAATTGAATTTATATAATATTGTTTATGCTTTAGATTGTAAATAGTTTCAACTATGTTATTTTTTCTCCATATTATCCCCATGAATTGGCCCATGAATATATAACCTATATATTATGATGTATGTGCGGCACTTACCACATAAAATTTTCACCAACTGCTTAACAAAATCCATTTGAAACTTATATTGCAATGATGGCATCCTTTGAATATTGTTCTCACTTATCACTAATCAAATGATCCCAACAACCACATACCTTTTAGTTTAATTCTTACCCGGACGTGTCACTAACTAAACATATGTTGCCATAACGGGGAAATTAACCACCATAATATATTTACCAACATCTCTTCTGAACCAGTTACTATATAAATTCAATTTACTGACTTTGTCATTTACCAAATTGTCTGTGATTCAATTAGTCTTATCATAAGGAATGAAATAAGCACTGATTTCAAAAGACTTTCTTTTATTTAAGACACTGTAGTGAAATGATCGGAAGCACTGGTGTCCACTAATACTTTAAGTTGAAATGTGTATTTGGTCATCATAACAACTGACAGGCAGTTAATATCATCAGAACTTGACCATATATTGTGACTTTAAAGGTACACAGAAAGGTCATGTGGTAACTCAGTCAGTGTGGCAGTGAATTAAAGATGTGCAGCCAATCCACTGTACTGGAGTTTGCTGTACACACATAACAAGTTATTGTGTATTTTCTTCATCCTCAGAAAAATATAATTACCTGAATGTGATGCCATTCTTATCATTTGGACCCTTGACAACAACACCCATTGATCCACCAGACCGGACCACAAACACCTGTTAAGAAGAAAAATCAACCATTCAGCAGATTTTTAATCTGCTATAGATTAAAATAATAAGAAAAGTTGTAAAATTATTAATAGAGAGAATCAAAATGTGTACAACTGTGTAGCAAACTGCCTTTAAAATGTTATCATTTGAAAACCCGTTTCCGTCTTTCCGAAAGAAACGAAAAGGTATGTCAGTTACATTTATCCGAAAATCGTACTATCCGAAAATTATAAAAATTAAAAAGAAACTATAGATAACTATGTACATTTCAAAAAAAATAACAACACGCAATTCGTAGTTGGTTTCTACCTGTTTGTTTGCATCATCGTAGAAAACATTGGTGATTTTGCTAACCGGTTCAAAGCGAATCGGAGAACTGCTTAGTTCAATATAATGTTGTTCATCTGTGACACTTGCCATTCTTCACCTCTCGGACTGAATAAGGGGAATTAATCCAAAAAAAAGCAATCGCAACCCTCGATCATTTGACATCAACGAACAAAGAAGAGAATTCTGGCTTATTGAGGGCGCAGTCATAAGACGATGACTAATAAAAAGAACAATAGAAACTAACATGAGAATATGTTACCTAAATTACATAAGTTAAAATATTTTATCGATATTGAATGTAACAGGGAAGAGAATACAGCTAATTTATATCAAATATATTTATAAATCAAATTTCCTCCCTTAAAATATTCAAGCTGTGATGGCCGAGTGGTTAAGGCGTTGGACTTGAAATCCAATGGGCATTGCCCGCGCAGGTTCGAACCCTGCTCGCAGCGAATATTTTTGACAAAATCAGTTTCTACTTCGGATGGGTACACTGTCGATTGCGTTTTTGACTAGATTATATCTAACATTTACCAGGTATATAAATAACCGACCGCGACATACAATAGGTACTGAGCCCCCTGCTTGGCGCTCAGCATATAAGTGTTGTTCCAGGACAGGTTGGCCTGGTGTCAGAACAATGTAACTGGGTGTGGTATCATGCCACATGTATACCTACGGCGTGGTACTGCAATGTGGCTGCACTATATCCGTCTCAAGTACAGACATGATTCTTAATGAAATGAAATACTGTCGATGGGACGTTAAATCTCACAAACAATATAGACAACACAGTAATGATAAGTCTTTATTATTATTATTTTAATTTTTTTTTTTTGTCTTTTGGATTTAGTACTACTATTTCTTTACTTTGCATTCTATTGCCAATTCCATTGTATCATTATCTGCCATTTAGTTTGCATGTTATTATAGGTTTAATGGGGGAGAGCCGTAACTAAGTTTTTGGACTTGTGGCTTGACCCATTTGCATTCTTCTTTTTGGTTTGTTCTTTGTATGTATGTATGTATGTAAGTATGTATGGCAATAAAATATGTTTAAACGATGAATTAGTATAATTATACTAGAGCCAGAAAACCTTTACGGATATCTTATTGCATTTGCTATCACGGCTTTCTGCAAACCTGAAGAAAATGACAAATACATGTATATCTTCCTATCGATGTTTTATGTTTTCTAAATGTTTGACGGTTTCTTTTTCTAAATCTCTAAAAATAAGCAAATATACAAAGCAAATGAATAGTTGAAACTTTCAAGACTTTTATAATGTTAATAACATAGAAATAAGAAATTATTTTCATTATTTTGCTTACACCTCTGCCTTTGTTTCCATCTAATTTTGTAAATGTCTAACTCT